>JAAOAY010000045.1:0-69958 GCA_013396255.1 Fusarium sp. NRRL 25303
CACTATTTCCTAGAGAATTAATTGCCTATATACCTAAAGGATGTCAGAAATATTTTTCTCTAGAGCAGATAAAGATTAGCTTAAAAGCTTTAATTAAGGATATATTGCCAACTATATGGACTATTTGGGTGATAAATCTTATATATACGCCATGTGTCAGGACTATGGACTTAACGCCTCTGTAGACTTAAAGGAGGCACGCCAGGACGAATATGGAACCAATACCTTCTATTTCTGACCTTCTCCAGCCAAACTAACATACAAATTATTGCTATTTTATTAGCAAATACATATTCAAATCCTGATCAAAGACAAATAAGTGATTCTTATATTTCAGTAGCATTGACTACGGTTTTAGCTAGGCCCAAATTATCGAAACAGACATCAGAGGACATTGGTGATGCCGCTGCGTGAAGTGACTGGGTCTCCAATTTTGACTCAAGCCTGACTAATCCCCAAGCCATAACACCAGACCCATCGGAGTTCCTCCGCACAGCAGCTTACCCCAAAACGGCCCAACACCAAACACCTATAAAATATTCCAACAGCATCTTACGGCCGCCATCTTCAGCCAAGCTCTGCATATCCTCCGAAATGAACTTCTACCCTGCGCCCCCGGTTGTCAAAGCAGAGATATATCTGCGCATCCCAGACGATAAGCGCTGCTTAGGTCAAGAGTCAGAATGGCGCGGGGGCTTTGTGGGGTCGTTCCAGCACATCTTTCTCGAGGGGCCCGTTGTCGACAGCGCTGGGAATCTCTATGTCGTGGATGTTCCTTACGGTCGCATCCTCAAGATTGATGGCGACAGGATTGTCACAGTTGCGTGCACTTGGGATGGCGAGCCGAATGGGCTCGTGGGGACTGCCGATGGGGATTTGTTGGTCGCGGACTACAAGCAGGTATGCACTTCCCTGAGTTTATGAGTTATGCTGATTATACTAGGGTATACTGTCGTTTAATCCAGAGACAGGCAAGATTGGTCCCAAGCTGACGAGAAAGAATCTCGAGCGGTTCAAAGGACCCAATGACTTGATCGTTGACTCAAAGGGCAATCTCTACTTCACGGACCAAGGCCAAACCGGCATGACAGATCCAACAGGTCGCGTCTACCGCTTATCGCCTGATGGAAGACTCGACACTCTGCTTGACAATGGCCCCTCACCCAATGGTCTCGTCCTCTCACGAGACGAGCGCTTTCTCTACGTCGCCATGACACGGGCAAACCAAGTCTGGCGCCTTCCCCTACATGCAGACGGAACTACATCGAAAGCCGGCGTGTTCTTCCAGTCTTTTGGTAATGCGGGTCCTGATGGTCTTGCACTTGACGAGGATGGTAATCTGTTCATCTGTCATCCAAGTCTTGGTTCAGTCTTTGTGGTGGATACACATGGTGTACCCAAGGCTCGGATTGTTAGTGGATCGCCGGGGATCAATCTGACGAATTGTTGTTTTGGGGGACCGGAGCATAAGACCTTGTTTATTACTGATAGCTTGGAGGGAAATATTCAGAAGGTGGAGTGGCATTGTCGGGGAGCTGTAGCTGCACCGGCGCTGAAACAAAGTAAAGAGTAGTAATGACGAAGATTTGAATCTGGGACCGCATTGCATTTTACTTGTTTAACAGTGTCTTGTAGTTGATCAGTCATTTCTATTATACCATGAGTCAGGAGACATGAGAAGCGTCTGATGGCTTATTGCATTCTGATCCCCTTGTCCTTTCCCAAAACAAGGCGATGGCTCAAGGGTCCAGACTCACGGTAGCTTCCTAGAGGCTATCTGCACAATTCAACCAACAGTCTGAGCGCCAGTTTCATAACACCCTCACCGTAATCCTCAATGTCAGTTCGCCCAAGGCTTCATGACATGGTATCATCTCCGCACACTCTGACTAAACCCACCAGCGCCAGCTTAACTCATCCCATCAGTCGGCGCAACTTACCGGATCGTTTGCCGGAGCATTCCCCAATGTAACACTATGATTGACTCGTGGCGAGGGGTAACCCATCTCCGTTAGCAACTTCCTCAAATCTACGCTCCGAAACCTCCTCCGGGCCCAGCCCGATAGCACTAGGACATGTTCCGACGACACTTTGACTCCACGCTAAATAAGGGGCCCACTCCGAGGTCTGGGGAAGACTCGAATCTCGGGGAACCAAGATTCTCCCCGCCTTTTTTCTCCGCGACGTGAGCGTTACATTTTTTCTCCACGCTTGGAGTCGGCGATCCCCGTTGACTCTCTGGGGAAGGGTTCTCAGCAAGCCTGGGCAGGATATAATTCACCCCCTTTCTCTTGTTCATAGTCTTGTTTCCTCAGCATCAAGCTCTTGTCTTCCTCCCTCTCATTCTCCTGCAATTCACCCGTACACTCAGCTCAACATGGCGAGACCAAATATGATCAAGGCCACGAGACGGGCCATCAAAGACAGTCCCAAGGAGATCTTCAGCTGGTATCTCCTTGCGTGCACCTGCATCTGGAGTTTCTCTGGTGTCGCCAAGGGTTTCGATGAAGGTTAGTCTCATATCCATCCGCCGCCAACTCCAACTAATCACTTGGCATTGATACAGGAAACATCGCCTCCCTCGTCATCATGGAGGTCTTCAAAGAGCGCTTCGGAATCGACAACCAGACCGATCATGAATATGCAAACACAAAAGGCTGGATCGTGGCTATCGCTACGGCTGGTGCTGTCTTTGGATGTCTGGGTTGTGTTTGGCTCACCCAGCGTCTTGGCCGAACGCGTACTTTTCAGTTTTTCACTGTTGTCTATATGGCTGGTATCTTTGGTCAGACATTCAGTAGTGGTAACCTTGGTGCTCTTTATGCCACTCGTGTCATTGCTGGTATTGGCATTGGCGCGACAACTGTCTTGCCTTCGGTCTACATCGCAGAGGTATGCCTTCTCCTTGGCTCTTTACGGTCTCCGACTAACGCGTAACTTTGTTCAGATCTCACCCCAACCTATCCGTGGTCTCTTGACTCTCCAATACACCTGCTGTCAACAGCTCGGCGTCGTCTTCGGCTTCTTCTTCAACTACGGTGTCACCAAATACCACGCCGGAACAAACCTGCAATGGCAGCTCCCTACCGCACTTCAGCTCATCCCAGCTCTCATCTGGGGAGTCGGCACATTCTTCACGCCCGAGACTCCCCGCTTCTTGCTGAGCCAGAACAAGAGAACAGAAGCACTTGCAACGCTGTCTCGATTCCGAGGACTTCCAGAAGATCATCCCTATGTTCAATCTGAGTTTCAGGGTATTGAGAGCCAGTTGAATCATGAGATTGAGATTGTTTCTGGTGCCAATACTTGGGACTTGATCAAGGAGACATTCACGGATCTTTCTAACCGACGACGCTTTGTTCTCATGTTTGCTTGTCATGTCTTTGGACAGTGGTCAGGCGCCAACGCCATCACTCAGTACAGTCCTACTATCTTTGGATACCTGGGTATTGAGGGCACTGAGGCTCGTTTCCTTGCAACTGGCTGCTATGCCATCTTGAAGTTTGTTTCTGTCCTCATCTTCTCCGTGTTTGTCATCGACTTTATTGGCAGACGTCGATCTCTCATGACTGGCATTACGATGCAGATCTTTACTCTGGCTTTCGTCGGTGCTTACCTGAAGGTCACTAATGGCTGGACTCCCGAGAAGATTGAAGCAAGCTCATCTGCCATGGCAGCCAGTCGTGCAGCTATTGCAGCCATCTACATCCACGCCATCGCTTGGTCCATCGGCTGGTTCTCCATTCCCTATCTCGTCTCAGCCGAAGTCTTTCCTCTCAGAATCCGCTCTATCAACGTTTCCATCCTTATGGCTGTCCATTGGGCCATGTATTTCGGTTGCTCACGTGCAATGCCGTCCCTCTTGGCAGCGACCCAGCGTTATGGAGCTTTTATGTTTTTCCTTAGCATTTGCACTATCTCTCTTGTGTATGTTTACTTTGCCATGCCTGAGACCTCTGGTCGGTCTTTGGAGAGCATGGATAAATTGTTTGAGAGACCTTGGTACACAGTGCATAAGATTGCCTACCCTACTGCTGATGATTTGAAGCCTGCGGCTCGCGAGATCCTCGAGCCTGAGATGAAAGATCAGGAGTCTGTAGTCTCAAAACATGTTGAGAACAGATATGAAGTATCTAGAAAAGAGAACCTTTAGGATGGGATTACTATAGTGAAGCTTTTGGCCTAATCGTTCTGTAAATATTTCTTTAGCTGTAGCAAAAATTGATATCCCAAGACACGCTAAACTTGACCTATTCCTACTCTAGTGAACAATTTGCGGGGTGTAGCACGTGATATCTCCCCTCTATTCTCGTTATCTCCATATTATTAGGGGGCATTAATACCAAGTGACTCCCCAGATTTTGTCCTCCAACAACCCCAGCTTTGGTTCCAGCCAATCACGCGTGGAAGAGGATGTCGCGTCTTCCAAGACTCCCAGCCTGTCAATCTTGCGCCCAGAAGAAGACAAAGGTTAGACTTGGTAGTTACACGTTCAATTACCTTGCTGATGAAAGATATTTCAGTGTGATAATAATAGGCCAAGTTGCTCTCTTTGTACACGGAATGGGCAGGAATGTCTCGTTGCGTGTATTGACTCCGATAATAATGGCCCGTTGTCGAGAGCGTAGGTCTTAATAATGCATCGTCTTACCCATTCTGACAGTATTGCATCCTAGAATGATCGACGATCTCGAGAGAAAAGAGCAGGAATTGTCCAACAGGCTTCAAGAACTTGAGTCAATCGCAGTCACTGACCCAAGCACGGTGGATACTTCGAGTCCAGATGACAGGCATACCGTGAGGTCGATAGCAGCATCTTCTCCCGCTACACGCGAGGGCGCAAGCCTGAGGTTTGTGTCACAGTGCTACTCCTTAAGGAAGTGTCAGCTAATATTTGCTGATAGCTTTATCGCGCATTTGTTCTCTGACGCAAACTGGAGAAAGTCACATGCGACTTTACTCAGAACATTGGCTGATGCACCAGGTACCGATGAAGTCTCGATAGCGCCGTGCTCCCTGCCATGCGCAGTAGAGACACAAATGCTGTTCGAAAAATAGTCCGTTACACCATCCAATCTTGAGCCATTGACTAATAATACTGCAGCTTGAGTTGGGCACACATACAAAACCCATTTCTCCTCCGTAGAAGTATCTGGGCACTGCATCAACGTCTCTTCAATGGTCAGGGCACCTCCGCAAAAGCCTCAAGCCATGACTTGTTCAGAGCTTTCATGATATGCGCCATCGGGGCAGTTCTGCCATATCGGAATAAGCTTCATCATCGACACCCAGAAGCATACTACAATGCAGCTCTACAGCATCTTGGCGGCGACTTTCTAACTCGGGGCCTGGATTCTGTTCAAGATCTGCTGCTGATATGTAGACTCGGCATCTACCATCCAATTGGTTCGTAAGCCTGACCTTGATGGTACACAATGCTGACTGCGTCTCAGGTACTTCTATTTGGGACGTCGTTCGGCTCTGCGGACGTCTCTGCATCGAACTCGGCCTCCATAACGGCACTGATGTTCGAGGTGATCTGCTACAAACACAGCTCAGACGGAGAGTATTCTGGCAGTTCTATCTAATCGACCGGTATAGCTCGACAACTTTAGACCGACCATTTTTGATTGATGACGCAGACATCGAGACAAAGTTCCCAGTTGAAGTCAGCGACGAGGAACTCGAAGCAGCCAGTCAGAATGTGCAAAGCCTCGACTCGTTCAGTTACACTCGGGAACCCAATGTTCAAAACGAAATGACCGTCTTCTTTATCTCTGTGCGGCTGAGGCAGATATCGTCTCATATACAGACTGAATTCTCCAAGCTGAGGCGCAAGATCTCGAACACCAGGTCAAAGCACTTGCTCGCAGGTCACATTCACGTTGTCATGACCAAGTTGTTTAGGGAGTTGAAAGACTGGAGAAATAGCAACCCTATCATACAGGAACCGAGCTGTCTGTACGAAACACAAGAGTGGTATGACTTGCTCATCGCCCGTGAGAGACTATCTGTCCTCCGTCGTGCAATTGACCTTGTCCCAAAGGTCAATGGATCTCCACCGAAAGAAATCCTGACAGTCTTTCTCAGATCAGCGCTGGAGACTATTGAGAGATATCACATCATATGCCAGAAGCGAGAGATGATGACACATACACGGAGCTACTTTCACATGCTCTTCACAGCTGCGTTGTCAGTCATGTACTGCATTTCGGTATCCAAGAAGCTTACTCAGGAAGACATGCGCGCATCTCATCAAGGTCTACTACGTTGCCATGAGCTGTTGAACAGCGTTGCCCAACAGCTCCCTGACGCAAAGAGCTACGTGTCTGTCTTTGAAGCTCTACACAGAGACGTATCACAACGGCTGTGGCCGAACGTGCGAGATATGCCCGTCAGCCTCCCAGTTGATCCAGCCATGGGCTTCTCCAATGATATGAGCACCTTCAACGGGCGAAGTTTCTCTCCAGACCTGGGTACGAATACTCTACCCAACTCCTTTGGAAATATGCCAGACTTCTCAGCGAATCGCCAGTTCTTCGACCAGGGTTTGCAGTCGCGATCGGGTCTAATGGACCCGGTGAGCCAGTTTTCTGTTCCAGGACAAGATGGGAACGATATATCTGAGGAGTATCAAGATGGATCGTCGGTCAATTGGGCGCTGTTGAACTATGATTCGTTATGGAATATGGAGTCTGCACTGGGCCAGTATGTTTATGGAGATCCCACGAATCCCAGTGTTTGGGACGGCTTTGAATTTTAGAAAGAAATTGGTACTATGAATCGTGTATTCTTATTAAATGATCTATGACTTGGAATGATCTCTGCTATCTCATTGGTTGTTCAGCGCAAACTCCAACAAATATCTCGCTGCTGCCATTCCCGTTTGCATCTGCGTTTCCGCCGTCGCAGCTCCAATATGAGGCGTACTGACGGCCCCAACCTCCCAAAGTGAGTGGTATCTCTCATAGCTTGGTGGTTCTTCCTCATGACAGTCAAGACCAGCACCCCAAATGAGACCTTCAGATAATGCGCGCTTAAGATCATGCTCATTAACGATACCTCCACGTGCGGTGTTGATGACAATAGCTGTTCGCTTCATCCTCTTCATCTCAGAATAGCTGATGAGATCTCTTGTTTGTGGAGTAAGAGGCATGTGAACGGTGATGACATCTGAAGTCTCCAAAACCTCTTCAACAGAACTGGCTCGCTGATGAGGAATATCGGCCCAGGCGTCGGCAGGGAGGAAGGGATCATAGGCAATAACATCTGCTTCAAAAGCGCCTCGGAAGATACTGGCAACGCATTTGCCGATGTTGCCCATACCGAGAATGCCGATCGTCTTGCGATGCAGAATTAAGCCGGAACATTTCTCCTTGGGTACAAGAATACCCGACGACTGCTTGGCAACAATAGAGCCAACCTGGCGAGCAGATGCAGTAGCCAGTGTCAACACAAGCTCAGCAACTGCACGTGCGTTAACACCGGGAGTGTTGAAGATCTTGATCCCACGAGCAGCGCAGGCATCAGCGTCAATCTTGTCAATGCCAACGCCTTGTTTGCCAATGGCGATCAAGTTAGGGCATGCCTTGATATCTTCCGCAGTCAAGCGAGAAGATCTCATGAGGAGGTAGCGTGCTTCTTGCCTCCATTGGCTGTGCTTGGGGTTATCGGGAGTGATGGCGTTGAAGTTCTCTTGGCAGTATGCCATAACTTGAGGGTGGAATGCGTCCATGACATAGACTGTTGGCTTCCCAGGAGAGAGACTCTCCGGCGGAGTGTCTGTTACAGCGCTTGGTGCCATGGTGAATGAGATGAGAGTTCTGATGCAAGGTGATGATAGCGGGGTCGTGTTTGTCTGGAGAACAAAAGGCTTAAGTCTTGCACTTTTATGTATCTCCCTCGAGGCGAACTCCAGCTCCTGTGACTCCCGCGGGATCAAACCGGTGAATCATTTCTCTTTTCTGTTCCGTTTTGCGGCATCCGTTATCCGTAGGCATCATGCCGATGTGAGATGGACAATGTCCGATGACTTTTCGGGGTTGTATGCGGCCCCGCTCCGACCCCACGATCTTCTCGGCTCCAACAATCGGCTTCCGTCCTTGAATTTGCGTGGAGGCAATTGATGGGGGAACGAGATCGGACGCGGAGAAGGACTTATCCTGCATCTGAGTCTTGAGGAAGAAGTATGACTCTTTGTGATCTTGGAGAGGTGTATATTAATACGCGGGACAAACCACCTTGACCGCTTCTATCCTCATCAATCACCAGCATCTCCAATCCCCAATATCCACCATCACCTTCTCCAATACATCAGACCAAAAAGTTCTATCACCCCAATACTCTCAAAATGGCTGCACCTATTCCCCACCCCATGCGAGAGAAGCTTCTCCGCGATGAAGTCGCCTACACAATGAGCATCAAGCTCGTCAAGTCCATTGAAATCGCCGGCATGGCCAAGACAGCCGGGTACGATGGCATCCTCGTAGACATGGAGCACTCCTCCTTTGATCTTGAGACAACAAACCAACTCTGCGTCGCCGCTCTCTACGCTGGCATCTCCCCCATCGTTCGGGCCCCCAGCAAAGACCCTTTCTTTGTCTCAAGAATTCTGGACGGCGGCGCTCTCGGAATCATCGTTCCTCACATTCGTTCTGTGCAAGACGCTCAAGACGTCGTCAACGCAGCCAAGTTCCAGCCCATTGGTCACCGTTCCTCCACAAACGGTCTTCCCCATCATCAGTTCCGCTCCATCCCCGCCAAGGTCTCCAACCCCGTCACAAACGCGGCTACCATGGTCATCCCCATGATCGAGACCCTTGAGGCTCTTGAGCTAGTCGATGAGATTGCCGCTCTTCCAGGCGTTGACTCTCTTCTCATTGGTACAAATGACTTGACTGCCGAGATGGGTATTCCTGGAGATTACGAGAACCCTCGTGTTACTGAGGCTTACGAGCGTACCATCGCTGCCTGTAAGAAGCATGGAAAGTGGTTGGGTGTTGGTGGTCTTCATGCTCGGCTTGATCTTGTTGAGAAGTTCTGCAAGATGGGAGCTCGTTGGGTCATGGCTGCGACTGATGGTCCTCTACTTCTCGGTGCTGCTACCAAGCGAGGTACTGAGATGGCTGCGTTGAATGCTTCAGTTGTCAAGTCACAACAGGCGAATGGTCACTCTGTAGAGAAGAAGGCTACTAATGGTGTTACCAACGGGACGACGAATGGGGCTGTCACGAATGGCAACGGCATCACAAATGGGGCCGCCAATGGCATCCCAATTGCAGCATAAGGAACCAGTTTATCTTGTATACACAAAATAGTTTATAGATAGTCGTTTTGTTTAATTTCAAGTGTAATTCTCCGCATCATGCCCCAGTAGGAGCTCGTCCAGACTAAGTTAGGCCACTTTCGATCAAACCGCACGTGACTATAGGATCAAGTCCGATAAATCTGGGGTCTTCTCCAGCTTCCCCTCCGATCAAACGCGTCCCTCGGGCTCACTCCGTGTCGTATCTCTCTCCGCCTCCAGATCAATCCAAGAAACATGCAAAATGGCAAGTGATTGGCGCGAACTATCCCGCGTCTCACTCCCAAGCCCTGCACGGGCCAGCAGCCCCAGTTCGTCACAGTCCCAGCCTCCGCAGAAGAACAGTCTCGCTTGTGAACGGTGCTTCAAGCGGAAACAGAAGGTGATACTTGTCACTATCAGGCATTTTGGGCTACTTACTGATCTGTCTTAGTGTGATAGATTGCGTCCGGCATGTACTTCCTGTGCAGATCTTGGTGTAGAGTGCATTGCTCGCTCTCAGCAGTTTGACTTTAATGCTGAGGATACTACTTTGACGCATGCAAGAGTCAACGGGTATGTGATGACGACAGATTTGTAGTTTATATATCATTTACTAATGCTATTAGTTACGTCGAGTCTCTAAGACGTCGTGTTGCTGAGCTTGAAGAAAAGATAAAGGTTGCCGAGCAGAAACATGTTCAAGCCAGACACGCATCTTTTGGCACCGCAGATGCTGTTTCGCCCATCAATGGCAAACGCCGACGCTCGAATTATGGATCTATCTCATCTGCCCCAGTGAATGAACAGACCGCTGCCAATGGCGAGGAGCAGTCAAGTGTCCAAGACACCATGAGCGCCATCGGCCTCTTGTCTAACAAGGCAATGGCCGAGTCTCGAACGAATACGAGTGATAAGCCACACAAACTCGCCATCATTGAGTCAATATCGGCAGCTTTGGCTGTAGATGGCCGAGACCCTTCTAAAGCATCATCGTCGCAACCGGTGTATGTGACAGATGACCAGCTCGTCCCTCTCACACGCGACCTGACACTAAGTCACTTCCAGCGATTTCTGGACTGGAGCGTCTGGCTCCCTCATATTGATGAGAACCGCTTGTTTGAGCAGTATGAGACTGTTCTGGAGACGAGCAACCATGGCGCTGATCCAGCTAGAACCGCGCTGCCTCGCTTCAACACATACCTAGCTATAGCGATAGGCATCAGCATGTCACCTGATGCTGGTCGCCTTTCATCACTGGCTACCAATCTGCATGCTGCAGCTGTGAAGCTGTTGCCTTACATTCTCCACTCCCAAGAGCCTCTAGACACCTTGCACTGCATGCTTCTGCTTGCAGTCTTCTCAATGTTTAGTGCATCAGGTGGATCCACTTGGCACCTCATGGGCTTCATAATGACGAATTGCATAGCCGCAGGCTTGCACAAAACTGTACCACCAAGAAACACATCAGATTCTGAGAGCACTTATCGGATCGAGTGGCTATTTTGGAGCGTGTATCTTTGGGATAGGTAGGTTCAATGCCCTAGGTTGATGTATTGAACTGACGAATACTGTAGGTCTCTATCATCTGTGATGGGTAGACCGTTTACTATTACTGAGGTTGACATCTCCGTTGCAGTACTACGCCCAATTTGACCCAACATGACCATTACTGACGACGGAATAGATACCAGACATAACAGAAGATGAGACTGCCTCAGGGCCAGTCAGAAACAAGCTCGCTTTGAGCAAGCATCTTATCACCCATGCACAGCTTATCTCAGATATACTTGGAAGTCACCAGCCCAACCCACTCTTTTCCTACAGTAATCTCTGCTTCTGGCGAGAGTTTCCCCCACAAACCGGAGGCATTACTACCCCAACAAATCCTCAGTTCGACTACCTGGACCAGTTAGCATGCCGGGCACTGATCCTCATGGTCAGACCAAACAACCAGAGCCTGACAAACTCCGAAGTCCATGCTGAGAGTGACGGCGAGGTGGAAGCCGATACGATTAGTTGCTGCAAGGCACTCATCGAGAAACTCTATAGTAGGTCTGGGAGTGGCACCACGGTATCTTTCCTAGACGCATATGATATCTTGGCAGCTGCTGTGGCGTATGTTTGTCTGGTTCAGCACGCACCACAGCCGAACCAAACAGGCTTGACGCAAACGTTCGAGGTAGTGAGCAAGGCCTCTATACTTCTAACACAGTGCTCATCCAAGTTCTCCGCATTGAGCATCTTCCAGCAATTCCTCCTATCACTGTCTACCAAGATGATGGAAGGACAGGGAAGCTTGCAGGTAAGTTCACTTTCCCCAAAGTAGATATGCTTAAAATATGGTTAACACTCGTAGAATTACCAGGACTTCATACCCCCCGAAATCCCAAGTCATCTACGTCGTATAGTGCAGCGCTATTCCTCATCAGGAGCAATCAGTAACTCACTTTGATCGCCCAGCCCCCGGGCCAAGTCCGTCGGTCCTGAATCATGAAGCTTTCATTGGCGGAACCTAGCCGACGGGTTAAGTCCGAACACTAGCCCCCGCGAACGTCGCACTCTAACTTGTAAGGTTATTCCACAAACGCGGGGATGCGGGGTGACCGCGGTAGTGAGCTCGGATGAAAGAGCGAGAAAGACATACTGGAGTAGCAACATCCTGGCATTCTTGGAAGAACTTGCCCAGGTTGGGGTAAAGATTGGGATATATAAAAGTGTACGATACCCACGGTTCTTGAAATGATCATCAGCACTCTCTCGCCATTCAACCTTATCACTGCTGAATTGTTCCTGAAATCCTTTCGAGAGACATAGTTCTGCCATCAACATGACTGGCTCCGTTCACTCAAAACCCGGGTCTTTTGACATCAAACGAGATGTCGAGTATGAGGAGGTCGCTCCCGTGCGAGATGAGATCCTCGAGCGCTACCCGCTCATCAAGGACAAGACTCCAGAGGAGCGAGCTGCCATTGAGAAATCTCTTGTTCGCAAGCTCGACTGGAAGTTTCTCCCCATGGTCACAGCCATGCTTTTGATGAAGTCAGTCATTTTATCTTCACTCGCGCTTCTCTTACTAACTGATGCAGCTATCTCGATCGAATCAACGTCTCCAACGCTCGACTCGCCGGCATGCAGGAAGATCTTCACATGACAGACACAGTCTGGTCTACAGGCATCTCCATGTTCTACGTGGGCTACATCCTCTCTCAGATTCCCGCCAACGTCATCCTCGCCAAGGGAACACCTCGGATCCTCCTCCCGAGCTGCATGCTTGTCTGGTCTTGCGTGACCATCTGCATGCCTGCTGTTACTGCAGGATGGGGCTTCTGTCTCTGCCGTTTCCTCATTGGCTTTACTGAAGGACCCTTTGTGCCTGCTGTGTCTCTCATGACTTCTTCCTGGTACACCAAGCATGAGTCCCCTATGAGGATGGGTATCTGGCATGCGGGAAATACCATCTCTCAGGCCCTTTCGGGTCTTTTGGCTGCTGGTATCTTGACTAACATGGAGGGCGTCGCAAACCTCCGAGCATGGAAATGGTTCTTACTCCTCGAAGGTATGTCTTCATGCACGATAATACAGTTTACATCGCTAATTGTTCATCCAGGTGCTGTTAGTATCTTGGTGGCTCTCGTGAGCTTCTGGTTCATCCCCAACTTCCCTGACTCCACGGGCACATACTTCATCACTGAAGAAGAGGCCGCTATGGCTCAATATCGTCAGACTGTTTCTGCTGGTGGCATTGCTGAAGATGATGCTGGCGGCTACTGGGATGGTTTCTGGATGTGCATGAAGGAGCCATTCGCCCATCTCTTCGCCGCCATCCACTTCTTCTTGATCATCGCACAATCTTACAAGGACTTCTTCCCCTCCGTAAGTAACTCTTTATTCTTCCTTCCACTATATATATGTACTTACAGTGATACAAGATTGTTGCTACACTCGGATTCTCCGGTACCACTACCTACCTCATTCAGGCTCCTCCTCCTATTATCGCCTTTCTTGTGATGATGGGCATCTCGTGGTCTTCTGGTCGACGACTGGAACACGGCTATCACATCATCGTTCCAATTCTTCTTACTCTAATCGGCTGTGCTGTCATGATCACCACCCTCAACGTCGGCGCCCGATACTTCTGCATGATCCTGCTCGTCGTTGGTCCATTCGTTGGTCTCAACGTAAGTTCTCTCTCCTATCTCATCATTCACAGCAAGGCATTTCACTAACTTATCCTCAGATCCAAATCTCTTGGGAGACAACTGTGGTCCCTCGTCCCCGTACAAAACGTGCTGCCCTCATCGCCTATGCCAACTGTGTTTCGTCTGTTTCACACTGGTTCACACCATACTTCTTCCTCCGAAACCAAGAGCCTTACTATCAGACTGGAGGCGGCGTTATCATTACAGGTTGTGGCCTGGTTGTGGTCTTTGTTCTCATCACAAAGTGGTACGTGGCTAAGAAGAACAAGGCCTTAAAAGCTGCAGAGGATGCAGCTGGTGAGCCTGAAGGTTGGAGATTTGCTGGCTAGTGGATTTCAAGAAACTCCAGCCGGTAGAGAATCGGACACGATCACCATGAGTGTAGAGCTGGTTATCTGCTGTATCAATCAACTTTTACGTAAGGTTATTTAGTCATTGGTGTCCCATGGGCATTTAGAGGAATACATCACATGGACCCACAGCTCTTCGTTCCCTTCGAGCTAATCCATCCTAAGAACTATCCTCGTTATCCTCCACGGCTTCTGAATGGTTGGAACCAGAATCAGAGTCAGAATCAGAGGTGGAATATGTGTCTGAGGAGCCAGAAGCGGTTGTTGCTGAAACGTCCTGTTCACCCCCTTCAAATTCTTCTTCACCTTTTTGTGTAAAGTTGTCATGCCCCAAATGAAGAATATCAGCGTGCTGGTAACATTTATGGCAGAAGCACAACCATTTGCAAGTATTACAAACCCAATACACTCCATAGATGCGCTACAAATCGAGGTTAGCTGATGTTTGTGAAAAATGCCAAGTACTAACCGATAAGCAATAATCACAGGAGGAATCTTCCTGTTGCACTCCTAGCCTTGATGAAGCTTTAGACTTCTTCTCTGCCACTTCGGAGGTGTTCTCACTATCGTCCGCGTCCGTTGAACCGCAACTATCCAGTAATGATACAACATCTGGATCACTTCTGTGATAGCGAGAAATGCTCAGGGGAGTCCACGTCTCTTCTCCCTGTTTAACTATCACATCTCTCTTAGCCCCATTCTGAATGAGAAGTCTCACAACATCAGCACTAAGTGCTGGTTCTCCTGCATTTTCTGGCTTGAGGAGTGTTAAGTCGTGACGAGGTGCCCAGCAAAGAGGTGTCCAACCATCAATATCTGGGATATCAACATCCAACTTGGCACCCATAAGTGAGATGATCTTCTTCACAACTTGGAGTCTTCCTGTCTGGGCAGCCCAGTGTAGCGCTGTACGTCCCTGTTTATCCTTGGCATATATGTCACCCCCTCGCTCCAGAACTGCCTCAAAGTTGGCCAAGCCATTATAGGCCGCAAAATGTATGGGCATGCGACCCATGTCGTCCTCGACGTTGACGTTAGCGTTATTCTGGTCAAGAATGAGGTTTATGACGGGAGGTAGACTTCCAAAGGCAGCTGAGTTGATCGCATAGCCCCAGAGACCAGCTTTGATTGTGATGTCCGCATGTGTGCTCTCGTGTCCTGACAACAGATAGCAGACCATGTTTTCATGCTCCAGCGTATCAATTGGATTTTCAGCAATAAATAGAGCTTGTAAAGGTGTGCCCAGATATTCATTGGTTAGGTTCAAGTTTGCCCCATGCTCAATAAGGAATTTGATCATGTTAAATTGACCGGCTCTGCAAGCTTGATGCAGGGCTGAGCCATGATAATGATATTGATGATTGACATTACCTCCACGCTTGACGATATACTGCAACTTTTCAAAGTCGAAGCCGGCGTATACTTGCAGAGGGGTAAGTCTCTCTCCGGCTCCTATATCAATGTCTGCTCCAGCGTTGACCAGTTGCTTAAGCTCTGTGAGTTCAAGATCACGATAGTGAAGGACTCCTAGTCCATTGTCTGCCATCGCGTTTAGATCGATCCTTGAAGGGAATTCCAAGATAGTCGAAAGGGTTCCGCCAGCTAACGCAAGGTGAACGATGGACCTCCCTGTCTCCTTGTCTCGTCGACTCATTTCCGCTCCAGCTTCAGCCAGCATTCGAACGATTCCATGATGACCTCGGAATGTAGCGCACATGAGAGGAGTCCAGCCCTTAAGCCAATCGTTAAGAGGCTCGTCATCTCCAAAGCCATACTCAAGATCGACAGTCGCTCCGTAATCAAGAAGAACCTCCACCGCATCCTGGTGACCAAAGCATGCAGCGTATGTGAGGGGAGTGAATCCGCGGGAGAAACCAACGTTGGGGTTTGCACCTTTGTCGAGTAACAGGCGGGCTATCTTGGACTGCTCAAGCGCAGAGCAAATTGGTGCCTGGTTCTCTTTATAGGCTATGTTCGGATCAGCACCTGTTTCCAGGAGCATTTCGACCGCATTGTACTGTTTCATTATCACTGCATATTGTAATGGTGTCCACATGTCATCGCTGGCCAGGTTGACGTCAGCTGCATGGTCTACCAGCATTCTCAAGGCTTTGTCTCTTTGGACAGTTTCGTCCGCTGGTTTGTTTGCGTATGAGCATATTAGAGTGGTAAGCGGAGTGCTACCCTCACCGTCCTTACAGTTGACGTCTAGTTTGAGCTCCAGAAGTCTCTTCAGCATACCGAGACCAGCTTCCCTTAGCTTGGAACCGACGCTCGTGACTAAGAGAGGCTTCTTAAAGGCTTTAGTCAAGGGATCAGCTCCAGCATCGAGAAGCATATCGAGGATATCGACGCGCGCATGAGTAACTGCCCAATGTAACGGAGGTCCAGACGGCCCAGGAATGTTTGGATTAGCTCTGTAGTCTAGAAGTAGCCTGATGCACTTCATGAAACCGTCATCAGTCGCCGCATGCAAAGGAGTCCACTGATCATCCCCAGTGTGAGAATTTGAGATGCCCATATTTGGGTCTGCATCTTTCTCCAATAGCAGTTTCACTGTGCTGTGGTTACCGCCAAGCACTGCGAGATATAAGGGAGTGAAGTTTGACTCGGAAGCACAGTCGATATTGACCTGTGACTCTTCCAAAATACTTTTGACGGTCTCGGTGTGACCTTCAAGGGCGGCCTTGTGAAGCGGGTTTCTTCCAGACAGGCTCGTGTACTTCATATCGGCCCCGTGCTTCAACAGAACTCGGACTGTATTTGTATGCCCATGACACGCTGCCTGATATAGAGGGGATGCCTGCATGGATGTCTCGTTTCTCCAATCGACATCGGGATCTGTGGGACATCCAAGACTGAGTATTCTTTGGGCAAATCCCTCTAGTCCCAGATTGGCAGCCCGATAGATCAAAACAGGCGGCCACTCAAAGTTTTCAGGTATCTTCCCCTTAGCCTCTATCTTTTCCAGCAGGGCCTTCATCAGCTCCTCACTCCCAGAGGAGCTTGCGGCCTTGAGAACATCCCATGTCTCCTCGGGCGTGAAGTCGTATTCACCAAGAAGATCCTCGACCACTTGTTTCTGTCCTTTACTCGCTGCTTCGATAAGACCTCGTAACGCATCATCACTACCTAGCGGCTCCACCACATTAGGAAGGCCAAGTCCGGCAAAGATTGGGAACAGAGACTGGAAGCAAGGAGATCGTCTGGTGGCAGGGTTAGATAGACACCACTGGGCTTTGGCCAGGGTCTGAACCAGGTCCTTTTTCGATGACAAGGCGGATATGTCTGGAAGAGGGGAGCTGAGAGAATAGTGATGTGCCCATGCCTGAATAGCATATGAGGTAAGGTTTGTCCGGTCTGGGAAGGGTGGTGTCTCGAAGGTTGCTGAGTCTGTCACTGCAAAGGTCTCTCTGACATACTCTTGAACAGCATCTCTGGATAGGTAGTCCAGACACATGCTTTGAATGACATGATGAGCTTTGCCTTTGATCTTGTTCCACAGACAATCCTTATCTTCCGCGTTTTGAGTTGAAGCATCACCATTGACCATGATTTCGTGGAAGCATGGGTGTTTGAACCTCACCTCGTTGTGATCTACCTCAAGAATACCAGTAAAGTCCTTCTCAATCTTTTCAACGAGCCGGTCAACGGCCATGAAACTTGGAGACACTTTATTACCTTCCCTTTCGTCTGAGAACCAGAGAATAGTGGCAAGTTCCCATATAGTGAGTGGTCTGACGGCATATAGGAGCCAGGAGAAAAGACACTCGAGGGACTTCGGGTCGGTGTTTTGCTTGAGCACTGCATTCAGGACAGATACCATAGCCTTATCTCCCTCCGCCACATGTTTTGAAAGGCCCAATAACCCAATAGCATCATCAGTTGACATCTCATCGGGCCATTCTTCTCGAATACTGAGCTGTTCACATAAAATATGGCGCACCGGAGGATCTAGCTTTTCCATGAACCGCAGCTCCACGTGGATCTGCTCTTCTCTGAAAGTCAAATCACCCCTTGACCCTATTAGTGCTTGAATGTCGCTTTCGAAGCCGTCCGCATCAAGGCCTCCAAACTCTCCGGGAGATATATCAATAGGCACACAAAAAGGACCAGACAGCTCTTCACTCAGAGCACCCGGCTCATGACTTGTAACCACAATCTTCCAGGGAGTCTCATCATTGTAATACTTGTCAGTGATGTGATCCAAAAACCTTTTTCGTGAGCCTTTTGTGCACTCGTCAAAGTGATTGATAACAATCATTGTCTGCTCGACTTCCGCTGAGATTCTAAACATCTCAAAGAACTGAATCAGGTCTGTCTCAGTCCATCCCCTCTCGTTCTCGATCTGGCTGCACAGTCGATTGATAGCAGGTCCGAGTTTCGGGTGATGGTTACAAATCTGGGCCAAGAAAGTAGCTATCATGTCCCGAATACTATCGGCACGCACGTCGAATCTATCGAAAGAGAAGAAGAGAACGTTTGCACGTCGTTTCGCCTTTGTCGCCTCGCCCTCGAGTGCATAGAACACGCTTTCAGCCACATCCCTAACCCGGTGGCTACCGTGGAGATAGAGTATTTGAGGACAAGGACTGTTCAGCCAGGATTGATAAGCAGGCAGATCGGCCAAGGGGTTGGGCTGAACCTTGTTTCGAAGTGGATAGATTGGAGATGCTAGAGCAAGCAGCTTTCTCTCTTGGGCGAACTGTCGTGTTCCGATGGACTCTTTCGGCTCCCGCACATCTGATAAGGCACTTAGTAATACTCATAAAGCGATAAATCAGTCTCTTGAACATACCTGGCTCTATCTTGGCAAGATACTGCGTAAGAGGAGAATAGTCCGTCCCGGTTGGTGCTGTCAATCTTCTTTCCTGTGGTATACCCAACGTTGCACAGTAAGCGTCGAAACTCTGATCTGAAGTCAGTATCGGGTTATACGGGGGCTGCATCTGATGTAGAACCACTCACTCCACTGCCATCTTCTCCATGAGAGTGCAAATTTATTATCCAGCTTCGCAGTGCGATATGTGATGTTACGAAGAGCCCATTCACTTGCATGATGGCTTTGGTGATCCCTGATATGGATGCTAATGAAGGGCGTGGCTTTCCGGAGTTCTGAGAGTAGTTTGTATAGAGAAAGCTAGCTAGCCTCGTTTCCAAGTCGGCTGTGTCTCTCTGGCGGTGGGGACTGCCATTGAAGATCTATAGTCTGTTAGGGAGTTTAGGCTATAAAATAGACATCGTTTACTCACCAGAACTCGTGTCATCTCCAATATGTCTTGCCATGAGCTCCTGTCAAGGAAAGCTGTAATGAGAGCCTATGCTTGGTTAGTATAAGTCACACAATTCTCAGCATGTCAAAAGGCCTCAGAACCTACGTCTTTAACGATTGCACCTGCGATATCATGACTGATGAAGTATATCAGACGTTTCTATATATAGATCTCCATGTTAGACTGAAAACCGCATCAGATTGATGAGCTATCCCGAACCTTGATCTCGCCCGCACGCTTTGACCGTAGCCCATTGAGCAATCTCAAGGCAACCCGATGGATTGCCTCTCGAGACCTATGACCAGAGAAGAGTTCGGAAGAGCCATAATCGAATCGAAACACCCGGCAGCTACTGTGAGCGTTCTTGGGCTTCTCCCAGCCTTCCTCGGCGAATTTGGTGACCCAAGCTGAGCTTCCAGATCCAGGGCTCGGCCCAAAGTCTTTGTCAGTCGAATTTGCATACACTCCAGGTATAACAATGAAACTGTAGATCATCAGTATCAGAAGTCTGGAGTTATTGCGATACTTACTCTATAAGTCTTGCTTCAGCAGCCTGATCACTTGTATCACTGTCTGGCGGCGACTCTTGCCATACAAGGTGTAAGACTTCGGCCTTGGTGTCAGCTACTGTCGGTTGAGTAGGCTCGAAGTTCGGGGCTTCATCTCTGATATTTCCACATCTCTCTTCAATCTGCTTGTTTGAGTTCTCGGTACTGTCGATATGCTCAACTTGGCTCTCGTCTTGATGCTGCAAAGATGAATGTCGAGACAGGACCTCATCGCCCGAGGAGGACCCGGAAACGGACTCCGAGTCAGACATGTCAGATTTGGCAGTGTTTCTCAAAAAGTTCACCAAGGTTCCAAGAATGCCTCCTTGACTTTCATCCGACTTTCCGCAGAGAAACAATCCTGGTCAGCGAAATATGTCTTGTCTCCGTGCTTACCGGAATGTGGAGACTCACCGTCACTATGGTCGACATGGGTAGGGCTTGATATGATTCACATAGTAGTTAGTGTAGGTATATTAGCCGCCAGTAGTGCAACGGTACACATGACAGGAAGTATTCGTGGTTAAGCTGGAAGTCTATTCGAAGGATCAGGCGAATAAAATCCCTCATGGCACTTGGGCCCGTGCGTGCATAATTCTACTGCCCTAAACTACTAAGATCTGCCGAGGCCTGTCAAGCTGAACCTCGTGCTCTCCCAATGTTATTCAGAGGCTTATCAAACTCGATCTCCACAAACTCATCCAAGTCTAGCGATGCCAGGTTCTCGATATCGTAAGCCTTGCGAAGCTTGTTCGTAGGCGGCAAAATCGGGTCAAACAGGATAGGATCATCGCGCGGCGTAGACCCAACCAATCCTCCCAGCACGGTTTTCCAATCCCCGCTGGCATTGATGGTGACTTTGCACTCAAACTCCTCCTCGTCGTTGTCCCTGTCGAGTAGAATCGCAAAGCGCATAAATCTCGGTGTGCCCGAAGCTACTAGCCTGTTCTCGAAAAGGCTCCACTGAGCACCCACCTGCTTGCCGTAGTCATTGCAGAGAAAACCACCAGCTACTCTAGCTGTGTCGTTTCTTGTTTGGCTGACCGTCTTCTCCCATTTTGCCGAGCTCTCGACGCTGACGAACTGGCTGGCTCCAGCCGATAGTCCATAGCCGATAGTTTTGGATTCTTCGGCAGATGTTGCTAACATGGAGACACTTCCATGAGGTGCTATCTTTGCTAACTGGGGTGCTGAGCCTCCTGGATTGCTGCTCTTGAACTCGAACTTGACTTGAGCTTCGCGGATACGCCGGGATTTCTTGGTTGTGTCGAGATGAAGATCATAGACAAGCAAGGTCGCGTTGTTTCCGTCTGGTGACAAGTAGCCATGGATTATCTCGCGTGAAAAGCACTGTACTTGAGTTATTCCTTGCCGCTCAGTGATCGTCGATCGTTGAAGGGGCGCGGCTGGGTCATTGCGGGTATGAAATTCGTTGTTTTTCCCTGCGAATATATTGAGGCCGATGCCGATGGATGTTGCATCTAGTTGGGCCTCTACGTCGAAGAACTCAGTGTTTTCATCGTTGTTATTGAAGTAGTCTTCATTCTCAGTATGATCCATC
This sequence comes from Fusarium sp. NRRL 25303, assembly GCA_013396255.1. Lineage (NCBI taxonomy): Eukaryota > Fungi > Ascomycota > Sordariomycetes > Hypocreales > Nectriaceae > Fusarium > Fusarium sp. NRRL 25303. The sequence continues at coordinate 21,218 of JAAOAY010000045.1, forward strand.
TTGCCAGGAGATCATCTAATGCTCGATAAACCTCGGCATGGCGAGTCCAGCAGTGCATTTTATGCTCATATTTGGTAGTGAGTCTCGTGGCTCGTAAATATCCAAACTCTATCCGCAATACTAGCCGAATATGCTGACCGCATGGCCAGGTCCAAAGACCTTTTGCTATAAACATCCTTACAGGGCTGTTCAATCCCTGGCAGCTTAAATGGAACCCGGTAGTGACGTGGCCCCTGCAAGGCGGAACCTAGACGCCCTATCACATGCACCAGAACAGACCCTGGAGATTAGGGTGGGGTGTCGATTTCAGAGTCCCTGGAATTTGCCTGAGTCAAAGCGTGATGTGCCGAGGATTGAATTATTTGCTTGCCGGTGTCGGCTCTGATGGTTGGAAAAGGCTTGGGAAGTTCTCTAGGTCCCTGAACAACAAGCAAAATATCTAAGATGTCCTCAGCCCGAAAAATGAGCACGGCAATCCAGGATTACAAACCCCACAATGCAGAGCCAGATTGTGACCTTGTTGAAGCAGACACAGACACAGCGTCCAAAGTTGCCGATGTGTCTAGCGAAGACAGTGGCAGCGAGGATGAAGATGGAGATGAGGAGAGTGAGAAAGTCTCAGTGAAGGACATGCTCACTCAAGTCCTCAGAGAAATTCGCGATGGAGAACTCGACCTCACCGACAGTCAGAAACTCGCTGCTTTCGTGACCCATCGGGGACCAAACCTCGCCCGCCAGACTAGAGACAGAGACCAGCCGACAGCTCTTCACATCATGGCCAAGGAAGACAAAAAGTCACTTCCTAACCTGGATGAAAAGATGGAGCCCCTCATCAAATTCCTCTGCCAGCAGAAGAATTACCTCGAAATCAAAGACCGTTCGGGGTGCACATCACTGTTCCTTGCAATTGAGCAGCGAAAGAAACCACTAGTGCAGTGGATGTGCGAGGCTCATCCTGACATAAGCAGCATCATCTCCATCGTCGGAAGCAGGGGCATGAATTGTCTTCATATCGGCATTCACAAGAGGATCAAGTTCCTTGAGCTACTCATAGAGAAAGCAAAGCCTGAGGTTTTGGCAGCAAAAGACGACAATGGGAACACCCCGCTTCATCTTGCTGTTGACTATGAAAACTGCAAGAGAGAACAGCTCAAGTATGTGAAGATGATGCTAGACAAGGGCGATCGGGCGATATTCAACAGCACAAACGGCGACTTCAACAAGGCAAATCTCTCTCCTTATAGGTGTCATAAAGAAAGTGTCAGAAAGGGTAGAAAGAAACTGGCAGAAGAAGCAGTGAAGCCTGGCAAAGAAGAAGAGTCTGTTCCAAATCGTGGCATGTCGTCATCTGTGCCATCTATCTTATCGCCTAACAGCTCCATGCGACATGAGATGCGGGATAGCGTACAAGTCGATCACCGAACCAAGTATGGAGGCAGTATCACCATCCAGCCGTCTGTGCCCATTGCCTCATCGGCTCCAAGTATTGTTCCAGATGCTGGAGATAACATTAAAAAGAAGACAACTGGTGAATCAGGTACAAACAAGTCCAAGAAGGGCAAAAAGAGTGGCAGCAGATCAGATCCAGTGGATGAGACCATTGTGAAGGGAGTTGAACGGTTGCTCAAGCTGCACTATTTGAGATCCCGGGATTGCACTGACGCCATGGAGATCCTGTATGGAAAGAATACACCCTCGGGTAAGTCTAAGATTTTCTCTGGATATTACTCATGGATTGAATTGTGTTTGACGTGTCGTAGACAAGGAGCTTAGCTTTGACCTCTCTGGCATGATGCATCCAGATGAAACTCTCACTCAGAAGGGACTTAGTAATCTTCTGCGCAACATCAATTTCGAGGACACTCTACAATACGTTTGGATCCCTAAAATCACGGTTGAGGAGCCACAGCAGAGTAAGTCGAGAACCTCCATGCGCAAACAAATCAAGCCCGTACCAGATGGGGCTGGGAGGTCAGACTTGGTGCATATATTCAACCAGCTCCGCAACAAGGGCGTTGAGACGGTCCTACGCGTGTTTGTACAAGACTCTGATCCCAATTCCCCATCGCACAGTGATGAGGCCATTGAGAAGGCGCTCCAGGGCATGGGCGTTGAGGTTTGGGACTGGAACAAGACAGACTTGTGCACCGAAGCCATTGTCAATGCCGCTCCCAAGGCAGGTGAGATTCATCTCTATTGGAGCGGCAATAATGCTGTCCTCAGAGGCTGGAGCGAGCCTGGAGGGTTGGCAAAGTTAACCGAACTGGGGCTTGTCAAACTTCATATCCAGCAAGTGAGTCTTGCCTAGTTGTCATCATATGGCGGTATACTAACAGCAAAAGGGCCTTGAATCTTCCGTCCGAACTGAATACAATGTGAACGAGTTCCAGGACAGAATGAAGCTACTTTGTCCCAAACTCGAAGTCGAATTAGAGTGGCCAAATACGCATCGAAGACGAACTGACACGACCCCAGCTCGCGCTGAAGAAGTCCCAGAGCATACTACCAAGCACGAGTGGATCCAGTGTATGACAGAATTCAGAAAGCTGGTCTTTGAAGCTGAGGCAAATTATCCCATGGCCCCTGGCACTAAGATCAGCGAGATGATCGAACCAATCCAGATTGCCATTATTGATGATGGAGTTGACATAAAGGATCTTGACTACGATTTTACCGGTGGTAGAAGCTTTTGCATACGTTCTGAGCATCGAGGTCTTCTCGATCCATATTACATGTCTCGAACTGGTCACGGCACTATCATGGCGAAGAATATCCATCTCATGTGTCCGCATGCATCTCTCTTCATATTGAGACTTGAGGATACTCCCTCTGAAGATGGGACCAAGCTGAATATCACCGCCAGAAGTGCTGCAAAGGTATGTAAACTGGAACATGATGGACAACAGTAACTAACGCCGATAGGCCATCCGTGCAGCGATAGTACAAGGAGTCCAAATCATTTCCATGTCATGGACCATCGACCCACCAAAGGATGACAGAGAAAGACAAGACCTCGAGAACGCCGTCATTGAGGCTGCCAACGCCAACATCCTCATGTTCTGCTCAGCGAGCGACAAGGGAGCCCACGACGTTCCAACATATCCCTCGAAAGCAGCAACAGGCAAGATCTTCACCATCGGCGCTGCAAACTCTTCAGGTGCAAGCGTAGACTACGTCGGTAATACCTCGGGTCTCAGCTACACTTTTCCCGGTGATAAAGTCGAAGTCGACAGCGGTCCAAGCAGAAAAACTCCCCCGGAGATCGTGGACGGGTCATCTGTCGCGACTGCATTAGCAGCTGGTCTCGCAGCCCTGATTCTCTACTGTATCCAGGTTAGAGTATTCCTTGCTAAGGATTCTGAGAAGCAGAAGGCTCGTGAGGCTTATAGGAAGGTGAAACAGCATGATTGGATGGTAAAGGCATTTGATACTATTGAGACGACAAAGGAGAGTAATCACAAGTTCCTCAAGGTCTGGGAGGTATTTGGAAAATGTGTTGAGCAGAAAGATCAGACGCCACCAGGAGAATGGCTCCAGTTGGTGGCTGACGTTGGAACGAGGTTGTGTGTTAGGATTTACTAAGTATATGATATTGACTCACAAGATCAGCATATCTTAGATCGTAAAATATCTCAATGAGATCACTCTGCTCTGCCCTGTGATCCTAAGTGGGTACTAACGCTTAATTACCCTGATTAGGCAGGTCTAAATGCTGCGGCTCTCATACTGATCCCTCTCCCACTAGCCCATAACCGGACAAGTAAGGCAAGGTTTTCTTCATTAGGCTAGAAGACACAGCTCAAAGGCATCAATTAAGGTCCTATAGGGTGTTCTGAATCCCATGAGTATCGATTGTATTGGCGATGCAGCCAATTGTTGTTGTCAGAGGAGCTGCCAAGAATGGTTTAGCTTGGTCTCTTGATGACATGTGCGCTGCGCGCCTTAGTAAAGACATCCAAACCAAGAATCGACCAGACTAGACATAAATGCGGCCGAGACCTGCAGATACTCCATCCTCAATTACTGTTCACCTCAGACGCCTTCATCAGAGCTTACTTCACACATTGGATATCTTCTCTTCTTCAGAGCCAACTGCTATCAACATGCCAACCTTTCAAGAAATAGCAGCAGCTTCAGTCCAGTCGCGAAGCCGCATTCGTCATCACATCTACCAAACACCTCTCATCCCCGCCAAGAAGGTCGGCCGCGATCTCAAAGCCAATGTCCTGTTCAAAGCTGAAAACTTCCAGCTCACGGGATCTTTCAAAGTCCGAGGCGCCATGTCCAAACTGTCAGCAGCAGGGCAAGGCCGATTGATCACTGCTTCATCAGGCAACCACGGCATCGGCTGTGCTTTGGCATCGCAGACTCTATCCAAGGATCTCACTGTTGTCCTTCCAGAGATTGTTATTCCTGCAAAGCTGAATGCTATCAAATCATACGGTGTCGATGTGATTCTGCATGGCGCTGAGGCTGGGCTCTCGGAGCAACATGCCCAGAAGCTTGCTGCCTCGGGTGATTATACTTACGTATCGCCATACAACGACCCCGATATCATTGCTGGTCAGGGTACCATTGGACTCGAGCTTCTAGAGCAATGTGACCATATCGACAACATCTTTATCTCAATGGGGGGCGGAGGTCTTATCAGTGGCATCGGATCCGTCCTCAAGGCAAACAATCCAAGCATCAAAGTCTTTGGTGTTTCAGCGGTCAACTCAAAAGCACTATCTGAGTCGATGGCCGCAGGACACGTTGTCGAAACAGAACATCTTCCCACTTTGGCCGAGGCTGTTGCCGGCGGCATCGATGAGAACACAATAACCCTCGGATTGGCGAGTGCAGTTGTCGATGAACTGATCGACTGTAGTGAGGACGATATAAAAGAGGCATTGAAGGAGCTTGCTTGGTCTGAGAGCATGATTGTTGAAGGGTCCGCAGCTTTGGCTCTTGCTGGTTTCAACAAGGTCGCTTCAAAACTAGCAGGGCAAACCAATGTTGTACTCCTTTGCGGGTCGAATTACGATCAATCCGCGATCAGCAAGATAATTTCTCGGCCATAAAGAAGTCAAATAGAAGAAGCCTTCGCTTTCCGTATGACACTCCTTACAACATGAAATTATACTTGGCGCAAACTGCTTTAATCTTCCCCATGGTCAATGGAAACTCTTTGAAACACAGGTCGCGCAGTAATATCTTGACTTGGTTTATGGTTTCATAGTGATAATCTGCTATTAGAGCGGTGCTGCAAAGTAGGTACTTCTATCTTTAGACTCCTTTGCTAGTATCAAACTAAATCCACGGGTATATACTTAGTCCAATCACCCTTAGCTGCGAGGAAGTCAAGTGGCTCCATATGCTCTACTGCACCTCCATAAGGGAGACTGACATAATATCCCAGAAAGCGCTGAATATCCTTAGGGAGCGTTTCGACAATCTCATATGGTATGGCCAAATACTGGTTCTCTTCCTGGCGGCACCATCCTGGTGTCGTGAAAGCGCTGAGCAACAGACTAGCCTCGTTCGTAGTGTTCGGCTTCTGGCCGTAGAAGACAGACCCTAGACTGAAGATTGTGAGAATGCGTCTTGAGAATATCTAAAAGCCATAAATAAACTCACCAAAGAACAGCATCCCCTTTCTTCAACTCAATTTGAGTCTCATCAGCAGAAGTGGGATCTCGAATGTCCTTCCACATATTGGAGCCGATAAGAGCTCGAATAGCACCGTTATCTTTGGTGATGTCAGTCGCTGCATAAGCGATACCAAAATCCGTTTCGCGTTTGGCGGGATGGATGGTGTGATGGCAATCGTCCTGACGACGAAGGCCCCAGCCAGAAGATCCTGGCTTAGAGAACAAAGCGGATGTAAAAGATACTTGAGGCTCGGCAGTAGAAACAGTTCTTTCTTCAGAATAGTAAATTGTGCAGGTATCAGTGAGAAGCCGTTTCGTAAGGTCGATGAAGAGGTCATTCATCAAAAGCTCGGTCGTAAAGGTTCGACTCTTGCCGACCAGACCAAAGGTTTGACCATCAGCCAGTGGTCCTATCTCTTGGAGAACGGAGTCTAATGTTGCGGTCTTGGCTGCACCTTCAACAACGACAATGCCATCTGCCTTGAGTATCTGGAGGACATCGTGGGCTTGAGCCGAAGCGGCGAATCTCTTAACAGAAGACATAGTGGTGGTGGATATGAGCTATAGGAAAGAGGAACAAGATGGCTTTGATGTATCAAGTGTTTGGTGGTAATGTCCTTATAGACCTGGGCATTCGGGCTACTTATGCTTCCGTGGTGCTTCAGGTATTTAGATATGAAAGCGATGGTCGTCAACTTATACATCATATTGGCTATCCTCGGAAATGCTGTGACATTCCCTCAAGGCCGGCCGAAAGCCGCAAGCCCTTGGATAAGATAAGCCCAGGCCCAGCCCCACTGCGATAAGATCTTCAGTGTGGCTTTTGCAACTGATAGCATTAATGTTACCGGTTTGGGAACGATTAACACTATCAACTCTTTTAGCTCGTTTCGTGTTTTGGTTTCTGACCCGTATTCGGTGTGATTAGAATAATATAAGCAGCGATGTGCATATATACCAGTTTTACCAACCCAATTATAACATTCATTTAAAGCAACAATTACAGCAATTAAAGTTGCCTTGCACCTGCAACTAAGCTTTCTTCCATTGTACTTTGAGCCTTTCGCCAAAATGCCCAACCCTACTCATCAGCGGAACAACCCGGAAATCACGGCGTTGCCAGCCACGGCCCCCATTGAAGAAATTGTCAGCGTAATTCGCAGAGACGGGGGCATCATCATCAAGAATTTCATCAAGCCAGAAGAGGCAGATCGAATCCAAGCAGAGGCCGACCCTCACTATCAGAAGGTTGGCAAGTATGAGGGCACCCTGTTCCCTCCTACTGACCCGCCTCTGAGGTCAGTACCTCACATCTTGTTCAAGTCTTCTCTTCCTTCGGTGAGTGACTACTAAAATGGAGTGTGCAGTGGCTTCGCAGGAAAGTCTCCAACATTTGCCCACAAAGCTATCAACCATCCTGTCTATCGAGAGGCATCAAAGCTTTTACTAAAGGAAGAGTCGTAAGAATAGTGTCCCTTTCAAGTTTGAAGCTTTCATCTAATCAACGAGACCCATAGTTACCCTTTTCGTGATGGCAAGCGATACAAGTGTGTGTCTAACCCCGTCTTGGCCGTATCGGAAGCCTTCTCTCGCGGTCGATCCAAGGCTCAGCCCCTCCACCGGGACGACATGGCTCAACACTTTGACCATGTCGAAGGTAGCGGGGAGAGTTCTCTGCTAGGGTTGCTTGTTGCAGGCACTGTACGTATTGGCACTATTTCTTCTTCCGATCAGCGTGCTGACCTAACCGCAGAAATGCACTTTTGAGAATGGAGCTACTCAAATCATTGTCGGCTCCCACTTCTGGCCCGAAGCCTCCATCTCAGGACCTGCCGATAGGTCTATGTGCTCCACGGCCGAGATGGAGAAGGGCGATGCCGTTATGATCATCGGTAGCGTGTGGCATGGTGCTGGAGCTAACATTACCGACGAGCGACGCAACATCTTTTCTTGTCATATGGTGCGTGGCTCATACCGGGCGGACGAGAACCAGTACTTGGCTATTCCTCGTGAGGTCATCAAGGACTACGATCCCGAGGTACAGTCGTTGTTGGGTTACTCGGTTAGTCACCCAAACTGTGGTCATGTGAATATGAGAGATCCGATCGTCACGCTGGGCAGTAATGAAGACCCTTTCGGATACGGGAGCATTGAAGGGCAGGTTGTAGCCTAGACACACAAGACACCTTTATCTTTTATACTAGATCTACCTTAAATTGAAATTGGGTACATTGTTTTTATATATATTGCAATACCAGGATTACGCTCGGGTGACAGAAGGACTTTGCTTTAAATTCCCTCTCTAAGAAGACATCTTCTCCTTTGCTGTCAGACTATTTACCTGCGAGGAGTATTTTATATGAATATTTATCTTCTTGATCTCGTAATATCTCTTTAAGTTATACTAAGCTAGTATAACAAAGGTTCACCTTGTAGGCCGTAGTCAAGCCGTAGTAGACAAAAACAACGATTAACTCATAGTCCAGGCCAGTTATACATAATTAGCTTTAAATGAAGGTATTTTAATTTTTTCACTATATGGTATCGCGACCACATGTAACTCCGTGAGAGTGACAATTCAAGCTTGCCCTTATTGTTCCTTCGACCACTTTTGCAACAAGTCCGACGGCATGTATGTAATCGGCTGAGGGCTTTGTGAAGGCTTTGAGATGCAGGTTTGTTCTTACGTGGGTCTCCAGATCTTATACTAGCCATATTCTGTTCAATGCGGTTCCTCGCAATCGCTTGTTTTGTCAAGGTATTGGTTACTCTCTGTTAACCATGGCATACAAGCAGTGAACATAATGCTGCAGGAAGTACTACTGAATGCCGATGGGTCTAGCAATGAATGTGGGGCAACATTCTATCCGGGGTTTACTGATAAACCCAGATCTAACTATAATTCACCTAACGTTAGCCTTCGATAACGTAGTTCAAGCTAACAGGCAAGCCTACTTCATGCTTATCTAGAAGGATCTGTCCAATTAAGAGCTATAATGTCTACAAGCGTTATCTCTCCTGGTTCTTATCTCTTTCATATTGAGCTGATATCACCTAGAGGACTTTCATTGATAGCACTATGATGTCCTGTCTTGGATTAGTCCGCTGTCCACAACCGAATTGCTCAACAATCAGTCAACCGAACCGCATTTTGTGCCGCTTTGAATTACGGAATGTACATCCCATAGTGAGTATAGGATACCAGATGACTTTAGCGTATCACAGAGCCTCTTTAGAAAGGTAGAGGATGATAGTGATACTACAACAACCTGCAATGCAGATAAAGCCTCTTTCATGAGTTAACAGAACCTGGATAAAGATTAATACTTAAGAGGGTTGCCGCAGCTCCCAAGTATCTCACAGTCATTCCATAACTCATCTCAACCATTCATTATGGCTACTCAGATCAATTCCTCTCAAGGTCAACACCTTCCGCACACCTTTGGCCTGTGGAGCGGCATAAGTATAGGATGGCTTACCATCAATTCCTTCGGTGGAATATCCTTTATCTTGTTCATCAGTCTCTCAGCTGGTGGTCTTCCTACTCTCATCTATGGCTAGTAAGTCTAGAAGCCCTCGCGTACATCGCCTTTTATGTCGACGTTGATACAAACCTGTTTTAAAGCACGGCGTCAAGTCTTTGCGTCATGTGTATCATGCTCGTCTTCGCGCAATGTTCTGCAAGGTTCGCTACTGCTGGTATGTCGGCCACCCACAGCTTATCAACCGTACTGACTTTTGCCAGGCGGCGCTTATCACTATGCCGTCTTTCTGACCCCTGAAAAGTACAGGCGACAGGTTGCCTATCCTCTCGGCTGGCTGAACTATGCTGGCTGGGTCCTGACTCACGCGGCCTGCTGTGCTGTTACTGCCACCTTGTTTCTCGGACTGATCAATCTCTGCGACGCGGACTTTGACGTGACTGTTCGATGGCGTCTGTTTGTCGCATACATGATTGTTGCAATGGGCTGTTGGCTCGTTAACCTCTTTGGACTGAGGGGTATTCCCACGCTGGAGAATATTGGCTGTGAGTATAAGCATCGCTGCAAGCCCCCATACATAGATGTGCTGACTTGTATAGGCTGGGCAACCGCGATTGGTTTCGTGGCTTTCTCTGTGCTGCTTCTTGTCAAGGCTCCAAAAGCTTCCGCAAGTTTCGTCTTTGTAGAAACGAGCAACAGAACTGGGTTCGTGTCAGATGACAATGCGTTCGTCATCCAACTCGCTAATCAAGTGGTGACTAGATACTCTTCTACGGGATTCGCTGTCCTACTCGGACTGATGAATAGTTTCTCAACTCTGATGGGTCTCGATGGGCCAGCGCATCTGGCTGAGGAGATTCCACAGCCTAAGCGGTTTCTCCCCCGCATCATGATCATCGTCATCCTCAGTCAATTTGCAATTGGTCTTGTTTGGATTCTTGTCCTTGGCTTTTCTGTCAAAGACTTGGATGCTATTGTTGCAACATCTACTGGGTGAGAGTAATACCTTGTTCCTGCTGGATACTGCTAACACGCTGCAGAGTCCCCGTGCTCGAAATCATTCGACTCGCCACTGGCAGCCGGGCAGCAGCAATAGTGTTTTGTTGCATTCTACTCGTGAACATGGTCGCATCATCTCTCGGTTCGGCCATTACGATGAGTCGTCAAGGTTATGCATTCGCCCGAGATAATGGTCTCTTCTGGAATGACAAGTATGGATTGAACGAGTTCCATCCTCACAGAATATCCACAGCTGACATTTCACAAGGCTGGTGCACTTATCTCCCCACACAAACCTTCCTGTGTGGTCGATCAACCTCTCATGTGTGATCGTGTTTGCTATTGGTCTAATGTGAGATAGAAGGCGTTCAAAGTTAAAGCCTCCCTAACGTATCCTAGTTATCTTTTCTCGCTCACCGCATTCAACGCAATAATCGGTGCACAAGCTGTTTGCCAGATCATTAGCTTCGGTATGAGTCCCTGTTTCATTCTTGGTTCTTTTGTTGATATAATAAAGGGTTTCCCGCACTTATCCTTCTGTTAACCAAAAGATCAATGCTCCTTCCAAGTCCCCGCTGGGATTTTGGAGGTTGGTCAAATCCGGTATACATTGTTGCTATTCTATACTCTGTCCTTGTTATCATCGTGGCATTCGTGGGTCCCTGTCCTATTCCTGATGCTCATTCTGGAGGCTAACAGCGCGCTAGATCCCGCAAACCCATCCTGTGACTGCCGATACTATGAACTATACCGTCTTGATCATGACATGTTTGGCTGTTGCAATGATTGCTGGGTGGCTGCTCGAGGGCCGCGGCAAGTTCTCCCCTCTCAACAACGTTGATATAGATTCAGATATCCAGGTCATTGAGGGCTTGGAAGAAGATGTCGAGCAATGCGTCCAGGACAAACGACAAAAGGCTCACGTCAAAGCCCACGACCAGGCTGCATAGTTCTGATGGAGTAACTTATACTTTAGACTGAAGTTTGGAGTAATATGTACTTAAATATGGTATATCGGCCAGATCGGTAATAGGCCGGCCCTTTCTAGCCTCTATAATACACTTTTCAATGTAGTTCTGAAACAGTGCTCTCCCACGTATATAAAACCATTTTGCGCCTGTATTCACAGAATGAAAGTTACCCTAGTAAATAACTAAAGATTTAATATCTGATTTTTCTAATAAGTCAAGTTGTCAGTCTCTGAAAAGTTTTCTGAAGAATAGAAAGATGATCAACAACCACTTGCCAAAATATCCTGTTTAGTCGTCTTAGTATTAGTACCTTCTATCCGTTATGTTAAGTTTAATAGCCACTTTTTCAGATATATAATCTCCGCCTACTCGTAAATGTCTATTCCTTCAGTTTAACCACAATTATATCTTCATCCATAGCTATAGGTCCCCTCAATTATGGATGAAATTCTTCGATGCTCCCCTTTCCTCTTATTCCTTCAGTCACTAACCAACGATCTCCAACGGCGACGCATATCATATATTGTTATCTGCTACACATTGTAGCACTCCTGGCCAGGCCTCAGTGGCAAGAATAGTTGCCAAGCAATGGCCAGCCTGATGCCAGTGACTGCAAGGTAGAACAGTATACAAACTTATAATCTGCATGGCAAGTGGTTCAATTAATTTTCAATGTACAGAATTTATTTCGGCGCGCCAAGTCTACTTCTAGAGCGAACTCACATTTTGGCATTGTAATCTTTCGTCATCCGTTTTCCTATAAGGTCCCTATCTGATAAGTAGACGGGCCTGGTAGGGTTGTAATGCAGGTTGTCTATTTTGTGGGGAAGTGTTACCTACTGTACAGCATGCCTGAATTATCAGCTAAACCTAAATCGGCAATCCTAAGCTCGGCTCCTGTGAGCAAGATAGGAGAATGGATCCTCGGGCTTGCCTAGCTCTATCTTACAGACCCGATCTTGCCTTCGTCGCTAGATATTTAATATGTGGCATAACTCTGGCTATTGATGAGAGGCCCTGAATAACTAGACTATTTTGTTGCAATAAACTAGCACTTATTATTGTCCGCCCTCAGACAACCTTTGGCGTATCGTTTCCATACAAACAATCCCCGAACTTAAGCTACTGCTCAATTATGGCTGCTACCTACACTTTATCTGCACATCTCGCGAGGATTATCACTGCATCATGGAGCGAAAAATGCTCGCAAGTCAAGGCCCCGCCTCCGAACGCGGTTTCGCCAGTTAACCTAATGGCATTTCATCCATTGAATTCACCAAATGGCAAATACAATGTCAATGACAGCCTGAATAAAAAACTGAAAACCGCTTAAGTACATGTGGCGTTGGTTGAATACAAGGTCTTTCCTCTAAAGATTAAGAAAGGTCGCCCATATGGTATTATTCCTGTCTCTGGGATGGTTGATGAAAATGGAAAAGCATTGTAATTACAAGGAGTTCAAATTTTCCAGACAATTGACTTTATGAATTTATCTTTAATCTTGGCCCTCGCTTTGGATTTATTCTTAGCTCTCTTTAGTCATTCCTATCTATGTTTGTGTTACATATAATCGATAATGATTGCTAAAGATTCCTCTTTCATATACTACTAATTTCTAATCTTATGCTCGTCCATCAGATCATTCAAGTTCGGTCTCATTCGATTCCCAGCCTTCCTTGTCCTCTTTGTTTATTCTCACCATTGTTAAGTCCATCAGTAGCGCAATGACAGACAAACCAGCTCCGAACCATAATGCGGACCGAAACCCCAGCACTTTGCCAGCATGACTCTTCGCTATGTTTGTCTCGATCGTGCCGGCAAAACCAAGACCTAAGCTGTTGCCGTAGAGGTTAAGCGTCCCGATCAAACTAGCAGCTGGCCCCTGCTCCTTCTTACCCACACTGCTGCTGGCAATAACCTGTGCAGCAACATATACAAAATCAGGGCAGAAGCTACCGAATACAGTTGACGGGAAAACCTGTGCCCAGTAACTCTGTTGTTCTGGCATTGTAGCCAACAAAATAGTGGCTGCCAGCGAGGTGACACATCCGATGGCAAGGATCCATTGTGCCTCGAGCCGGGGGATCAACCACGCGGCCAAAATGACGGCACAGGATGCCCCTAGTCCATAAGGGATCCAGCCGACAGCGACGTTGAGGACGGACCATCCTCGTATCAATTGCTGCCATGCTACCATGTACCAAAGTGTGATACCAACGGCCATGTAAATGAATAAGACAACGACCGTGAGGGCCTTGAAGCTTCTGCCGCGAAAGATGGAAGGGGGCATGATAGGTTCATCGGCCCATTTACCCTCCCAAAAGAAGAAAATCACCATCAGCACAACCGAGGCGATCAGCATCGCAATAACATATGGAGTCTCCCATCCATCAGCTGGTGCTTGACTTTAAAGTCAGTTAGCAAAGTGCCATGCTGCTTGGGGGAGAGAGGAAGGGGGAAACGCACTTCCAGGCCAAAGAGAATAATAGAAGAGCTCCCAAGCCGGTAATGATGCCAATGCAATCAATGTTACCGCCTTTGTCAGCGGGCTCCTCAGGAGGTAGAACAAAGAAAAGCCCAGAGAAACAAATAGCCCCAAGAGATGCCCTAGGATCCAGTCAGCGGTGTCCAAGGTGCTAAAAGTGAGAGTACGACAAACATACACAGAGATAAAATGCCACTTCCATTCTGAATACTCGAGAAAGGCTCCAATCATCAGCGCTCCGATGCCAGCTCCAAATGGAGGCGATGCCGCAAATATGGCCAGCGTGAAGTTGCGCACTTTGCCAGGAGGAACCATAATAGTAAGGGTAGCAACTGCGTTGGGCATCAAGATACCGCCACCAACACCAGTAAGAGCGCGGATTGCAATAAACGAGTTATAAGTGTTACAAAAGGCGTTGGCAATGGAGAAAGTGACAATAATAATGCCCCCAAGAAGAAGCAGCTTCTGGTGACCGTAAACGGCGCCGAGACGACCACTGATGAGGACGAAAGCGCTCTGCGTAAGGCTGGAGTAGATAAGTCAGTCTCTTTGTCGAGTAGATTCCGTGGCGAAGTATGACGGATCAACGTACGAATAAGCTGCAGCCATCCAGTTGGCCTGCCCTGGACCTACGGGCTTCCCCAGAATCTTGCTAAGCTCGTAACCCCCAGCTACGGTCGAGAACATGGAGATAAACTTGGGACAGTAATGTTAGCAATACTCCGCCACGAAACATGAGTACAGGCTATCTGGAGGCTCTTACCTGCGTCAAATTACATATCAGTATCAGGAATGTGATCAGATATTGTTTGGTCTTGCTGGTCTTGATCGTCGATGCCACGCGTGAGAGCTCTGGTAATTGCTGAGAGTCCCCAGCAGCTTCAATCTGGCTGATGACAGATGAGATGCCTCCGGGCTGATTCATTGATTTCATTGTGACGAGCAATCGTTGGAAAGCAAACCCAGGCAAATTCTCTTCGTTTAATCTTTTTGAATGAGGTTTAAAATCTGCTCTTACCTATCTCTCATGCTCCTAGAAGAGTACGCATCTCGGAATCTGGCTTAGTAGTTCCGTGAATCTATTCCCAAAAGGGCTTAATCAAGCGAGCCTAAGTTTGCCTATTATGGAAGCGGGCGGATACCTGATAAGCAGCATACGTACATTTATCTCTCCCCTCTCCTGATAAGCCTTCATCACCTATCAACTCTCCTTTGCGTTGCAAAGAACATCGCTGCAAATAGCCTCGGGATCATGGGCCAAAAACGGTCGAGAAATGGTGTGTAATTTTCATCTGGTCTTGTCAATGCTTTGGTTCTACTAGCTAATACGGGACCTTTCTTCTACAAGGGTGTTGGACATGCCGCCGGCGTCACCAAAAATGCGACGAAACGAGGCCGGAGTGCTTAAACTGTCGTATACGAGGAGCTACCTGCGGTGGCTATGATATCCAGCTGGATGACTTTTCTATACATCGCAATGGCCAGATGGTATCAAAAGTCATGAGAACTGGCCCTCGTCGGCAAAACAAAGCTGCTAAACCGCAAGGACCACGGTCAGAGGTCGGCCGACATGAAAGAGATAGGACAGCAGACTTGGATACTGCCGCAATGTCGATTGATGACAATTTGATATCGTCTAGTGAATCTCAGCTCCATACTGACGACAGTTTCGCGGGCATAAAGGACTCGGTAATAATCTCCCAATTGACCATGAATCAAAATATCATCTCGCTCACAAACAAGGCTGCGGTTGTCATGCAGCATCCCACTACAAGCCTATCTCCAAGCTCTGCCGATCAGAACTTTGATGATTGTCATACACCAGAATCAGCATCGCCCGCGGCTCATGAGATGAGCCATGACACGGAGATATCGGACCAGAATAACAAAGGCTTAGCGGCATGCAGCGCCGAGGTTTTGGATCTACAGAACCACGTCACTCTAGCCTCCGCCTCATCGGGTGCAGAGGCAGAAGTCACTGTGTTGCCTGCCGATTGCGGACCTGAAGATTTCTTCGTCGATGATGCCATATCAGACTCCTGGCTGCATCTTGAGGACAGCAACGACGAGGAATCCTCAGAGGCTAGAATCACCGTGGAATCGGAGACCGTCAATGGTATCTTGTCACGGATAACCGATATTTCGACTCTGCCGTCCTCAATCCCTGATCCTTTCGACGACTATCTGTTCTGTCACTGTAATACTGATTCTGTCTAGATTCTCAATAAGCTCAGCTGACAGTTGGATGACAGACATTCAGAACCTTTCTCTCTGCCTTTACCCCATGAGGCCAGATTGCAACCCGTACCGTGAAATTTATGGCGACCTTGCAGTCAGTTCTCGACCGCTACGAAGCACAATACTATTTGCCTCCGCATCACACCTAGCAAACCTGGGGAGATTGCCCAAATTCGCCGTTCAGCCATACCGCAAGGCCATGAGAGTGGCGTTCCGAGAGGGTATAGCCACAGACACCGACCTCGAAGGACTCGCCGCTACAGCCCTACTGTCGGTAATATTTGATGTACAAAAGCAACACACCAAGCCCCTGGCATATATGCTTGATGGCTAATGGAAACAGGTCATTGATACTGGCTTGGACACTTGGAGTACGAGACTTCTTGGGTGCCGCCGTCTACTTAAAAACGCCACGGACAAATTGAATGGAACCAATGGACGGTTCCTGCAGTGCATGATCGTTCAATACAATTGGGCTGCTACTATGAGTCGCACACTTCTGAGGGATGTTGTATCTCCGGAGGTGCTTGACGAAATTGGGACCGTCATCCATGGTTAGTAACTTTCGCTGCTTTGACTGTATCCCCCGCTGACATTACATCTCTTCATAGTCCCTGGCCCAGATCCGAAGGCTGAAAGCACGCAAGGGGCCAGAATACAGTCCCTCTGGTGGCATAATCTCCCTGATCATGCTATGCACCTCATGTTCCGTGAGGTGACGGATCTCGCTGCCCAAGTGCATCAGATGAAAGCATCTCGCAACTCAGTCGACGACACTCTCAAACTTATGGCTCGAGCCGGCGAGCTCGTTCGGAGCCTAGAAAACTGGACCCCGGACGTGTCGATCGTTGATCAAGAGCACATGGATTCCGTCGAGCATTTTAACACCATATGGCAGCTTGGATTACTTTGCTTCATCCACCACGAAATTTACACCCTCGATTCCAGCGACCCTCGCATCCAGAACTACGTAGCCATGGCTAGCGAACCTCTCCGGAAACTCTCATGGCTACAGGCCTGTCTCTTCCCTCTTTTCATGCTCGCGATACATGCTCAAACATCTGAGTCACGGTCCACGATCGAAGAGTCCCTCAGCATGATGCATACTTCGCTAGCTTTTCAGACTCCGCTTACCTTACTTCTCTCTCTAAAGAAGTTTTGGAGCCATTTGGATACATATGGAACTGCTACCTCTAGATGGCGAGATCTATTCAGGAACACAACTCAGGAGTTTAATATCTTATTATAAAATTATAAAATATATAATTAAAAATATACTACAGTTAACTTTTATAATTAAATAGACTTGAATTATCAAAATATTGCCTATCTTATCATCCGCATTGTAGAGGCTGTACTGGTCTCCCAGCCTAATCCGTTCCTGTGTAACTTGGTAAGACAAGGCTAGGCACTACAATCTCAGTTCTTAAGCAGCCCCTTCATGATATCCCGATATAGTTCAGCTGGCTTCTGGAAAGGCGCCCACGTTTCCTCCAGTATGATAATCTTGCCCTCATGCTCAACGGTAATCTTGAAACTCATAGCACGCCCCTGGGCTATCTCCTTACCGTCTGCCGTAATCGTCACTCCTTTGATCTTGAAATTGACCGGCTTGACGCTTTGCACCAGTTGTCGCACCGACTCAGAACCCCTATCGATCTCGTTTTGAATCATGCGCAAACCCGTACTGATGGCTTCATGTTGCTCTCGCTTACGCCTCTCTTCATCCTCGGCTGATTGTAGCTCTTGCTGTAGCTGGCGGAGCTGCATGCTGTCTCTAGCTTGGTTGATCTTCTCTTGCTCCTCGTCGATGACGCGATCCAGATCAGGTCGCCCAGCATCAAGTTTGGCCTGTGCCTCACGAATGGCCTGCATCCATCGCGAGTTTCCATCTTGCATGGCATCGAGCTCAGCTTTCCTGGCTTTCAAAAACTTGTCTTTATCCTCCAGTGCTGCCTCGATGAAACCTTCAAGGCCCTGCTTAGCAAGCCTGTCCACCATTTCGGTTGCTTTCTGGAGCGCTGCGTCTTTTTCCTGGATCTGAATTTCTATGTCGCGAAATTCCGGCCGATTGAGGGTGTCTCTGTAGTCCTGGAGAACACCCGCGCCCTCTTCAAGTCTGTTAGTGAGAAAGGTGGCTGCTGCGTCGATCGTATTGATATAGATGAGCTACAGACAAATTAGCATCAATCTCATTATTCCATAATTGAGGGTCAGTACTTCTTTAACTCTTGCAAGTATTCCCAGATTTGGCAAGTTCTTCTTCCTCTCGTTCGAGTCCGCTAGAAGTCCTGCCAATTTCGCTTTCGCTATATTGAACCATTCGTTATACTTCTCCAGCTCAAGAGCAACATTCCCGAATGTTGACTTCTTCTTGCCTTGCAGCTCGGCTCTCTCTTTTGACAGCCTTTCTTGTTCTTTCTCTGCACTTTCAAGGAGAGAAGCCCACTCGAGACGCTTTTCCGCCTTTATCGCCTCTCGCTCAAGGTCGATCTGCTTCAAGAGGTCTTTGAGCTCATCCTCGGCTTCTTTTTTGGCCTGCTTAGTAGTATCTGCTGCCCTCTGCAGCTTTTCTAGTTCAGCCTCCGCCTCCAGCTTCTTTAGCTCCGCTTTGGCTCTCTCCTTATCCCGTATTTCCTTCTCTTCCACGATTCTGGTCTTCAGAGCACTAATTTGCTTCTTCTTAATCTTGACCTCGTCAGAAATCTCGTTCCTCCTCTTCTGAAGCACAAACTCGAGCGCCTCTGTTGATGCTGTGGCTATATTTTGCAGCTCTGCTAAGAAGTCGAGGATACCGTTGTAGAAAAGCTCCAAGATTTCAGTGTTGAGAGTGAGAGTGAAGTTCACATTTGCTTGTGAGAGGTCCTTGAGGTTCGCCACGTTTGTGGCCACGGCTCTTAGATCAAACTTGATCTGGTCTGTAAAGCTCACAAAGACCCAGACGTCCAAGACTACTGGATTTAAGGAAGCTCGTATCAGGGCCCCAATCTGCAGACCTTCGTCTCCTCCGATGATTACCAAGCCGTCAATCTCCAACAGTTGCTTTTCGGAAGTCGTGGCAATTTGAAGCTTCGCTCGTGGGTTTCCGCTGGCAGAGCGCACCTCAAGGGGGCCAATCTTGAAGGCATCCACTTCGCCCCTCAGCTCGAAGCCCCCTGAGCCCAGTGATGCCTCGAAGTTGGCCCTCTTCCCGAACACCGTGACATCTCCCTTGGCTGAGATTCCCGCAGGGAATTCCTCTCCCAGGGCTTCTTCAATACCAGTAGAGAAGTACATTTCAGCTTTATTGAAGACAAGAAAGTCGCCGGCGCTGATATTTCGCAGTGCGTCCAAGTCTCCAATTTCCCCAGCCATTCTAATTAGCTCACTCACGTTGACGTTTGATATATTGACCTTGAGAACTTGACGAGTAGGCAATTTAGTCACGACAATAAAAGCTTCTCCCGTGAAATTACCGCACTTTACCATGCCTCCAAAGGCAAGCTCACTATTCATGATTCCATTATCAGCAGACGGAGGTCTCCGTGAAGATAGCCAATGTATATCTTACCTTGGGCCTTCCACCAGAACGCTTGCATATCTGAACGCAACACTGCCGCCCAGCTTCTGCACGATAATCTTATCGCTAACGCCAAAAGGGTTCCTCCATGGGACCTCGGGGTCAAGGTAACTAAAGTCATAAATATTAGTCCCCAACTGAAGATGTTGACTCAACTGATGCCTACATTTCACCGTTTGCTTCATGTAGTAGTGCCTTAAGATTGGAATGGAATGTCAGCGGTGGCTGTTGAGCCATGTTGATTCGTAAGTCACAGCTGAGCGTCAAATTGGGCTTGCTTGAGATGTCCAGCCCAACAGAGAACCGGTCGACCTTTGCAATATCGCCCATATCTATCTATTGCAGATCAGTTGTGGCTTCCTGACAGTTTGTAAAAGTTCGTTCACTTACACCGATACTGTCTGGAAGCTCAATTTCCACCGAGAGCCTCTGAGCACTAATGGAAGCGATGAGAGTCAATCCACCGACTGTCTTGTTCCCTGCGAGGTTGTTGATTGCTGGTAGTGGATCGATGAGTGCAAAGAGCGAGAGCCCATCAGAAAGAGAGTATTTTCTCTTACTCAAAGGATCTGTCCAGATACCCTTTTTGTTGGATGCTATGATAGTCACGTACTTTAGTTCAATATCCAGATCTGGATGCTCTTTGAGAGTCTTGGCTGCCTCCAACGCGGACAGTCGAAGGTTACCTTCATAGGCACCATAGACAATCCATCTCCGTGAGTTCGGCGACCCATCAGTGCTGGTTTCAAGTCCCACAGCCACTCTGATGCCTTGAAAATGGACGAGACCTTTGAGTGCTAGCCTACTAGCTCGACCGCTTTTCTTGTCACTTCCCCTAGAGCCAATAAATATGTCAAGGCCAGCTTCTTCAATCACTATGTTCGTGTCGGGAACCTGAAAGCTTCCAATGGCACCACCTATAGATAGGCCCTCATTGTCAAACGTGATGTATCCCGCGGCACTGGTTGCGCCGTTGAAGCAGATCTTGCCCCTGATCTCGATCCCGGCAGTAGAAATCATGATGTGCATATTCTCGAACTCCAGCTCATCGACATTTGTTGCAGCGTCAACAGACTTGCCTGTGATTTGGGTGTAAGCCTTCACGATTTCATCCCATGTCATGTTTCCGACTTCAGCTTCTAGGTAGGTTTCCGCTATCCCATAGTCAGTATATGGTATGGGGTCAAAGTTGGGAGGGATCCTTCTTACATTTTGAATATTGCCCTGCCAGGAAGATATCCCCATCGCCAAGCTTCATCATTGCACTGACACCTAGTACAAGAGACTCTTCCAAGTTATTAATGTCTATCGAAGCTTGAAACTCGACTCCTGTGACCTTTACGATCGTTAGTTCCATGACGGTATTGCACTCCATGTGAGTGACCTACATCAAGATTCTCAATACCAAAGACGGAAGTCCATTCGTGCGATGAAAGGGCCATGCTAAGACTGTAGGTATCGCCAATCTTTCTCATCCAGTATTTGACGGTCAGTGGCAAACCGGTTTTTTGAATCTTGCTGATCTCCAGCTCTCCACACAATCCATATCCAAGCTTCCAGGTCGTCTTGTTCTTGTCATTGTCAAACGATGAAATGCTGATTACAGACACTTCTACGCCGACCTTCCGGAACCTTATAATATCTCCAAGCCGAAGCGATTGATCGACGGAGCCTCGCAAGGCAAAGTTGTTCAACTCTAGCGGCTCACGCCAATTTCTTTCTGGGCTCAGTCGCGCCTGGACACGAAGTTTGGTGGGTGGCGTGTTGTCTTCGTTTCCACTGTAGATGAACTGCAGTAGCTCTTTTACAGGACTTAGCGGCCCCGTAAAGGTAATGTCAGCGTTCAGTGATAGTCCCTCCGGGTTATGAAAGTCGTCGAGCTTGTTCGAGTACGTAAACTCAACGTTATCTATCGGTAACTTCTGGATTATATCGCTGTTGAGCGAGGGAAACAGGGTCGCAATGTAACCATCAGCAGAGCTGCTGAGGTAGGGTTTGACCTTCTCCTGTATTGGGTCCTGAGGACCTGAGCCCTGAATACTCAACAGCTCACCGCTAAGACCAGGAATGCCAAACAGCCCTTGAACGTCGCCTTGGAGGACATAATCTGCAGCAGGCAACGCGCCGGCCTCTCTAAAGGTTTTAGTGGCTAGCTCAGCCACCTGAGAGACTGTAGCGATTGAAGGCGCAATAACCTCCATGCCGAGGCGTGGAGACGACGATAATATGAGGATAGGCTTCGTCTTTGATGCTTGGGCGACGGTGATTTGGCCTTCTCGAGCGGCTGGTACCAACAGTAGTCCAGCCTCGTTGGCAAAGCTATCAATACCCCGAACAGTGACTGGGAGGTTTGCGTACTTGCCCTGGTGATCCAGGACAATCAGTCTGGTATTGGTCAAGGGGATACCTCCAACAACAATCATGTCCCCTTTTCCGGGTGCCTCCAGGGTCTTCATCTCAACAGCTTCATTGTTAACAGCCGTAAAGAGAGAGTCTCTAGGCTGAGTAAATTGAGATTGAAGGTCGTCAGGGGAGTCTAATCGGTTGATGTTGCCTGACAAAACAAGTTGGGTTTCAAGATCTGCTAGAAGCACCTCAAAGGCCCTCCCATCATCTTGCTTGCCCATACTAATGGTCAACACGGACTCTGCTCCAAGCCTTTCATTCTTCATCGCCCTAAGTACGCCCTCTGCCTTGCGATTGAAAATCGTTTTGAGCAAGGCGATGTCGACCATGGCTTCACCCTTGGTGAAGCAGGATCTATTAAAAGGGTTGATCCTCAAGCCCATAGCTAGCAAGTCTTTATCAAGGAGATGTGACTTTTCCTTCATCTCTAGATTCCATTGTACTTCGAAATGGATCCAGTCACAGTTGTCGAACCAAGACTTTTCATTTTGCTCAGGAGGTTCGAAGGATTTGAAGCGTAACTGGCCGACCACCTCGGCTTGTTTTCTGAAGTCGCGCTCGAGCTTGAACAGCCTTTGAAAGGCAGCTTCGTATCTGAGCATCCACGAGTTCATTTCCCACGTGCCAAACATCATGTTGGGTTGGATTTGGCTCGTTTCCCACGCCTTGGACCCGTCGGTCAGTCCGCCAAAGGAAAAGGCACTAATATGAAGCCACTGCCAGCCATGATTTGATCAGCATCGTGTGGTAACCCTAGCGTTTCTAAAACACTATGGCCTATCTCGTAATTTTACCTGGCTCACGGGTTATAGGTTACTCACCTCTGCTGTATGCTTATCTTGGCCGCTCTTAGATGTGTCTTTGTTTTGACTCCCCCAACCCAGGTAGTCCCTCGCAAGCTGCCATATTCTGTCAGCCGAGCCACGACAAAGATCGAAGGTAGAGGGAGGGAAGAAAAAACGTACCTCCGGTGCCGAAATGCCCATCACAGTCTTTTGTGAGCTCGTCTCGCTTCGCTTGGAAGTAGCCTTCAGCATACGGGAAGCCGAAAGGCTAATAGATCCATTAGTTCTCTCCATCACGATTCCATCTCTGGCAAGTCTCTTCTGGATCTTAACATCTGATTGGCGAGGCTCCATCTTCTCTGCTAGCTTGTCACCTGCCTCGTCGGTATAGAGCTTCAGAGGCCGAGAAGAGTATAATCCAAATGCCTCTGCGGTATCCTTGGAAACGTATGAGCTGTAGTAGAAAAAGGGATTGTTGGAATACTATCGAGGTTCAGATGATTAGCAAGAATCAAGTTTGGAATACCAAAAGCAAATGGGGAACCGACCAACACCAACCCCTTGTCTTCAATAGCCTGAGTATTTTCCAAAACAGTGTACTTAGTGCTCAGACGGCTAGGCAATTCCTCGAATCCATCTTTCACATCGGTCCAAGTGATATTAGCTCCTTCACCGATTCCCCTGACTCTTGAACTTGGCAGGATGTAGACCGTGATCCCCTTAGGGTCAATACCACGGAACGCAGCTCCTGCATTGCTGATGCTCCATAGTGATGTTGCACTCCGAAATATACTCGCCCATAACTCAGCATCTGCCATGCTCGTGAACCTTTTGTGCAGCCCGACCATCTCCGCTCTGCCATTTCGTCTGCGAGCAGGAACTTGATACCCGCCTCTGATCGTGTCCTTACCAGTGCCCACGGGGGGGCTTTCTATCATACTCTTCCACTTCCGATACTCCAGCTCTTTGACCGGTCGATAATAGCCTGTGCGATTGCCGTCTATTCCTTTTATGGGCTGGAAAACCATGTCGTCATCGTGTTGAGGTGTTCGGTAAGCCTGCCATTGGTAGTGGGTTTTGCTGTCACCAGTCATACAGATGTTGAGAAAATGGACAGATAAATATAGTTCCGGCTCCTTTTCCAACACGCTAAGTCTTTCGCACTGACGCCTTACAAGTCTGACATAGAATTCCCCCTCTGGACAGTATGTGCCTAAGGGCTCTGGGTCCCTATCCGTAGCGTCAAGTTTGAGGTTTGGCACATGGCGGTACACAGTGCCTTCTTGCTTGAGAGAATCAATGAAGATCACCTCTGATTCCCATACTTTATCTTCAATCTCTAGGTCTGCCATTGTTCTTTCTGTTTAAAGAGAGAGTAAGGCTGCGATATAACAGTGGTGTCTGAAAATATAGTAGACCGATTATTGATAGCCTGGAGTTTTTGAAGAAGAAATAGATGGGAATTCTATCATTGCTGCTAAGCCAGCTTTAACCATCTGGCCATTCTTCCTCAGCCAGCCTAAATTGATGAATCTAGACTGTCTTTGTGTAATATTCAATAAATCTGCAAGCCACCCTACTAGTTCTGTTTCCTAGGCCAAATACGACACCCTGATATGCAACAATCGTAAGATATTGAACAGCTGACAGGAGCTAGACATCTTGGCATTTATTTATTGAGTATATAATTATGTAGGCATGTATACCCTTAAAATGAAGTTGTAAGATAAATATCTAATACCTCTCTAAAGGTATTATTTAAACAAAGGCTTGAATAAAGCGGATCATAGATAATGTAAAGTAAATGGATTTTGTAGCGTGATGCTTGAGATGCAAGACACGCAAGGAATGGCGCTTTGTCTGTGCGCAAGGACGGCGCAAGTTTATCCGTTGCATGCCAGGGATGCCATTAATTAGTTCTGGCTTAGCTTGGCCGGTGGAAAAAAGTGGGTGACGTCAAGATGGCTGCTTTAGGTATCCCGTGCGTAATTTTATTTTGTGCTGCCTCAGGCCGCAAATTTGAACGTATTGTTATAGGGTATTTTTGCAGCCAACTTCAGATAAGCATTTGACATGTCTTTAATCCACGGAGTGGCAGATTTAAGTCTTACAGACCTTCAATCACTAACTTATAATAATTTCAATGCCATCAGGATTACATTTTTCTCACTTTGTAGATGAGTTTTAGTCATTGTTGTGATTAAGACATAAAATATCTAGGTTTGCGTCTTCACTTTTGGTTTTGCTTTTAGTAAGCCCCTCATCGTATTGTTCTGAAGCCTGTTGGCTCGACATCTTAGCCAGGAACTTCTGAGGAGAAGGGTCTTAAAGTTGCATGATTCTCTAAGTCTGGTAATATAAAGCGCAGATCAGGGTATAGGACCGAATACCTAAGGACATTGCATGTCGTTGCCCCGGATTTGCAGGATCAAACCAAGGCACGCGAGACCACCAGAATTTTGCCATGGGGCCCCGACACTTTACCCAAACGAGTTCCAATGGAGCGCTTTGCTCCGCTGGACATCTTGGCTACTAAGCTTTTTCTCACCTCCCGTCTTACCAGCGCATTTCTTTAATCTCACGTGTTATTCCTGCTTATTGGGTCCAGCGTATGAGGGAATAAGACTGGGATGGCGAGACATACCGACAGACAAGGTCATGTTTCAGAGATTTTGAGGCCATTTCCGGTATTCCCGATACAACCCGATGCACGTTGGAGAGAAACCGGAAGAGTGGAGACGCGTTGGTCGCTACGCGACAGGATTTGATCACGAAATTGAGTTGAGCGAAACATGGAAGGACCCTGGCCATTTAGGTAGATGTTGGTAGGTACTCCGTATTTGTTACATAAATCTACTTACTATGGCATGATTCTGAATACAGAGGAACACCCGGGAATGGCAATAACATGACCGCTCTCTCGAGGCTGGTGTTGAGCCGCAATTTGGCTAGTGTTGTTTGGGTTAGCGAATATGGCTGGAAGCATCTCGACTATCGTGAAATGCTCCGATGGACCAGGGTGACTTGGAGAGTCATCGTCATATTGAACGTTGAAGCCGCTTGTTTACTTTTTGTTTCACCGATGATCGCGGTCGTAGCCAGTGAAACTCTGATCAACACAAAGAACGACGATCGCATTTTAGTTTTATATACAACGTTAACGGCTTGTCTTAACTCAATTTCACTGCTGACAGAAATGGCCCGCAACATTTCAATAGCGACAGGTTCGCCTACCGCTGCCCGGTCAATTGACTCGAGTCTCAAGCCACGGGGTAGCATTGGCCATGCAAGCCATAAACGATCAGTCCTCAATAACTTTGCCCGAGATACCCGAGCCTCATCTTCGCCGACAAAATTTTCACAAACTAATCAACACTCAATAACCTCAATTAGGCACCCGTATTCTCGCACTCCGTCCCACTTAGCACCGACTCCTTTAGTCCTCCTCTTTCACATGGTTCGCCAACGCCCGTTTTCCCCAAAAAGCTCAGACCAAATTCCTGATCTAAAAAACAGGCAGTGAAATAAACATATCGATGATTGGATCAACCGCTCAAGTGGAGAAATTCAAAGGATGGGCCAAGACTTTGCGGTTGAATCCCCCCATGGCACAACATGTGGGGTAAGCGGGGAGGACAGAGGAAAAGCTTGGTTTTTAGGGTGAGAAGGGGGAAGAATTTCGGTGCCTAAAGCCACTTTTCTTAGTCTTCTCCGCATGAGATGAAAGCTGGGGATATCTCAGTAATCTCAATCCTTCGTATCTAAGGTCGATATGGCTCATAACAACAGGGCAATCTGACAGGAATTGCAAATCAGTAGCGATTGATGAGTCCGTAGACAAGGCAATGATCTTCAATTGCAGACAGTAAACCAGCATAAGCAAGCAAAAGTACTACCACGGTCCCCCACTCTAGTGCTCTGGTCCAATAAAACCACCTTCTCCGCGTTGATCCCACGGGGTAGCACACCTCCAATACGCTCTTGGCGCGAGGTGATATCATGCCGGCCAAGACTGTTAACCTGCTGCCTGGGCTTGGCAAGGGTGGACACGCTCGGGTTGCCAAGTTTGACCCCAGAGGGTTGCCAACTGCCGTGCTTTAAATTTAAGCTTATATATAATCCAGCCTCAGGTTGTGAAGATCTCGCTGTTGTTCTTGTTTCAGCAGTGTATCTCTTCTTCTCTTTCTCATTGTCCTGAGTGCTCAATTACTGGACTTTAAACATGGATGACAAGGATATTTCACCCGGCCATGGTGGCTCGTCTTACGATGACAAGACCGTCACGCCTCCGCCTGAGAAGGGCGGTGCTGAGATTCTAGAGCACGCTTCTCAGGGTCGTCGTCAATCCGTCGCTCTCAACATCGTTCAGAACCCTCTGCAGGTACATCCCACGACCTCATCTCAAATCTCTTCCAATAACTCACCCATATCCTAGAGCAAAACAAAGGATCAAGTTGTCGCTGACGCTCGCGCCTTTGCCGAGTCCAATGGCATGTCCGAGCACGTCGACCTCTTCGGCCGAGCAGCTCTTATCGCTCGTGACCCCGATAGCTTTGAGTCGGCTGACCTTCTCGATGACGAACGCGCTGCTCTCATCTATGAGAGAGACCATAAATGGCATGGATCTAAGATGCTGTGGTACTCAATTGGTCTTTGCGCTGTTGGTGCTGCTACGCAGGGATGGGATCAAACAGGTGCCAACGGCGCTAATCTCTCGTTCCCCAAAGAGTTCGGTATCGATGGTAAGGGACGTGATGAGTGGATTGTTGGTATTATCAACTCCATCATCTTCCTTACTGCTGGTCTGATGTAAGATTCACCTCTCATGCACTATATCGTGACCTCATCTGACATTTTTATCTTCAGTGGTGCCTTTATCGTTGACCCTCTTAACCACTACTTCGGCCGACGTGGAGAGATCTTCATCACAGCCTGTTGCTTGGTAGCTACCCCTATCGCCTCGGGTTTCGCCAAGAACTGGCAAGAGCTTTTTGCCATCCGTTTCATCATGGGAATCGGTATCGGTGCAAAGAATGCTACCGTGCCTATATATTCAGCTGAGATGGCTCCTGCTCGAATTCGAGGTGCCCTCGTCATGTTCTGGCAACTTTGGGTCGTCATTGGTAAGACGCCTCTCATTTTCTCTCAATCAGATTAGAGTATTGACAACAGCAGGTATCTTCCTCGGTTTCTGCGCCAATGTCATTGTCAAAGATATCGGCGACATCGCCTGGCGTCTCGAACTCGGCTCTGCCTTCATCCCCGCCTTCTTCCTCGCAGCCGGCATCTACTTCTGCCCCGAATCTCCCCGTTGGCTGATGAAGCACGGTCGCATCGCCGATGGCTTCGTCTCCATGTCCAAGCTTCGAGCTCACCCCATCATCGGTGCTCGTGATTACTACTACTCTTACATCATCTACCACGAGGAGCTTCGCGAGAATGCTGGCGCTGGTTACTTTGCTCGTCTTTGGGACTGTTTCGCTGTTCCCAGAATTCGACGTGCTAACTACGGTGCTAGCACTGTCATGTTGGCCCAGCAGATGTGCGGTATCAATATCATCTCTTTCTACAGCTCTAGTATCTTCCGAGAGGCTGGTTATAGCCACGACGAGGCTCTGTATGCTTCCTTGGGATATGGTGCTATCCAGGTTGTCTTCACCATTCCTACTCTGTTCTTGATCGATACCAAGGGCCGACGATTCTTAACCCTGGCTACTTTCCCCTTCATGTGCATCTTCTTGCTTGCCGGCGGTCTCTCCCTTCTCAACAACAGCGACAACCGAGCTGCCAACATCGGTCCCGTCGTCCTGTTCGTCTACCTTTTCACTATCGCCTACTGTCTTGGTGAGGGACCTGTCGCCTTCCAGTATTCGGCTGAGGTCTTCCCCACCATTCAGCGAGAGCAGGGTATGGCTTGGGCTGTCTGCATCAACAACACCTTTGCTGGTGTTCTTGGCCTAACCTTCCCTCGTATGAAGACTGTCATGACACCCACTGGAGCTTTCGGCTTCTATGCCGGACTCAACCTCATCGCTTGGGGTATGATCTTCTGCTTCGTTCGTGAAACTAAGCAGATGACCCTTGAGGAATTGGATCGTAAGTCTTCCCCACTATAACATCACTGAGGTGCATTTACTAACACGCAGAACAGAGGTCTTTTCCGTCCCTACAAAGAGCTTCTTGTCTCATGAGACAAAGGTCTGGCTGCCTTATATCTTCAAGCGTTACGTCCTTCGCAAGGACATTCAGCGCCCTCCTCCCATTATTGAGAAGGGCGAGAAGACACTCGCGTAATTGGTGGAATAATATGGGTCGCTGTCACGTATATACGGAGCAAGCATCCTGAGTCAGGCGGTGTATAATCCATAATGCAATCGAATCATGAAGTAACAACATCAGATCGCTAAACCGAACCAGCATGACTGTCATGTCGGTTCCTGAATAACCGTTTAACCGTGATCATAAACAATGGGCAAACGCAATTGCGACTCTGTAATCAACCGGCCTCGACATGGTGATCTTGTGGCTGAGAGCATAAACCAGCAGACAGAACTTAGATTTGATGTGATCTCGTTTGTCAGTATCACAAGCTATCACGAGGATTTCTTCTCAAAAAGTCATCCCTGGCAATTTTGAGTTCACGCTCAGCCTCACCACGAGTCGCGGATATAACAAACTACGTAATGCGACCACGGTCATCTTGTTCCCTTTAGGAAGGCCAAGTACGAAAATGACGACTAAGCAGAGTCGGCGGGATGAGGTCTATCCCACTGCCCCTCCGAGCCGCGCGCGTCGATAATCAATCGTGCTCCTCATTGGAGGAATCGTAGAAACATGGGGCATCACGTAATCCCGGTACTCATATAAGCCATCATGCGAGGTCGGCATTGACAAAACTCTATCCTCGATTTGGCCGGAAACACCGTCGCGGTATTGCCGAGCCAGATTGAGTTATGTAACGTAGGCTGAATCAAGTTTTCGTATCGAGGACCATTTGTATAAATACCTGATGTCCGTTGACGAGAAAATAAAGACCAAGAGCATCATCATCTCATCATTCAAATCTACCAATATGAAGCAATCTCTCTTCTCGCTCGCCTTTCTGGCTAGCTCTGTCATGAGCTATGACCAAGTCCTCGGGTTCAACGAAAAAGTCGAGGTCGAGACCAGAAGTCTCGATGAGATCTACAAAGCTGCCTTGAAGGAGGGAGACACCGTTACCCTCTGGCACGGCGGAGATGCAGTCAACCAACAAGCCGGCCTGAAGCAAGCCTTCGAGAAGCGTTTCCCTGGAATCAAGCTAAATGTCACCGTCGATCTATCCAAATACCATGACGTCAGAGTTGATCAGCAACTTGCCGCTGGTGGAAAGTCAGTCTACGTCGACAGCGTCATCCTGCAGACCCTGAACGACTATCCTCGCTGGGCTCAGGAGGGCGCGTTGCTCAACTACGCCCCCAAGGGCTTTGACCAGATTGACCATGCATTCAAGGATAGCACTGCTTATTGGTATGGAGTGTATATCTTCTTCTGGGCCAATGCCTGGAATACAGACAAGCTTCGCGGTATCAAGGCTCCCGCCGAGTACACCGATTGGCTTCGACCCGAGTTCAAGAACAGACTCGTCCTGACCTACCCCAACGACGACGACGCAGTTCTCTACGCCTATTACCTTATGTAAGTTCAATCACGCCCTTTACGGCGACAAAGCTGACCAATTTGTAGCATGCAAGAGTACGGAGCGTCGTGGTTCGAGGGTCTCCTCAAGCAAAACCCTCGCTGGGTCCGTGGTACAGCAACCCCCGGCGCCATCATCAGCCAGAAGAACGCCACCGAAGCTGCCTACTTCGCTGCCGGCGGAGGCTTCGGCGAATCCAAGCCTA
Source organism: Fusarium sp. NRRL 25303 (assembly GCA_013396255.1). Lineage (NCBI taxonomy): Eukaryota > Fungi > Ascomycota > Sordariomycetes > Hypocreales > Nectriaceae > Fusarium > Fusarium sp. NRRL 25303. Next base: position 51,659 of record JAAOAY010000045.1, read on the forward strand.
TCAAGTTCTCTCAGCCTACACGCGGCAAATACGTCTCCTGGTCGCAATACGCCGGTATTCTCAAGGATGCTCCTCATCCCGAGGGAGCCAAGCTTCTGCACAATTTCATCCTCAGCGAGGAGTACCAGTCTGCCATGGGCACTTGGTCTGTTCGTCGTGACATCGCCACTCCAGAGGGCTTCCCCGATCTTCGCAACGAGACTGCCACCAACCCGGCTGAGTTTGCGCGATTCATGTCGGACCGCGGGTTGGTTGAGAGACTGCGATTCTGGTTCGAGGCTCGTATTGGCACTGCAAAGGGTGTTGATCCTATCAATGACCCTATCAACCAAGGATAGATAGAGGCTTTTTGTAGTCCAAGTCGCATTTATGCTTTTCTTTCTTGTTATTTAGCTAACAGATCGTACATACTTTAGTCCGCTTGAAACAGTTATATGCATTGTCCCAATTACATACCTTTATCCAAACCATAAGTGACCTAGTAGAGGGCAGTCACGTTCTCGCCAACCGCGTGCGGTAGCAAATGTGAGAGGTGACAGACACAACTCAATTACGGCCTTGGTCGAGTGTCATGCGAGAGACTGCAACAGACTATTTCCTATCAAACAGGAATATCGAGAGTGTTTCGTCGCGCGGCGTATCTTGGCTAATAGGACGTCGTCTACAGCTTAAGCTAATAATGATTCCAAACACTGAACCAGCTCGCATGCCTTTCCAATCCGGGCAGGCTACTCAGTCCATCTGCGACGTTTCATTCTTGCACAGCCCTCTCTCTCTCAAAATTTGCGACAGATCACTGACCTCACGATAGAAGCCAAGTCTTCGAACATGACACAGAAAGTGTTCTGGAGCTTGGGGTAGCAGTTATGACGCTTTGACGTAGATGGAACCGCCTGTTCTTCAGAGTTAAGCTATAAGCGCCTAATTCTTAACCTAATACTTAAGCAAAAAGAAAGCTGAATGTGTCAAGCCCGAAAAGTGGCGGTGAAACGTTGTCAAAACGGGGCGCCAAGTAGCTGTTTCAGCATCGTGAGACTCCTGGAGTGGAGTGGACTCGGTGGAGAGAATGCCGAGATCTGCCGGCTCGGCACTCGGCCGAAAAGATTGAGTGCACATGGATTTGCACCCAGTAAATAAACTCAATTATGTCTAAGAGCTTAGAATAATTAAGGCATGAATTGTTTATAAACGATGGAATATGTTTGCATAAACAGAACGCTTGATCACTGCTCACATCGACTAACAACAGCACATCATTCTTCAGGAATTAAATAGAATGAAGCAACGTTACCGCATTATAAGCGATCAATAAACTGCAAATGACCAGAAGAACAATAAAAGATATCAATACTTCGGCTTCGCCGACCATATTCCTCCTCTAGTCTTGGCTTTTGTTCGCAAAAAGCTGCGCCTACCTGGTACTCTTCGTTTCCGGTTTCATCACCAAAAAAAACACGAACCTATTAGCGCCGATCAAAAGAACATTCTCTCGCAAACAAAGCCATTAAAACTCTTCCCTAAATGCGTGTTAGGCCCAGGGTTGATCTCTATTAATAATACGCGGCGGCCGACGTGAGTGAATCACGAGTTCAAACGTCTTGGTGTTTAGAAGACGCAAAAATCCGAGAAACCAATCGCATTCACCAAAAAAGCCAAGAACTCTCCGAATTGTTAGAACGGAGAGTTTCACGTGTCAAGTCTTTTGGGTGCAACGTCAGATCCGTAGGGGAGGGGGAAGAGGTCTGAGCGAAACATGAAACACCAAGAATTTTGAAACATGGGTCAAGACTTGAGACTCGTGAACTGACTTCCTGAAAGGAAAATATGTGGCTGTGAGAGGCGTTGAGACAAATGGAAACAATGACCTGAAGCTGAGGTTGGGATTTCTCCTGATGCGATTTGATGATCGCTGATGATCAGCGCTGGGGAGGGCATGGCCAGCCGACAACCGAGAGGTCGATATCAAACATCCAACTTGCGATATAGACGCAAATTTGTATATAAGAGTCGCATCATTCGACATCTTGGAAAATAATCCAACAGCATCTCAATCATTTTCTCTTCTCTTTACTTCCTTTCTAAGAAAGTCTCAAGTTAGCCCTGGCGGCTCAGTTTCAGCAACACAAACTTTAATAATCCTCTTTTGATCTATACAACCTTCAAAATGCATTCTCTTGCTATCGTCTCTGCTTTCTTCGCCATGGCTTCTGCCCATGGAGTCGTCCTCTCTGTTGAGGGAGCTAATGGAGTCACCATGCCTGGTCTCAGCAGTAAGTTGCTATCCCATTTGGTACTGCACAACAGAGCACTGACAGTGGACAGTTGCTGATGGAACTCCTCGTGATTGCTCGAGCAATCGATGCGGTTCTCAAGCCGACACCTCCATCATTCGTGATCGTGAGATCCGCAGTGGTGAAGCCAGCGCTCTGGGCAGGACCCAGGGCAATGGCCCTGTTGACGCCTCCGTCATGATCTCCAGCTTCTTGGGCAGCGGAAACGCTAATAACGTCCCTACCAACAATGGCACTGAAAGTGCTGCTGGTGTTGAGGACGATCTTTCCAACTTGCCCAAGGGTAACAACCAGGGCAACAACAACAACAACAACAACAACAACAACAACAACAACAACAACAACCGGAGGCGCCAGTTGGGTAACCTCCTGGGAGGACTCTTTGGCGGTGGCCGTGGAGGCGGTGGTGAGAAGACCGAGACTGCTGAGGAGACTAGCGTTGCTGCTTCTGCTGGAGAGGGTGCTACCAAGGGCTTGCCTACAGCTTCTGATAACGGCGAGGTCACCATGACTTACAGACAGGTACGTCTGATCCATCTTCCTTACGTGTCTTGACTAACTCCCCCAGATCAACCAAGACGGCGCCGGTCCAATGACAGCTGAAATCGACGCTACATCTGGCGGCACCGACCCCGATGCCTTCCAAACCGCAGAGGTGACCCAAGATGTTCCTGGAATTGGCATCCAGGGTCTCTCACTCGCCACCAACACCGACTTCCCCCTCAAGGTCCAGATGCCCCAGGGTATGACCTGCGAAGGCTCTGTCGGAGGCGCCAACAACGTCTGCATCGTCCGTGTCCGCAACGGCGCCGCCGCTGGTCCTTTCGGTGGTTCTGGTGCTTTCACTCAGTCTGCTGCTTCGCGAAAGCGTGCTATTGCTTTCCGCCTCAAGAAGCGCATGGAGATTGTTCGCTACTAAGTGGATGATGGATATGTATCAGAGCCAATGGTAGCTGGGAAGATGATTGAAGATGGTTGTAAATAGGGACCTGTCTCTCCGATTCTTAGTAATACATGTATTGCTACTCCAATGTTAAGAATGTTGAACACTTCAGCTTATGTGCTTGCCGCTAGTAACATATCGCTTTCGTATCTTACCCTTTCATACCTTATCAACATATGCTATCTGTCTAAGCTTCATCCAAAAGCTTATCAATAGCACCCATGACGCCGTACAAGCTCTTAGCGCGCTGTGCATCTTCCACCAACTTCTTCAACTCGTCCGCTCCAGTACCCTTCGCATCATATCCCCACTCCAATCCATAATTCACCACATTGCTATCGAAAGAATAACGACCTCTGTCCCGGCATAAGCCGCAAAAGATCTCCTTAAACTCATCTGCAAAATGCATGCGCGGAAATGCGTTGGAAATCTCTTTGAACTCTTCCTCCATTATAACGCCCTCTAAATTAGGGAGGTCCTCTGGCAGACCAAGGAGGTGCAAGTTTGGCCCGAGAAGATCGCCATGGACGCCGAAGTGAACAAGCGCGACTTCAGGCTCTTTCCACGGTGCGATGGTCTCCATTGTATGAAGTGCGATGGCATCCCAGGCAATCTGCATACGGCGACTGCCTTCTGCCCAATTACCATCCTTCTCCGACGTTGCGTTAATGAAGTCACGAGACAGGTTCGCACTGTCAACCTCGAATCTTCTCGTGTTTGTGACAAGCTCCTTCGTCTTGGACCATGCGAGGTCGTGGAGAAGACAGCTGACGACGACGAGCTCAATGTCAAGCGAGTCACCAAGTTTGGCAAACTCAGGCATCTTCTTCTGGAGAAGAAGGCAAAAAGCTGCACTTCGGAGGACGTGGTTTAAAACACCTGGAGTCGCGTACTTTTTCGCATGTTGGTATGAAGATAATACCAGGGGGGTTATGGGAAATTCTATCCCTGTTAAAGGAAAAGAAGGGAAGGGGCCAGCAGTCGATGATGCCATAATTGATGATATTTCCGAAAAGATGCGATAAAATGTAGGTTAATTGTTTCAGTGGGTTTCAATGTAGTTGCTGTGATATTGGATTGGCATATCAACATTATATACAAGAATGCTTGACAGAAATTCTGACAAATCCGTTACTGCCATGATATTCATCTGTCACGTACTAGAGAATTAGATAAAGAGATGTGTCAGAAAATGCAGAAAATGCCAGAAGCTCTCAATGCGGGCTCGGGCGAGTTATGTATAATTACCGACACCAGATATGTTTGTAGGGCTGCATTGTGAGTTTTGCTGTGTCGCAACACGTTTGTGGCACCAAATAAAGCCACAGGTATTTACAGCCACCTGCGTCACAGGTTCCCTTACTGCTTACGTTCAGTAATCATGATATTCAGCTCGCAACATTGGAATTCCATGTAAGTAGGCGGCTGTCTCGATTGGTTTGCTGAGTTAATATCCGATCCAGTTCGGAATATATACGTCTGTGTTTATGCTTATGAATCTCAACCACTAGTACAAGTCAGGACTAGCCAACCTACATCTTATTGATTTATGATGAAAACACCAATGAATTAAGAGTAAGAGAGTATTTGAATGGTCTCGGGCAACACGACTGCAACCAACTTCTCTCGGACGGATTACTGATGATAATGCCACTTAATGGCGATTTTGATTTGTAAAAGCTATTGCAGCCTGTTCTTGAGAAGCTAGGGCATTTTGGAGAATTCTTAGCAAAAATGAGAGAAGAGAATGTATATAACAGAGGTTAGACCTCCAATTCTAGATTTCATTCTCAAGTATTTCAATCAACACCAAGCGCCAATTACCTAAAGCATCTACCTAAATACCTTTCCCAAGCGAGCAAAAATGAACAAGACTGTTGCGGATCTTATTGAAGCCCATAAGTTTGTTTTCGAAATACTCCGTTTTATCTACAACCATTAACCATGTAGCAGCCCCCAGGGGTTCACACCATTCCCAACTATCGCTGAAGTGAACAAGGTTACCAAGCCTCGCCTTACCATCGTCGGTACGTGAACCTGTATTAAAATGCCCCTGAGTATCTGCTAATGAGGTATTACAGTCGCTTGCGTCGATCCTCGATGTAGCGTCGACAAGTTCATCGACTTCAACCTTGGAGTCTCAGAGAGTGAAAGTAGGTTAAGCACAATACAGTCACCACTACAGATGCTAATCACACCTAGTGGTCATGGTCTCGCGGAATGCTGGCGGCAACATCCGATTTGCTGTCCGGGACATACTTCTTCTTGACACCCGATTCGTGATCGACGAGCTCGTTATTGTTCATCATACTGATTGTGGCTCAACCATGTTTACTAACGAATGGATGCGCGACACCGTGAAAGCGCGAGTTGGCGAGAGTCATTGGGAAGAGATTGACCAGATTGACTGGGGCGCCAACACCGAGTAAGTGTTGAGTCTGCAGATGCAATGAATAACCCAGTGGCTAACAAGTGATTGCAGCATGGCGGACAGTGTTAGAGGGGACCTCCAGTGGCTCCGCAAGAATGAAGTGATCAGGGACGAACTCAAGAGCACGGCTCGTGGATTTCTCTTTGATATCAAGACTGGAAAGACTGAGGAGATTAAACTTTCTTAGAAATGCCTGTTGGGCTTGAGACACGTTTAAAGCTTACAAACCCGTCAGGCCGGGCCCGACGGATATCTCCACGCCTCAGCAACAGAGAGGATCTAATACACGTACATACTGTCCTTTTTCTATATAAAGAAACTTGTCTATTGTAGCCGCAAATGAGAAACCCATCGTACATAAAGCGATCTGCCAACACCCCTTTCGTTTCCTTTTTCTTCCTTCCTTTTTTAGAAGGAAAGCTTTTACAGGGCAGAGATAAGCACTGCCCTCATAGTCAGTCGAAACAAAAGAGCACCAATCACAGCGTCAGCCCTACTAGATTGGGCAGCCCGGCATTGAATGTTCCGAAAGAGCGGTCCGAGCCTTCGTAAGATGTTACCTTATTCCGTTAGATCTCGTATTACTTACAGCGAACAAGCTGTAGTCATGCCAGGGGTTCGAGGGCTATTAACAAAAGATCTTTCAGCTCCAGCATAACAGTTTCTTAATAGAGCAAATGCCGCTGACTTCTAGCCTGTGCACAGAGTAGCATCGCATTAAATGAAGGCCGCTGATGTCAGCATAGTCATCGACCTCTAGATCAAATTGGAGATAGTACATGGTGAATAGTGGTCACTTTCTGTGCTGTCGGCCCAGCCGTTATTGCTTCACAGTTAGACCGCTTACAAAAACATGCGTCCTCGCGGGATATAAATACACAGTGTCTTTGCCACTAAGTACTAAAATATCCAACCAAACCAGGCAACTCGTCAATGATCATGAAGATCACCGCCTTCCTCACTTCCGCTCTCGCTGGCGCCGTCGCTGCCCGCGACAGCGTCTACCTCGTCAACTCTTACAAGGGCAGTGAGATTTCCAGCGGCATAGCATATTATGCCGATGGACATTCTGCAACCGGAGGATCTCGTCCTGATGACTATGTTGACGTTGTCCATGGAAGCAACATCATCTGGGAAGGTCGAACAGTGAAGGGTAGGTTTTCCCAAATCTGTAGGCTGTTACAGAAAGATATTAACTGGATTTAGGCACTTTCGGCAGTGGTGTATCTTTCACATCAAACATCTTTGCCGATGCAGGCGGCAAGCAGGGAAATGCTTGGGCTGGAACGGGAACGAACGGGTTTCACACATACAACTGCTACAAGGGTACTAGCCCGAATGGTAAACCTTGGGTACTGTATACTGTGGATGGCTGGACTGTTAACGTTATCTACTTCTGCAACCCCTTCAATTAAAGAGTGATGGTTGAAGATATAGGAAAGGTCAGACCAACTCATTTCAGTGATTACTGGTACTGTTGCTGACCAAAGTTATTAGCGATGCTGCAGTCTGGATTGACCAGTAATAGTCTCTTATAGTTTATCACTCTCCAAGGAATTTATGTCTAAGCACGAAACTAAATTAAATTCTCGCTTCTAAACTGCCACTTTTACTCTTCCAAGTTCCTTTTCCAAACCTTGACAGGCATAGGCCCCAGGATGTGGTTCATTGTCTCCTCTCTCTTCAGCTCAAAGCCTGCTGGTAGTGCAAACTCGTAGCGGTGAACTATTGAAGCAAGGCAAACAGCCTGCTCAAGATATGAAATGTTGCGCCCGATGCAGCCTCGAGCACCTGCTGAGAACGTAATAAAGTGAGACTGTAGTTCCTTGCCCTTTTCGCCCAAGAATCGCTCAGGAATGAACTTTTCTGACTCGGGATAAATGCTCTCGTCGCGATGCGCCACAAGAGCAGATACACCAACAGATGTGTTCCCTGGGATATACTGGCCCATGATCGTCAGACCTTCCGGAGGAGTCTGACGACCGAGATTCTGGGGAGTTGGGGGCCAGAGGCGAAGCGACTCATCGAGACAAGCGCGAAGGTAAGGAAGATGCTTCACCTTTTCGTAGGGCGCTACCACCTCATCGGGTTCTAGGACAGAGTCAAGTTCGTGTCGTAGGATCTCCATTACCCTAGGGTTGAGTATCAACTGATAGAGAATGTTGGCTAAAGCAATCGCGGTCGTGACGCTACCCGCGTTCATCATGATGTTGATCTCGGCAACAATCTCGCCCCATTCAAGCTCATGAGAGTTGCCATTCTTGTCCTCCATGAGCGCCTGGAAAAAGTCGTCAAGCTTTTCTCCTTTGTGGTATCGATCTAATCGGATTTGAGCTCGTCGCAATACAATGTCATCCCAGCCTTTCGCCGACTCTGCCATCTTTCGATAGAAAGGAATGACGTTGGAGATCTTATTGAGCAACTTGTAATGATCGTAGGTCCACAGAAGATAAGACTGCTTGCGTGCAGTGGGATAAAGGCATTCACGTAGATTGGCTTCGTAGACAGTACCGCATGTCTGCTGGGCTTCCACACGATCGTGGCCTTGGTCAAGGAGACCAAGCTTTTCCGAAAGACCAATATCGGCGATGGCATCGAGGGAAAAGAAGTTAGACCAGGCGCGGAAGTCCAGGTTAACGTCTTGGGGGTCGGGGAACCTGGCACCCTTGGGCAAAGGAGCTGTGCAGACCTTGTCGAAATGGTTCATCATTCGCTGCACCTTATCCGCGACCTTGTACTCCCAGCCCTCGAGGTTTTTGAGTGCGTAAGCAGATGACAGGACCTTTCGCTTCCGGGCATGCTCGTGCTTATCTACAACATCGGCCAGGTGAAAATGGGTTCCGGCTCCTACAATGTATGATTCGTCCTTGATACAGGGAGTTCCGTGGCCATAAATATCTTTTATGGCTTGACCGCCGGCGAATGATAACGAGTTAGGCCCCGTTCGAATAATAGGCTTTGTCTTATGTAGTTTCGCAAGGTGAGTCGACCGTGCGCCGCCGTGAGCGAGGATCATGAAGGGAAGGTTAGACATGCCGGAGAACGGGGACATGTTAGGGAAGCGCCGAAGACCTGAAAGGAGTCAGTATGTGTTTCCCTATTAAACAAGATACCTTACCTTTAGGGTCCTTGAGGTAGAGAATGAAAGGGTAGATAATAAAGTAAACGACTACAGCGATACCCACTGCAGCTGCATAGGGTGCTGAGCCCAAGGAGGCAATGGAGGCAGACATTATTGGCACTCTCGATGGAAAGTAAAGAGTCTGATTGAGAGGAGAGTAAAGAAAGAGACTGTTCTTTGGGCAAACATCGAGGGATGTAGTACATACCATCAAGACAATATGAGTTTCTTATATATGGCAGCTTCTGTGGCGGTAAATAAATTAGTCTTTGCTCAATGCAATCGTGATCGAGAAATTGCCACATTTGGCGACTTTCTCCGTCCCCAGTAAGTTTACCCCGCGTAGATTTACCCCGCGACCTCTGAACATTTCCTTGCCAGTCCAGAAAGGAACCAGCCCTAAGATGTCACAGGAAACCTAAAGAAGGGATGACGGGCTAGACTCGCTCCTCGAGCCTTGATCATTTTCGGAAGTCCGGGCCAAATTTCCTCATACGCTGGGCATGTCCACCAGGTCCACCCACAGTGTCAGACCAAGCGCGGGGGCCAATTGCCTATTCCAGACACACTACTCTGAAATATTGAGCTATTTTTAAGTAGCCATATGAGGCAAGTTGCTCCATTTACATGCATCGTCAGATTTTTAGAGGGCTGGCTCAGACACCAACTGACGCGATGCACCACTGTGAGGGCGATAATCGTAGCCGCCTGTACACAGCCTTTACTACCTAAATAACGAATGTTCCACAATTTTGGTATGCTGACTTTCAAAAGCAAGATTAAAGGTCTGGCTCCTCAATTGTGTCCTTGGTGAGTTGTCCGGTAAATTGTTAATAGGATATACATAGGAGGAAGAGCAAGAACTTCTTATCACCCCTACCCAGCGTCGTGTGTATATGCTTAATACTATGTCTTTTTTTTTGAGAAATTCCTAAAAGCTTACCTTTAACTTCTTTGGAATTAAAGAAAGAACTACAGTAATTCAAACTTATAGAGAGATAGCCTGGAACGGATCATTCAGGTTCTAAATGCCCTCATATAGAAGAACAACTTAACAAGTAACTGTAAGTTATTTTGCACTCTTAAGTGTAGTAGTCAAGCACCTAGGAAAGCCCCCTATAGCAATGCAGAAAGCAAGAAAACTCACCATAGTATTAATATTTCTGATTCCATTTTTCAGTTTTCAGTTTTCAGGATTGATAGCTGAAAATAGAAGTTGACGTATCATTAATCAGGAACATAGTTTCAAGCAAATTTCAGAGTTGAGGTAGTATTGAGCTCTAGTGTAATATCGACTATCAAGGATCTAGAGAACATCCTGAGTGGTATTGGGTTCACGATGGCATGCCATGCAACACGTGAAATTTCCTAGGCCTTAGACGCCACAGAAGCCTGGCTGTTAGCCTTGAGGTCGAGCTGCATCTGCTTGGCCAACTTGACGTCAAACCCATTCTCAAAGACCTTCCTGACCTCTTCAAGCGGAAGCCCCTTCACCTCCGGGTAAAAGAAGATAACAAAAATCCAGCCAAAGAAGCAGATACCTGCATAAAAGCCAAACGCGCCGCTAGGTGTCATGCTCTTCATCATAGAGAGGAAAGTCGAGGCGATGATAAGGTTGCAGCTCCAGCAAGTCACTGTATTCATCATCGTGCCGAGAGCGCGAACCTCGAGAGGTAGAAGCTCCGTTCCCACCCATCCGATCGTAGCTACACCCGTAGCGAAGAAGGCGACGTAGAAAATGATGGTAACGAGCACGACTATACCAGCCCAGTTGACGGAATCGGCCTGGAGGACTAGATCTTTGGAGATGGGAATCCAGTGGAATGCGACGGCGGCGATGACCATGCTCACAGCCTGAGAAATGTCAGTATCGTGGCTTTTCCGACAACTTGATCATATCTTACCATGCCCAGCACAGTGACTAGGAGGATGATGCGGCGGCCCAGTTTGTCTATAACAACCAAGTTGACAAATGTAAAAAGGAAGTTGGTAGCACCCACAACGATGGCAACGGCGGTGGGCTTGTTGAACCCGACAAGGGAGAACAGAGTGGCAGAGTAGTACATGAGAGTGTTGAAACCACCGAGCTGAGAGACTGTGATACTGTCAGCGATAAAGGTTCAGACCCATGAGAATGTTGAGAAACTTACTGGCCATAACAGTACAAGCAGAAATTAGTGCACGAAGGTTGGAGGGTACACAGTGAAGCTGCTTGAATTGCCACCAGAGAGACTTATTGGCCACAACCGAAGACTCGACCTCAATAGTCCATACAAGGTGGTCGAGCTTAGACTTGAGCTGTTCCTCAGTAGCAGCAGGGTAAACTCGTCGCAGGCACTTCTCAGCTTCGCCTCTCTTACCATGAGCGATAAGCTGTCGAGGCGACTCAGGGCAACGAGGCAGCAGGGCGGCAAGAATGATGGGAGGAACTCCGCCGATAGCGATCATGTATCTCCAGCCATGAGGGACATCGGTAAGAGCAGCTCCAAGACCATAAGAAACCAATTGACCCAGTGTCACACTGAGGTTATCGAAGGCAATCATGCGACCGCGATATTTGGCTGGGGCGAGCTCTCCGATGTAAAGAGGCTGAATACGTTAGCGACTTAGTTCAAGACAACTATGTGTAGAATTAGGCTCTTACAATGATCATCGCCGCCGACCCTACCCCGAATCCCACTATTAGACGTCCAGCAGTCATGGCGACAATGTTGAAGGCGGCAGCTTGGACAACAGACCCAACGAGGAAGAGAAAGCAACCGATGTAGATTCCAAGCTTACGGCCGTATCTGTCAGCTGGAAGGCCTGCGATTAGAGCACCGATGAGAGCGCCGCCAGAGGTGATGGAAGTGATGAGCTCTTGCTCATGGGAATCGAGATGGTGGCCGAGATCGTCGCCGATGGTGACCAGAACGGCTGAGATGACACCAGTGTCATAACCTAGCAGATCATCTTAGGAGAGTTCAAAGGGGAAGTATGTAGGCTACGTACCGAACAAGAAGCCGCCCATGGCAACGGTAAATGTGATAAGCCAAACGGATTTGGATGGCTTGGTATCTTCGATGGAGTCATCGAATTCGACAACAGTGCCGTGAGACTTTTCAAGGTGTTCGACATTGGTGGACGTTGACTTTTCTATACCGCCGCCCTCGGTCGAGGACTTATGATCATCCTGAGAAGACATGTTGCGAAACGTGAAGATAGAAGACTGAAATAGAGATGAATATGGTGGTGCAGATGAGAGAGCTTGTTGTGAGGGGAACTGCAATATGCGAATGGAGCGCAGCACTGTATATATACTCCCATGAGGCTAACGATTCATGCGGCAATTACATGTTGTTTCATTGGCCTCGCTCACTCTCATGATCCCGAGAAACCTTGTTTTCTGGGGGTTAGATCGCCTCAAAAGTTGGGGTATTAGCGGGGGCAGCGGTTGGATCCTGGAAATTGTGTACAGAATCTCGATTGAGGAAAAGTCTTCCCCAGATAACGACCCTCTTTCTCCGTGTTCACTGCCGTCGGCTCCATGTTCTGCGATCCCCGGTTGTGGGAGAGTCTGGGGTACAAAAATCGGTTTCGTGTCTGCCGGAGTAAGTTTCCTTTACCAATTGGCAAGGCAAGGTTCAGTTTACTACGTGGTGAGGGCACCTGGACTCGTGGCTTGGCCCAGAGCATGTGGACAGTGAATCGCGGGGAGTTGGCGTCGACATTTGCGATTCTTCTCGTTTTGGTGTTGTTGTTCCGAACCTTGCGGAGACCGTCTTGTTTATCACCGGAACAAACACCCCGGATTTGTTATGGGCTGTTGCCATCGTTTTTAGAGTCCCAAGCTCTGGAGCGAGTGGGGATTAGTGGCGCATGTTCCAGACTCTACCCCGTGGGGAACCATGCCACGTTCTGGCTTCACCTATTTGTCTATTATGTGTGCTTCTACTCTTCTCCTAAGGACCTATTAATTTAAAGCTATTATTTATTCACAGTCACTCTTGAGAAGCCCAAAACCGACGCGGCTGTCGAACATTATATACAGAGCTTAGTAAGCGTATATTAAAGGGTTAAAATTATAGGCTTAAAATTACACGCTTTACAGCTATCGTCATGACCTAACTAAAACCATCCCCACGTTTTCTTCAAACTGTCCTTTCTATAGACAATTAGCTACCCGATAGTAAATAAAATCATTAGTCGGGCCATACATGTAAGAAGTCGGCCATCCAAACCGATCAGTTGCATTAGCTAGAACACAAAGGAGTGTATCCTGCTCAGCGTGCTTGTCGAAAAGGTCTCCGACCAACGCTATGGCCATGCATGCAATCCTCAATACAAATCAGCATAATCGCCAAAGTTCGGGGTCTATATGAACGCACAGGTATGTGGGACTGGCTTCGCCCATGCCCGCAGCGATAGCGCAGACTATCTTGGTGTCGGTCTTCATTTCGTGCTACTCGACATTAGACAATTATCCCTCGGTGGCACAGTGCTTCTGTACCTCTATTTGCTTCATTGTCCTATTCCTTGCAAGCCCAATCTTTGGAAGACGCGGATCGTGAGATATGAGAAGCATCCTGCTGAGGTGGTAGTATTGCAAGCCAGCAGCCACTGGTTCGCTATAGAGCCATATATCTGGAAGTACTTGTTTCTCAGGATGATTGCATGTGTATATAGGATCGAAGGAATCTGGTTTTGTCTCCGACCAGATGGTTATGTCTTTTAGCAGCGCCGCATAATGCTCGGTATCTTTGTTATCTGAGAAACAGTATCGGATGATGCCTGTTAAGTGAAGAAGCACAAGGTTTGCCCAATCTTTGTCATCCACAGGAGCACCTCTTTTCTCTGCACACAGAGAATCTGAGTATGATGGGAAAGGTACCTGATTGACAACTGCTAAGTAGGCTTCCATTCGTAGATTTGCCCACCAGGCGGCTTCGGGGAGGCTCTCTCGTTCAAAGAGCTCTGTCGGTCGATCCATCATGTTCGCTTGACCGAGAGAGGGAGAGGAGACCAAGCATTTCGCTGTGCGTACTGGGTAATTAGTGGAAAAGTCCTACACTAACAAAACAACAACAAATGTGCTCCAGACAACATGAGGCACAAGACGTTGAAGGTTAAGATACTGACCTTCCATGCTTTGCGCAAACCGTGATAACAGGTCCACCACAGAATGGATCTCTTCCATGGAACAACCAATGTTTGAGCTGATGTTAGGCAAACGTGGATTGCTTTCAGAAGGTGGTTCAGCCGCTGAGTCCAGGCAACCTGGATTAGTCCTTCCCTTGCCAAAATGTCTTGAGACAATCGTCAAGATAGACTCGAGAAGTCGAGGGTATTGCAGCACTCGAGTTGATAACCAACTGGAGAACGGCCGATCCGGATCCCCAAGATCAAAAGCATCGCTAAAGCCGGAAAAGAAATGGCGAACCAGCTCTGCCTCGTCTTGCTTGAGCACGCACGTGGGTAGACGTAGTTGGTATCTATGGCCATACGAAGCATAAGTATCTTGTGCTGCAAACTCTGTGTTACCGTTGATCTGATCAGTCGTGACGTTTGTGTATTCGTGAAACACTAGCCCAGGTAGTTGGTCGGATTGCTGGTGGAATTGCAATGTGGAATGGCCCAGATTGCTAGTCTCTTGTGGTTGAATATCTGTATGCGAGTAAGTCGAGCTAGTCAGACGCTGTTCACCATCATCGACATCATGTCGATTATTCCCGGATAGAGGTGTGTTTTCTTCGTCTTGTCTTTCTAGGAAGTAATAGGACTGTTCTTCCGAGGAGCTGGGGTAGGCTTCGGGGTCTGAAAACGAGTTAAACGACCGAACGATGTCCAAGGTCTGATCCAGAAATTCGATCTTCTGCTTGTCAAGCTTGCACCATCGTTGATCAGATGGAAAGTTCAGCCCCTTTTTACGTGTTCTTGCGCATTCTTAGCAAATAAATCTTGTTACAGGGTATCGCCGTTACTCACGTCGAGCCAAGCCTACTGTGGCGAAATCGACATTGGAGGCTTCTGTCACAATGTAGGTTTCTAGTAATACACTGAGCACAGGGCTCTTCATCATCACCTTGGGTGCGGAGGCCATGTCAGCATATTGAGCTGGAAAAGGGATATAAAACAAGACGTTACATTTGAGATGTCTGATAAAACGGACCTAGATTTAGCCGTTATCGATGTACCAGTATGACGTAGCTCACTTTAAACGGCAATTCTAGCAAAAATCAGTCACAGAAAGATAACCGAGAATCATTTGCATTGACTTACCTTACAACCCGAGATTCTTTGCCCAGTCCGTCCCATATCGTAGCAAGCGTATAAGTGTACAGGAAAGCAAGAAGCAAAATGGAAATAGCGGGGCACGAGGTACAACCTGGGGTCGGGAGACTTATACCTCCGTTTGGCTCGGTAGGTAGGTAATTCCGGGCCCAAGTGGATCAGAAATACATGTCACTGTAACGTTAAAATCCATAACTGGGATACTTGTTCCGAGGCTAGTTCCCCGGTCCCAGATTTAGACCCGGAACAACTGTACCAAATTGAGCTATCGTCTGCGGGGAAGTCTACCACTCACTCCAAGAGCCAAGGCAAAGCCCGCACTTTATCCTGCTCATCGTCAGAATGCGGGGAGTCTATTGTCTTACAGTGAGCAGTATGGGGATATTTTACGTTTGCGTTGACATCCCATTCCCGCTGAGCATAATTCATGTGGCGATGAGTGGCCATTTCTTGCTGCAATATGCAGTAAAGATATGTTAGTTGTATGTGTCCAGATATTCAATTGTTTACTCGTGATGCATCACGAGTGTTAGGAAAGGTGATTGCTATGGTGGAAACCACGGCAATAGATCCTGTGTACATTACAGTTAATTTGCTAATTATCTAATCATGCTGCCGCTGCGTCATTTGTCCCCTCTCTGTCCTTTCCCACGCTCTAGCAGTCTCCCCTCAGCACTCATCTCACAATGGTGGAATCACCTATACATGATGCGGTTATGCCGCCGTCTCTATTCCTTGCAGATTGCCCCCCAGAATACAAATCAAATGATGGTATACAGTAAGTCTTTTCGCGAGGACTGAATATCGGTCGTGAGTTAATATACAGCAAGAGTGTCTTCCCCAGCATCTTACGCATCCAGCTACCTTATTGGCAGCCCGCGTGGATTGACGTCCCCGATAAGAACTAGACGAGAAGCGTTTCTCTTAGTAAATTACCTGCAAGATCTGTCACCAAGAGTGAGCTATTGTCCTCCCAATACCGCCCTCTCTCTAATATCCAAATCCAGATTGATATCTGCGATCCTTCGAAACGCTTCGGTCGTGAAGTACCAAAGAGGGCTCGCCAACTTCCCCTCCTAGCATACTCCATCCTAGCCTTCTCATCACGCCATCAGGTCATGGTCACCGGTATTGATGATGAAAGTAGTGAAGAGTATCATAGCCATGCTTTACGCATTTTGATCCCCATTCTTGACGACCCAATGTCATCGTTGGATGAAAACCTTTTAGCAGCAGCAGTCCTCCTACGGCTATATGAGGAGATGTGTGGTAAGACAGTCTTGAGAACTTCATTACCATAGCTTACTCATTAACAATTCTGAAGATGTTGATACTGGGACCCATCTCGTTGGATGCGCGCGACTCTGGAATAACATCCCCGACTTCATAGCTGAAGGCGGATTGAGCGAGGCGGCTAGCTGGATTCTTCTTCGACAGAACCTACACATCTCTCTGATCAAAGGCGAGCCCATGCAAGTAGATCTGAATAAGTACAGGCGTTCGAGATCATTTATAGACACGACTGATGAGGACTTTGCCAATCGGATTATTCTCATATGCTGCCAGGTATTAGAGGCTTGTTTTGGCCCAGGCGCTCAGCCCGACTACGAGACGTGGGCACATCTTGGCAAAGAGGTTGCGCTATGGCATGATTCAATACCAGCTCACTATCATCCTTATCACTCTGACATGGAAAGCACTTCTACTGGCGTCAAGTCGGCTTTTCCTGTGGTATGGATGATGAATCCTGCTCAAGGCCAGTGTATCGCATACTTTGTGACTGAGTCAACTGACTCATACTTTTGCAGTCATGGGATATCAACATTATTGTCTAGCTCGCATTTTGTTACATATCTCTGAGCCCAGACTATGGGTGTCCAGTTTGAGAACTATCGAGCATCGGGTAGCTGCAGATGTATGTTAGCCACCTTCATGGATGCCTTTTTGCTAACATCGAGATGCCAGAAAGCGGCCTTGAATGACCTTCATATCGCTGTCGGTCTCGGTATTCACAACCCTTCTGTAGTTGGTGCTGGGTTTACTGTGCATCATATACTTTTCACTTGTGAGTTCTGAGTAACTTCTATTGAATTAAAGGCTCACTGACAGTCCAGGTGGTTGTTTGCTAACTCATCCTGTAGAACGACAGGAAGTGCTTGATTTTATTAATAGCTTCGGGAAAAGCATTGGATGGCCCGTACATCGGCTAACAGATAAGCTAAATGCAACATGGAAGTGAAACACATAACATCATATTGCGTTAAGCATAAGCTGTAAATCAAGCAAGATACTAAAACAACCAGAGAGAGAATGACAGTCTCTTGTTGTGAATCTGAAGTACGTTAGTTAGCCGTGCATATTGTAAGAGGATCTAGACCATACCGAGATTTGTAGAGCCTTGGCCCCTCTGTCAAGGTCTTAATCAATCTGCTGCAGACGAGACGCTTGGCAATGCGCTACTGATCTCAAGAAGGCGAGATAACAGTCTGTAATAACCGGGGTAGATTGAGACATGGCTGAGTATATAGCGGCGCAATAATTTTGGATAAATCCTGGTCCTATGGCGAAGGGAATATGCATAAATGTAAATAAAGATGATTTCAGTATCAGAAAGGCTTCCGGTGATTGGAACAGCAGTGTTCGCATGTCCCTAACCTCTCCTCAAAACATGCCGACTCAGAGGCACATGATAGACGTGGATTGTACCAGCCTAAGCGCGTGGTTATAGCTCATCACCAGCGGGACGGAGCTCCCTGATATGTAAATTTCCGCGTGTAAAGGGCCCAAAAGTGGTCGATGGGCTCTGCAGGTTTGCTTGCAAGACTTGGAACAGCCAATGTTAAGATACTGGCAACGTTGGCATTCTTTGGCTGAGAGAGCGAAAGAGCATTCCTCTTTCATTCAGTAGCATCGATCACAGGCGCTGGATCTCATTGAGGCGGAAACTGTAATACATTGCATTGTATACTTTGTCTTTCGGTAGATGGACAAATTGAGCATTATATAACTAATAAATTAACGAAAGCTTTTTCATAAAGTTAAATCGATAGGGCTTGAAATAACTAACTAGAACTAATAGAATAGTTGGATATTTTATTTTAAGTAAGTGTAAAATACTTTTCGCTTTAACAATAGCTCATATACCTATTAATATGCCTTAAGGCTAGTAATAAATAAGTGTTTGAACTAGAAATATTAAATAAATAAGAAAGTATTAATTATAAAATAAAAACCACCTTATTAT
>JAAOAY010000046.1:0-275150 GCA_013396255.1 Fusarium sp. NRRL 25303
CTATTAAATATAAAAAATAATAGAATAAAAAAGGCTAGAATTTAAGTACTTCTTTTTAAACTATAATAATAAACCTATTTTTAATTATTAATATTACTTTAAATATAATATAATTATTTTATAGTTAAAATTAAGTTTATATTAAAGAATTATAAGATTTTATTATTATATTACTATGTTAATAGTTCATCTTCTATGAGTATAAGAGATAAAAAATCAAACTCATAGCATTTTATATAAATGCTGTTTAAGCAATATAATTCTATAATTTGCCTACCTCTTATAAAAAGATCTTGGGTAGAAATGCTAGAAGACTGAGGAGTCTGGTTACGTAATCGGGCGCATTGCAATCTCCCTGCCGCAATGTCAAGAAGCCATATCAGGGACAATGGGGTAATTATGGGCCAAGAGCCGCTGAAGACCACTAAGAAAAGTGATATAGGTTGACAGACTATCTAAAGTGCCAATACTTCTGAGAAGATCACTAGATAAAGTGATCAAGCTTTGCAGAAATATTGTCTTGTAGGCCTTGCAACTTATCTCCACGGATAGAAAAAATGGATTCAACGGAGCAACGTTTCAGAACCAACTTGGCAAAGGCTTCAGGGTGCTTAGTGATTGATCCTTGGTGTTTAGGCTTCTGATCGTATTTACAGCAAGCCCGGCAAGGATCAACTTTAATGACGCCATATGGACGGGTGGTAGGATGCTGTTCGACAACGTCTTTAAGGGAGAGAGAGAAATGCGCGTCAAGTTCCTTCAATAACGTTGGTTCTCCTCAAGTTGTGGCCTACGGGCCACAGTGTCGCATTTGTGACCCAGTCAAACGAATAAAAGAGTACACACGAATCCAAGCATCTTATTGTTGAGCACCTCTACTACTCTTAGTTTATGATTGAAGCAAGACTGATGAGGTCCAGTAATTCAACACCTTGTTTAAGAAATCCCGATTTTTTTTGGTATGACGTCATACTGATGACATTGAAGGCGTAGCATTACAGCCACTTGCCGAGGTTAATAATGGGTGACTCCGTTGTATGTGTTTAAAGATATCATCATGTGCCGAGGAATGTAAATTTAATTCCCATCGGAGATTTATCTAATCGGACTATGATCAACATAACATAATAAAAATCCCAGTTCACACTTAATGACTAGCATTCCTTGTCATATCCAGCTACTGAAGTGAGACACATTTGAAGCTTACCACGGCACTAAGTAGAGCAATGTGACTCTAACTAATGTATGTGCCGATGGCTTGAAATGTTATTTAATTGGCCTTCTTAAAATGGGTAGCGTATATTAAAGTTTAAAACACGCTCGCACCTCGAGCTTACTCAGTACAAAGACCTACTTACGCCAGCTAAGTTCTTAGCAAAAGCAATAAAATTAATAAATTTATTCATTGTTACTATCGCTTCTTTCTGGCAATAGCTCTTAGTTTGAATATGCTAAGTACAATTTCAAATAGCATACCTGGCCCAGCTTGCGTCCAGCAGGTAACGTGGGCGCCACGGCACAAGCTTGATCCTGTACTCGAACACGACCCGCGACATGCAGAATGCAACTCAACAATTAATCTACCGACAACGCTGGTATTTGAAGAGGAGCGGCACTCCAACGATCGGCCGACGACCAAAGTGACAACAGATGCCCAGCTCCACCACATGTGCACATCACTCATTACCCAGCGTCGAAACGTGATAAAGGAGCTCATCGATACGGAGAGGATTTTCACCAGAGATATGAGGATTCTACTGCATGTCTATAAAGAGACTGCAGACGCTTGCCCTGCACTAGACTTCGAGGCGATACAGCTTATTTTCCGTAACGTCGATGACATCGTTTCCGTTCACACCTCCTTTCAATCAGAACTTGAGAAGTCTGCGGAGAGTGTTTATAATCATCACCACGAGAAGCCTCCTGTAGGCAACAAAAATATCCCTACGACAAACTTCAACCAAAACATTTTGATACAAGTCAGTGAAGCTGAAGACAGAGGGGCATGGATCGGGCGTGCCTTTATGCTCAATATCGATAGCATAAGTATGGTCGTTGAGAAGTTCTTACAAAAGGGCAAGGAGGTTGCAGAGTATTTAGTGGTCATTCAAAAGCACCCCGCCGTTATTTACTGGATGGAGCAGTGCAGGGAGGTCACAGAGCACCTTACGCATGCCTGGGATCTTGGGTCACTATTAATCAAACCTTTACAGAGAATAACGAGGTATCCGATACTCATAACGGCGTTGTTGCGGCATACGCCCCATGACTATCCAGATAGGAAAGACTTACTTGAAGCTCGGGACCGTTTCAACGCTCTGCTCTTCCAGGTTAACACGACAACGAAACTAGTCGAAGCGACACCAAGGCCAATAACCAAATCATGTACCGGCTCTGTAGCCAAACCTGGTATGAGGCAAACGCTAAGGAAGTCGATGTCTAAGATGCGACTGTGGAGTCACCGCCTGGGTGGAAATCAGAGTCGTGTAGACGACCGCCGGTGCTGCAGTGCCCCACTAGACGATCGTACAGACGAACGAGGTCCCTGTAGTGCGCACGAAACGTCCTCGACGAACCCATTTAGCCCAGCCAAGGGCGACGGCGAATTCCCTCACACATGGTACTCTTCTCGATCAGCACCCGATTTACTCACAAAGACGAGCAAATGAAAGGACAGCCAACATATTGACGGCAACCCTCTCGGTGATAGGTTGACTTTCCTACAGAGCTGTCCTTTAGAAAACGGCTGGATATCGTCTGAAGCATGGTCTTGGGTTTGCCGGGTTCTGAATTATGCTGCTTCCAGAAGAGGCTCTTCGCCCAGAGGCTTGCACAACTAATTCCATGGGATGCACGCAGTCGCAACATCGCGGTAGCAATGCTAGAGAACTAAACTGTAGCACAATAGAGGAGTTGAGTTGAGCATGATATTAAAGGCTGTCCTACTCAGTTATGTACTAATGTTTGTTTGGGTTAAATGGCGATGAGGTAGCTTTAATTGTATCTAATTTTACTTCTAGAAATTAAATACCTCTATTGGTATATTTCCATATTTCCATATTGTGCATTTTATGTAATAATAACAGATGTTGGCTGTTCTCAGGCGACTTATTACTGTCCTATTACCTACATTATGCATAGGATACAGAGATGAGAACGAAAAGAGAGCTAAATAAGTGACTGTAATTTCTCAATTTAGCCAAGGTTTTGAAGAGTGACTGAAGGAGATCCGGTCACGTGGTCGGCTGCGTTGCAATCTCCCCGACGCAAGCTCAATTGATTCATATCGGGGACAATGCAGCGATCATCGGCCAAGCACCGGCAAAGCCTACCGAGATAAGTGCTTCGGATTGATAGGCTGTGTATTCACCCCGTGATAGAAGTGTAATTTCTCAGAGGGTCAGGGAATAAAAAGCGATGCAGCGAAAGCCAGCAATAGAATCTGGGAGCATTGTGCCGCGACTCTTACTATTTGTGTTGAGCAATTGAAGGTTATGGATCCAACTGAACAATGTTTCAGAACCAACTTGGCAAAGGCTTTACCCAGTCTGTCAACCGCCACACAAGCCGTACACGCAGATGATGTTCTCAACAATGTCGACGACGTGGCACCGCCGATTCACGTTGCCGCGACCTTCCGCTATCCACGGAATCCAGAGCGCATGCGAGAACACCACGAGAGGCCTTCCTATCCGGTTCTAGACGTCGGGGAGCACTGCTACTCGAGACAATCAACGCCAGGATTATCGCGCCTTGAAGCCGTCTTGTCTTCTGTTCTAGGACAACCCTGCCTTGCCTACTCTTCTGGTCTTGCGGCATTTCATGCCTTGCTGATCATGTTGAAACCTAGGAAAGTCTCTATCGGTGCCGGATACCACGGATGTCATGGGACCCTCGAGCTCTATGCCCGTTCGTCTGGTACAGAGATACTCTCTCTCGACTGTGCCGTCGACCAATTAGGTTCCGGCGACTTGATACACCTCGAGACACCTGTTAATCCAACAGGGAAAGCATTTGACATTCAGTATTACGCAGACCGCGCCCATTCCAGGGGTGCCTATCTCAGCGTAGACTCGACATTTGCTCCTCCCCCACTCCAAGACGCATTCATTCAGGGTGCAGATATTGTTATGCACTCTGGCACAAAATATATCGGAGGCCACTCTGATTTCCTATGTGGTATTCTGGCGGTCAAGGGTGGCAGCCCCGGCGATGAATGGCTGCAGCAACTTCATCGGGATCGATTGTACCTTGGGTCTGTCATGGCGGGTTTCGACAGCTGGCTTGCAACTAGGAGCATCCGCACTCTAGAGATGAGAGTTCTCAAACAAAGCCAGTCAGCCGAGGCCATCGTTAGTGCATTGAGACTCGGATTGGTAGGGTCTTGTCGGCAGCCACCCTCGATAAGTCTCAGCGAGAAAGAAACCAAGATCATCCAGAAAGTCGTTAAAGAGGTTCACCACGCCAGCCTGCAAGATGAAGCTAATATCAAAGGAAGTTGGCTGCGAAAACAGATGCCCCGAGGATATGGACCTGTGTTTTCTCTAACACTCCGCAAGGTAGAATATGCGCGGAACCTTCCGTCCAAGTTGATACTCTTCCATCATGCAACCAGCCTCGGGGGTGTAGAAAGCTTGATCGAGTGGAGGACGATGACGGACTCGACGGTGACCAAGGACTTTCTGAGAATTAGTATTGGTGTGGAGGACCCAGGAGATCTCTTGACGGATCTACTCCGAGGTCTAGATGCTGTTCTGGCTGAGGATAGTTGAGATTCGAGTACTAGTAACTGAATAATCGCTGGGTCACTATAATCTGTTTCCTGTTCAAGAAATGAGAGCTGGCTGTACCCTTGATCCTGCAATTCTCTCTACAGTACAGTGAGCTAGAACTAGAGGTTTCCTACTTCCCA
Organism: Fusarium sp. NRRL 25303; assembly: GCA_013396255.1. Classification (NCBI taxonomy): domain Eukaryota; kingdom Fungi; phylum Ascomycota; class Sordariomycetes; order Hypocreales; family Nectriaceae; genus Fusarium; species Fusarium sp. NRRL 25303. The sequence goes on from JAAOAY010000046.1 coordinate 4,913, forward strand.
TGTTCCGAAAAAGGGGCCACCTGAATCTTGAAATTGAAAGAACGGATCATAGGCCATATCCAAAGACATAGGCCAAGGGGCAAGGGGGGTTTGTTCAGTAGAAGATCCGAATGTTTCTGGAATAGAACAAGATTGAGCTACAGGATTTGCCTGGGACTCCTGTGTTCCTTGACCAGATCTCGTTCTTCTCCTTCCGGGTTGTGGCGGCAAGGCTTGGCCATTGCCCAAAATCACTTCCACAGCTGGGCTATGGAAATTATCTATCTCAACGATGTCTTCTCCATCATCCGTGTTGTCCTCTGGAAACAGAGAGCTGCCGTCGAAAAGGCTTCGTGTCTGTGGAGAACTGGTTGTGCCTCTGTAAGCGCCAGAGTTGTAAAGAAGAATATCCCACATTAAACGCGTGTTGATAGAAATTGTCCTCGGTGGAGGGACCTCTTGGTCTTTTTCCTGCTCATGGTCCACCTCGAATGCTGCCCGGATCAACGACTGGAGTCTCTCATGCTGCTGAAAATTAGTGTTTTGTTCCGGAATACAGATATATGATGATCCTACTGACCAACCATCTACATGAAGGCCAGAGCAAAGCCAGCTCAGCCAAAAATGCGACACATTTCGCCAGTCTGTCTAGAGCTGCCTCCCTGGTAGTTTTGTCGGCCGCCCGACAAAAGTAGATGTGAATAGTCGCCGCTATCGCCGCACAATGACCAATAAATGGATCCGAGACGCGATATTCTTTATGTACGACCATCTCTATGAGACGTGCAACCCAAGTGCTGTGGATAAAAGCAAGTTCAGATGATGTCTTCCAGAACGTGTTGGGAACTCCTAACTGAGCCGACTGTTGCGGTCGCGAAGAGTACAGAAAGGGATGGTTAAGCATGTTATGGATCGTGTGATATGCGAATTGCTGATATATCCACGGACTCCAATATCCTCGATTGCTCTGGAGGTGTCGGCTTTCTTGCTCAGTAAATCGCGCGCTATCAAACCGGTGCCGATCTGGGAATTTCGTCTCCGAGTCCATGAGATACGCGTTGATGACTGCGTATCCGGACTCAATGGACCAAGGAGGCGGTGCGTTGTTGGTCTGTTGGGCCCATTGCTTTACATATGTCCGGACCTCTCCCCACAGCGTAGACGTCTGGAGCATATAGGCCCATGTCCCGCTCTTCTTGTCGGCGCTCGTTGTTTCGTCCTGACCTGAAATATCTTCATGTGGAATGGCTGGGGGCCTTTCGTTGACGCTCTTCCGCGGGTCTGTATACGTCGCGATGTATTGCGGCCTGGTAATATCTTGTAAGATGTCCGTAGTGAAGGACTGATGTCCGTACATCTGCTGCAGCAAGTGCAGGCTCCAAAACACTCTTCTTCGCGTCTCTGCACGTGTGCCAAAGTCTTCAATGGTGCAGGCCTCAACATCAAGATTGGCACATTTAGCAAGCGTGTTTGCCATGCCTATATGCAGATGTGCCAGGGTCGTTTTGTTGGCTATATAGCACCTTCAGCACATGGTGACCAGCTACATTGAGCAGGGTGCTTACCTTGTATATTGGCCAGTGTCAGCATGCACAGATTCTGAACGGTGGTTATCGAAACCTTGCCCTCGCCTACCTGGTGCATGATTCCCTCTCTTGCAGCCTGTGCGTAGCTTTGGCCTAGTTCGTGCACACGGCCTTGAAAGAAAGGATGTTTTGAATGACACGAAGCAAGGGCCAGCAAGGTCAACATCGTCTCCTCAGTACAATCCTGCATGGAAGAAAAGTCTTCTCGGTTGAAGAGCCATAAAGGCTGCTTGTGACAATATTGGAAATATGCACCGATGACATCTTCCAGAACGTCATTCGGAGGCAATATGCTGCTTCAGCTACTTAGCCAACGACACGATCCAACGGACAATCCTCTCTCAACCTACCTGGTCGTTGTGGAGCTATCCATCTCAACACTCGGCGATAGTGGTAGCTGCCAGTCCTGGAATTGGGCCGAGTTCTCTGATATTCTGGTATAAGACTCCATTTCACTATTCGCCCTATTTGATTGAAGTGGGCATCATTAGCCACATAAACCCATAGAGCAAGAATCGAAGTACTGATCATACTCTGACCTTTCCATCATACGAATTTTTGCTTCGAGCTGGGCAAGTCGTCTCTCCTAAACATCACCCGTCGTGAGTAACAAGACTTTATGATGCTCGCGCGCCTCCAATAAGCATACTGTGTCTGTGGAATTGCCTCCATTTTGAGACCCTGAGGTCACAGGGTTCCCTCGAACTTCTGGGTACGTGCACGTTTTTGAAAGGCGAGTACAGCTCGAACAAGCTGGTCTCTCTCCCGGACACCGAGTCTTCTTCCTCCTACGGATACTGAATCAGCATTGGACCGCCGGCTAGTGCCAGAGCAGCACGACAAACGCGTCAGTTAGCTACTGGAGGACTCACCGACAGTTCTCGCACGCCTGGTGCAGACGCTTGTGTGATCGACTGCCGTACATAGCGTGTATCTTCTCAATTTATGAGACTACAGATAGCGAGAAAAGAGGGGTGTCGTCTGAGTATGAAGCTTGGCCATTACTTTTATATACGGTCTTATCAAATGCGGGGACGAGCATCGGAGGCCAGACTTAACTGTATTGGGTGCGGGGCCGACGGTGGTGATACACCGTTAGCGTGACTAGTCTAGGGTAGTTTATGAACTTGGACCACGTATAGCAGATTAATTCCTAATATTTCTTGCTCCCAATATTCCACATTTGTTCAAAGCAATGAATGTGCCTATTCTTCGCCGGTACATGATCGTTTCTGCAATTTATCTAAACAGGTATACCTGATTCGATATCTACTGCTCGGGAACACTAATAGACGGCTCATTGATATAAATCATCTTCCTGATGACTATTTATGCTGCAGTCGCTAGTTGGTTTAGCGACACAAAGCAGGACAAACCCTTCCTCCATCTGTTCGTCATCTAGGTAGCTCTGATCGTTTTGGTCGACTGTTCCCGAGACGATTTTGCCCGTACAAGAAGAGCAAGCCCGTGCCCAGCAAGTGTAGGGCAAGTCCAGGTCGTTTTCCTCAGCTTGGTCCAGGATATACGTATCGCTGTCGCAGCTGAAGGTATAGTCTTTGTCTGGAGTTTTTACGGTGACTTGGTAGGACGGCGTATTGGGGATTTGGTGGGTGTTTGTAATCCGGTTGAGAATGGGCAAGATTGTTTGAGAATTGAGAACAATAAGACAATTTAACGTGTCTTTTGTGGTTACTACTGGGCCACGATACAAGACAAGGTTATAGGCCAAGGCTTTTAATCAGAATGAAGAGCTCATTATTGTATCCATTGAATATGACGTTATCGATTGGCAAGATGCTGATCTCGGAACCCGAATCTTGAGGCCTTCAAGTATGGGTAGGACAAACAAACGCTTCGGGGTCGATGACATATGGTGGCGAACATTTGGGCTACATTTTACCACCAGCTAAATGAATATAATTCGAGACATCGGGAAAACGTTAGCCATAGTGACATCATTTGCAAAGTGAGGATACGAGATTCTCTTGTGTGGTGACACTGATTGCGTCAGGCAACGCTCAGCCCAACAATAGCAAGCATCGTGAAACCAATGAGGTCGACGATATATTTTGCTGACCCGGAAAGAAGACACCCATACAAAGGGTACAGGCATGACAGCATTTCGGGGCGATAAGTAAACCAAAAATAGAAGCTAAACCGAGCGAGTCCATTATTACCAGCAATGAACTACAGTGGAAGCCTGACAACTGATGAAGTTGTATCACATCGGTCAAACTTTTGTCGGTACTTAGATATAGAATCGCCTTAATCCCAACTACAGCCTTTGTGTATAAGAGAATTCCACGTCATGCAAGAATGAAAAACCCACCTCCATTCGATTATGTCAAATTCCACCGAAAATATCGTCGCCCTGCCGATGCCGACCGACCCACAGGCGATAGGCACTTCTGGATCTGCTGAGTCAAAAGCAGTACTCCACTCCCGCTTAACAGATCTAGTCAATAGCACCCCAGTAATGCTCTTCATGAAGGGCGTGCCCAAGTGCCCATTATGTCGCTTTAGCCGACGTGTCGTTCGCATCTTGGACCACTATGGCATCCAGTATAGTTCTTTCGATGTACTGAAGGATGAGACCGTTCGTCTGGGCATTAAGGAATATGCCGACTGGCCGACCTTCCCCCAGTTCTGGGTCAATGGCGAATTAGTTGGCGGGTTGGATATTGTAAGTATAGCTCGCTGCCAGGGAATATTTGATGTCGATAATGACGATGGATAGGTAAAGGAAGAGTTTTCCGCCAATCCAGAGTTTCTGAGTGCATACAGAGTACCTGAAATAGAAGACGATGCGGCAAGGGTCATGGCTTAGTGTATTTATGGGCGCGTGGTCATTTATGCTACATTATCAAAACATTCATTAGAAGCGTGAAACATCATCGGCGACGTGATAGATCGATACAAATTCCGCTCTATTATTGCCTCCCCCGCAGGTACAATGTCCAATCCATGGAACAAGAACCTATCACTTTCTTACCCCTTACTCTCACATCTCCAGGAAGAAAGGCTGTCCTTGTAAAGCGCACTATATCCGTATCAAACCTCACCACTCCATATCAGCACTATCAGCCTTGCAAGCTAATCCATCACAAAATTCATCATCCCCTTTTGTGACCTCAGAACTCGATACATGTCGCCGAGCAGGCCATATCTCCCCCTTCGAATCCTGCTCCTTTCTACGGTGCTCAGTCACAATCTGTCTCACCGTATTCTGGAAGTAGATTGGCGCGCTCTCCAAGTCAGGATGTAGCTCGCCGTTGGTAAAGACACCTGCTTCCAGGTTCTTCTGCACCGCATCGCACAAATACTTGTCTTCTCCGAGAACCCGTTTGAAGAAGGAGTTGGTTCTTTCGAACTCTTCGTCGGTAGCGTCTCTATGGCGATAGACTTCGTACTCCATTGAACATGTGCCAACTGATGTTGGTACGCATCGCATCATGTAGAAGAAATGCGGCCTGTACGATAAAAACGAGATTAGATCTGCCCGTCGATTAAGCATGCGAAGAAATGACTAGCACTTACGAAACAGTCATGCAGGCGTTGGGGAAATAGTAGGTGCTACTGATCTTGATATCGTCTTTTTCAGTTCCCTTCTTTGGCCGCGAAAAGTGCTGAATGTAACCAGGCTTGGAGACGGTGTAGTAAAAGGACAAATCTGCTATGGCTTTGACATCTGGATGCGCAACTTGGCAATGATAACATTCGTTGTAGTTATCTGCAAGGGTTTTCCAGTTGTAATTGCCCGGCATGCCCCAGACGTGATCGAACTGATATTGAGAGAAGTCAAAATGCTTGAACCGCTCCTGTGAGTCGACCCCCTCAAAGTCGTCCGTCCATTTCACTTCTGGCTCCGGGGACGCATCCAAGTTGACCCAGACGAAGCCAATGGCATCGACGTGCACATGGACAGGAAAGAGGCTGTGGTTGTCTTTGTTGAACGTCGGGACGGTGTCGAAGCGCGGTGCCTTGGCAAGCTTTCCGTTGATGCCGTACGACCAACCGTGATATTTGCAGGAGAAGATCTTGGCGTTTCCCGCCTCTTCTGTGACGATTGGAAACGCCCTGTGCCTGCAGATGTTGTGAAAGCCGTTGATGGTCTCTCCGTCTTTGTCCAGGCACAGCACAAAGGCATAGCCTGCTTCCTCGAAGCGGAGAAAGTCTCCCGGCTTGGTGAAGCGTAGTTTGTGCGTGGCGAGAAGCCATCGCTTGGAGAAGATAGCGCGTCGCTCAAGCTGATACATTTCATCCTGGCGGTACCATGATGCGGGGAGGGCTCTCGGCTCTGGAGACTCTGATTTGCCGGATAGAATAGCGTTTCCATTTACGCCAGTCATGGCCAGCACCGAACCGAGTTTTGAGAACATGGTGTTGATGTGAGATTATTAGAGATCAGGCAAAGCTATCAGCAGGAGGTATTCGAGTCTGCTTGCGATAAAGACATAAATTAGACGTAACTAAAAGGCATACGAGAACTATCTTTTGACTTATCTAGCCATCCTTCAACTGTCTTCCCATAATCTATCAACGGGAGACATGGCGTACAATCTGAGAGTTCAGACGGTCCGACCTCCCCGTATGCTTCTCCGACCTCCCGTCTCCCTTATTTGGTCACGCCATTGTTTTGTAACTGGTCGTATCTTTGCGACGACAATGCGTTGTTTGGTCGGGAAATGTGTCGCATGACTATTGCCTTGTTCGGGCAGCCGCTAATCTCCCCGCCCCGCCCGTGCCTCTCTCGGGGAGGCCAAAGTAACTCTCCCCGACCACGTGCCGAGTTATTTGTATCAGTTCAACCCCTCATTGAACGTCGGAATGTGGACTTGGTGCGCCGTCCTGAAATCAACTCGTTCTGATTGGTAGAATCTCACAGAACGGGGTATCTATGGGTCTTTGGATATCAAGCAGTAATCAATTGATGCGTAACATTGCTCTCGAACCCGAGCTAAAGCGTCGGAGATTGCGATTCCTGTCCGCCGTACCCCATACCATATCTCATTACCCCGCTCCACGAACAGAATTCTTAGTATTAGATTGATGCCAACTGGCAGATTAACGAATCAGGGGCATTCAATGGTAAGCTATTCCAGGTTATGAAATGTGCCCAATCACTGCTGGCTAGATAAGAATGGCGATGCCAAAATGGGAACTAACGACTTGGTCAAAATTAATAATAAAAGACAGCTCAGGCTCCACGTTCTGGCTTAGAGTTTCCACAATTTGGCCATTTTCAGACCAAAGTAGCCTTTACATACACCATTACCTTCTCATATCTTGCGTGATCATGTCAGACAAATCCACCACGGGCGGTCCAGTCACCACGCCTCAGCCATCAGATAAACTCTCTGACCGAGAACGCTATGCCGACCTGCGTACCAGTGGCGACCGGCATGGCGAGTCCCAGAGCTTTCAGATGGGAACCGAGGATGAACAAATGTTCTCTCTTCGAGATATCGACCCAGTGCTTGATGCTAAAATGCGCCTCATCAATAAGGTCTCCAGAGCTCCAATCCAGTGATGCAAGAACAATCCCAGGACTAATCCATCACTGTGTAGACCATGGATGAGATTGGCTGGACAAACATGCACCTCAAGCTGTTTTTTCTGAATGGTTTCGGCTACGCTGCTGATTCTCTAATTCTTGCCCTTCAAGCTGTGACTGCCGGTCAGGCTGCTCTCGAGTTTCGTCCTGCTTTCTCTTATGGTCTCAATGTGGCTGTTTATACAGGAATGCTGGTTGGCGTGTTATTCTGGGGACTAGGTAACTCAACACGACCCCTTCTCGTCATCTTACAAGAACCTTATTTGCTGCTTAGGTGCGGATGTCATCGGCCGGCGTTATGCTTTCAACATCTCACTCTTTTTATCTTCCGTATTCGCCATTGCGGCCGGTGCCTCGCATAATTGGATTGTCCTTGCTACCTTTGTCGGTCTTGCTGCGTAGGTCCCTCGCCATCCAGACCGCAAACTTACTAATACTGGATGCACAGATTCGGTGCTGGCGGCAACCTTGTTCTCGACACTACCGTATTCCTAGAGTTTCTTCCTGGAAATAAGCAATGGTTGGTTACGTTGATGGCCTGCTGGTGGGGTCTCGCATATGTCATTGTTGCCGCCTTTTGCTGGCCAATCTACTCTAATCCCAAGTATACCTGCGCCGACGCTGATACATGCACCAAGGGTAACAACATGGTCAGTACAAGCGCTTGATACACCCAACCTTGGCTCTTGACTAATCTGTATCGAAGGGCTGGCGATATGTCTGGTACGGAAATGGAGCTCTCGTCTTTGTGTGCAGCATTTTACGAGTCACTGTGATTCGACTCAAGGAGACCCCCAAGTACCTTCTTGCCAAAGGCGATGACGCTGCTGTGGTTGCTATCTACCAAGATATTGCAAAGAAATATCAACGGCCGTGTAGTCTCACCGTCGAGGCACTTGAGTCTATGGGGACCATCAACTCCACGTATGGCAAGTCTAGGTATAGCCTCAGCGAGCTCTGGGCACATTTCCACGGGTTATTCGTGACGAGGAAGCTCGCCATCTCAACGATTCTGATTTGGATGTCTTGGCTTCTAATTGGTAACCCAACCTCGGCCTTGCATCAAAACAATAGAACTAACGTCCCTAGGCCTGGCATACCCACTGTTTTATGTGTTTCTCCCAGACTATCTCGCCAGTCGTGGTGCCAAAACGGGAGAGTCAGGGCCATATTATCAGTGGAGAAACTACATGCTCAGCAGCGTCACGGGCATATTTGGGCCAGTGGCTGCTGCATTTATGTGCAACACCAAGCTGCTTGGCCGGAAGTACACTATGGCAATTGGTGCACTCATCACTATGGCCTTCTTCTTCGCTTATACTGCCGTAAAGACACCGGCTCAGAACGTGGCCTTGAGCTGTGTCATAGCTTTTACGTTAAATATCTACTATGGAACCTGTAAGTCACTGGTCCCTAGATTCATAATAAAGAGCCCCTACTGACATGAACTCTTCCCAGTATACGCATACACTCCAGAGGTTTGTGGAGTCATCATTGGACTGACAGTAAGTTTATTGGCTGACACAGCATAGGTACTACCATCAGCCCATCGTGCAACGGGCAACGGAATAGCTGTAGCAGGAAACCGAATTATGGGATTGGTATCCTCCTTTGTAGCAGCTTACGGCAACACTGCGACATCAGTGCCCATTTATGTATGCGCCGTACTCTACATTGTCATGGTAAGCTACACTCCTGGTAATATCTCTGAAGAGTGGTGCCTAATTGATACGTACTAGGCTATTATAGCTGTGATCTTACCGTTTGAGCCTTATGGAAAGCGGTCTATGTAGAGAAATCATGGTGTTTTGCATTATCAATGCTTGCTCTTGAATGTATTCCCTTCTCAGGATGGCCCTTTCTATCAGCCTTGAGCTTAAGTACTTCTTCTATAGGCCTCTCGATACATCTTCTATTATAACGTTCTGGTCCCATTACTTTCACGATGTAAATTACTTAACTCTTCCTGAGTAACATATAAAGAAAGCTTATTGCTTAAATATTCTTCATCGGTGCGACGCCTTTATGCACATTGTGATTCAATTTCGATTATATTAACTTGAGAAACACATTCACTTTTTATGTACTGAAAGAATATAGATCTAACATCATGGTTCAATTGCAGTATAGAGACAAGAGACGCGAGATAGCTCATATACTCATAAAAGATGTATATAAAACAATACTAGATCTTACTTCGAACAACTGATTGAATCGCCGGGATAACAAACTTGGAGAGATCCTCACTCGTCTTTCCATCTATAGCCAGTTCCGCCATGACCCGACCAATTACAGGCGCAAATTTAAAACCATGAGCCGCCCCTAAGGCAACCAGAATGTCTGGATACTGATTCAGTGCGCTAAGTATGAAATGTCGGCCTGGAGTAATCGTGTACTGGCATGTAACTGTGCGAAGGATCTCAAGGTCCTCATCTTTGGTTACAAAGTTCTTCATGAATGCGGTCAACTCATCCAAAAGCTTTGGAGAATGAGTGTAGGACCGTTCTTCAGGGCTCATACGGTTGTTGGAAACGTCGCGGCCAGCCTTGATGGTGGGTTCACCAAAAGTGGGAAATCCGTAGAATGTCTTTCCTTCAACCATCCGAATCCATACAGGGAAGTGCTCGGCATCAAACAGAGCAGGTTCTTTGGGCTTGAAGTATGTTACTTGCTCTTGCATGACCTCAAGTGGAATCTGTGCACCGAGAGGAGCAAGCAGTTTGTTGGTCCAGGCGTCTGCTGCGAGAATGACCTTGCGAGCCTGGAAATCGCCATTCTCTGTCTTGATGATGACTCCTTTGTCGTTTCGGCCATTCGTAAGTGGTATGATAGCTGTCACTGGTGTGTTTTCCTTGAGAATGGCCCCGCGAGCGCGAGCAACGAATTGCATCGCTGTCACAGATTTAGCTGCGTGCGCAATGCCAGTATCTGGAGTATACACTGCATTCTCGTCGTCACCAATATCAAGTTTAGGCCATCGCTTATTGACCTCTTTGGCACTTAGAAGCTCGTAGGGTACATTGTTGGCGTCGAGGCTCGCAGTGTAATCCGAGACCTTGAAACCGGATGTCCAGGTGCGATCATTCGCAAGCACCACAATGCCACCAGTGACAGTCAACAGCTTCAAACCGGCGTCTTTCTCCAGCTCGGCCCAGTCTTTGTAGGCGGCTTTGGCGAGCGATACGTATTCTGGGGCATCGTATGCTGTGCGGACGATGCGAGACGTGTCGTGAGACGCGCCTCGGACGTGGCCGAACTCGAACTGTTCAAAGCCCACAACCTTCGCTCCCTTTCTCGCCGCTTGCCAGACTGCTGCGCTTCCAAGGGCCCCGAGGCCTACTACGGCGACATCGAATTTTTCCATTGGGAGGCGGTTTTCTTGTTGTTTCTGGTATTGTAAACTGTATGATTTGTTGTTTATTATCCAAAGCTGGCTGTGAGAGGAAGCAATTGATATTTTATGCCTTTGTTAGTGCAGAGAATCACTAAGCCAAGGCGTTGATTGGAACCTTAGCAGTGGGTAATTTGTCGGATCGACAAAGCCGAACATGACCGCTGAGGGGTTCATGTTAGGGACAGGCCGACGGTCGGGGAGCGTGCTCCCCGACCGTCTCCAACGACTCCCTATTGGCTAACATGTTTGCTGGCTCTCTCTCACCTTAGTTAGAGTGAACTCACCAAAGCTTAGTGGAAAATGTTACCAGTAAAACACTTACAGAGTATTATTATCAAGTCTTTAGCTTACATAAGAATTGCAAACCCTGCCTTAATATCTCTCTCTATAGCTATTGCTTTAAGTATTATAAGCTTATTGCTTATTTATACTCTACCATATTTCTCAGGACTAAAGCATTGATGTTAATTTATATTGCAGCAGTTATACAGCCTCGCTCAGCCAGAGCTCTTCAATAGCATCCTCAGCATCATACCCATAGGCCCAAATCTGAGTTACGGGGTCACTCCACTGATTTGTGCTCTCAACGAATGGCCGTCCTTCAACCTCAGCCCTCATTCCAAGATCCCTAGCTTGCTGTAAAGGGCCGTCTGGAAAGTGCCATAGCTTTCCATTTACCAAGCTTGCAGACTGCATACCGTAGCTTCGACTCATCCTTTCCTTCTCAAATACACGCAGAGCAATTGCCACTTGGTCCTTGCACTTGATCTTTGAGATCGCTGTAGCTAGAGCAGCGCCGTCTTCTACGGCCATGGCGGCACCCTGGGACATGTATGGTACCATAGCATGAGCAGCGTCTCCGAGGATAAGGAGCTTTTCACTCCTCGATATCCAGGTTTGGAGACGACTACCGCTCATCAGGGGCCACTTGAGCGTACTCTTGATCATCTTGATCACTTTGAACAGCCTGATGACGTTCAGTATCTACATTTATATGTGGAAAGGATATGACTTACTTTGGGTCCCAGTCTTTAAAAGAGTTTTGCATATCGCGGATTGCATTCTCAGCGCTCCATGTACTCGGTGATGAATGGTCGACGTGAGACAAGACCATGTTGAAAGAGTTGCCTCCTGCGATAGAGTACGTCATGACATGACGGTCTTCCCCGATCCTTAGATGTTCAACACTAGCTGCACTACTGAAGAGACGTCACACGTACCAGATGTTTATCCCAGGCTTTTCAAGTAACCAGGCTGTGTCTTCATCCTGAACCATCTCTTCTGTGTTTACCGTAGCGCGATAAGCCGCAAAACCAGTCTTTTGGGGTGGTAGGTCTGGACCACCAAGCACAACTGATCGAGCATGTGACTTGACGCCGTCTGCAGCGATAACCAGATCGGCGCGGTATTCGCGACCATCAAAGGTTGTGGCGGAAGGAATTGACTCGTCGTAGCCGGTAACCCTGCTATCAGTAACAATCTTTACTCCCAGGTCATCTGCCCGGCGGCAAAGAGCTCGATGGAAGTCGGCACGATGAATGACGAAATAGGGTGCTCCGTATCTGTCTTCAAAGTCTGGTGAGAGCCTTGTATAGGCGATCGGATCGCCGTTCGCCCATCTTCGAAATGTCATACTGTCTGGCTTCACGGCATATTGTTCGAGATATGGACCGAGACCCCATTTCAAGAGCAATCTGCACGAATTGGAAGGGATCTGGATACCTGCACCGACCTAGAGTTTACACGTCAACCAGTAGTCACGCCTTTTCATTGTGAATACGTACCTCACCCAAGGTAGCTGCCTGCTCCAAGACTGTAACCTCGTGGCCTTTACGAGCGAGCGCAACAGCAGTGGCTAGGCCACCTAGTCCTGCACCGACAATCAAGATCTGAAGCTTGACTTGAGAGCCGGGCAGATGACCGTTGCCGTTAGCATGCTCAGCAGTTTGATGGAGTCTTTCTAGGAGATTAGTGGATCGTGAAGGATATGCCACTGCCTATTGGAGTAAGACATCAACTCGTTTCACTGGAGGGCAAGTCTACACGTACCGGCTGAGTAATCTTGTTCTTGGCCATTGTTGTTTTGGTCACATGTATGTTTTGAACTCTTGAAACTGCTCCTCGAATGATGTACTTGTAAGTAAATTGTCAGCAATGCACAGACGAATTATGTAGTTTTGTGCTCTGTGCGGTATGATGGCGGCCGGGTGTCCCGGGATTACTTCCCGACAGTGCCCCGAAGACAATGCCACGCACCATCTGCCGATTTACCAGCAATAAAGCTTGTATCTCGGCAACTATTGATTGATAATCAAGCCAATCTTGCTGGGGTATATTTACGATAGAATAGGTAAGGTCGTCAAGGGATCAGATCACAGTCGTTGATTGAGAACGCAATCGCTAACCTGTCCCAATTACCATCAACTCAACTTCGCTTACCGTCAGAAACATCAAAGAGATCAATCATAATGGCGCCTTCTGCAGTTACAGCACCCAGCGGTGGCCAGAATCTTGGCAATGTCACTCCAGCCAAGTCACTAAACACCTCTGAAGAGCTTGTTGAAGCCCTCAAAGCTACCAACACAGCTCCTCTCTGGGCCCAGATGACACGCCTGAACCCTCCGGCACCCAACCCTCAAACTATTCCCTATGTCTGGCCATACGACAAGATCAAGCCATATCTCCTCAAGGCTGGACAGCTTATCACTGAGAAGCAAGCTGAGCGCCGGGTCCTGATGCTTGGAAACCCTGCAAGAGGTGAGTCGGGTATCTCGAATTCCCCGCCCCCCGAGTCAGCACTGACCTTTTTGGCCTAGAGGCACCATACACCACCGATACCCTGTATGCTGGACTTCAGCTGGTGCAGCCTAAAGAGACGGCACCCGCGCACAGACACACCGCCTTCGCATGCAGGTTCATCATCGAAGGCACTGGTGGCTTCACTGCAGTTCACGGCAAGAGAGTGCCTATGAAGCCTCGCGACGTCATTGTCACACCCACTTGGAACTGGCATGACCATGGCAAGAAGGGTGCTGATGAGGAGGGTGGAGATGATCAGCCTGTCATCTGGCTCGATGGACTTGACCTCCCCAGCTTCATCCACTTCCCTGTCCATTTTGTGGAACATCATACTGCTGCACGATACCCAGCTGAAGACTTTGAAGAGTCTGATATTGTCTACCCGTGGAGCAAGATGCAGCCCAAGCTGGATGCCAGCCCTGATGAATGGGTCTCGGAGCCGTATCTGAAGCCTAGTGGGGCCGAAAGTAAGTGCTGACATGGAGAGTACTTGAGCTACAGCTAATATCATTACGCAGTTGGTCGTATCATTGGTGCTTCAGCTGAGAGACTTAACCCAGGAGCCAAGTCGCCCGAGATCCAAGAGACGAGCTCTGCTGTGTACCATGTCATTGAAGGTTCAGGCTCCACTCAGGTCGGAGACAAGGTCCTTGAATGGAAGCAGGGTGACACGTTTTGCATTCCAACTTGGCACAAGTATCAGCATCATGCAGACGACAACAAGGTTTATCTCTACAGATTCGACGACAAGCCGATGCTGAGGGCCTTGGGATTCTACCGGGTGGCAGGAGTTGATGTTGAGACCTATGTCTCTGAATGAGAAGCTAGATAATCTTGTTTTCGAATGTATCGAGAGGGGATGGAGAGAGCAATACTATAGGCCTTCCAAATACAACGATCCTTCATTTTAGTATGATTTGTCTTGAGATCAATGTAGAGTCAAATATTGAAGCAAGGCCGTGCTCCTCAGTAAAGTTGAGTATATTATCGATCGTCGTACCTGAAAATCCTTTTTGGTCGATCAAGCTCTGGAATTACTGCAAGACATTTCTTCTGCTCAATTCTTCAATCTCTACTGATACAAATTACAAATGAGCCTGATCTACATCTCATCAACTTCCTGTCTTAGCTAGGATCCTTCGGCCTACTTTGTCTTGTTGTTTAACCTCCTTCATAACCCCAAGTCACTTTCTAATGCTCGCATCGCGTGTCTTACATTGTTAGCCTCTGTACTGTTCGGCCAAAAAAAGACCAACAGAACACCTCACCACAAAGTCTATCATGCCTTTTGACAGATGATGATCCGGTGTCTGGCCAATCGCTTGGAGAGCGGGTAGGGACCCGATATTACCCCTAACCCCGGACTCTACTGATTGGCGCATCCGCGCCCGAGGCTACGAATTATTGTTGCTTGGCGTGCTCCCGGAAAGCTTCTGTTAGTCCCTACTACAAGTAATACGATATCTCGCCATAATGATACTCAGTTTCCGATATCGCGTTCCGGATTTTGTGAATTCTACTGAAGCTTTTTCAGAAACGATGTCGGATTCAACTATTGACCAACCTGCACTCCGCAATGGATCGCAAGGGTATCGTATCCCCATGCTCATCAACGATGCTCCAGTTTTAAGAGAGGATGTTACTTTACGACATCAATCATTTGAGGGAGGATATTTCCAGGGCGCTGGTATATCTGACTGTGCGGATGCTGTGGCGAGTTGCAGCAAAGCATTCGTGACTTGGTCCACAACCTCTCCGACCCATAGACGTGGTCTTCTCTTGCGATTGGCACAGGTACTGAATCTCTTTGGCCACTTTGGACGCCACGGCTAACGAAGCTGAAACGTAGGTCCTCAAGAACCATGAGCATGAGGTCCGAAATATTATGAAGTCTGAGATCCACTGCGACGATGAATGGGCATCCATCGGTGTCACTACCAGCATTGATTTGATCGAACAGACTGCGTATCTCCTGACATCAGGGAGCATGAGTGGCATCATCCCGCATACCCAACCTGAGGGGTCATACGGTTTGGTGTTTACTCGTCCTTTGGGTGTTGTTCTGGGAATCGCACCTTGGAACTCACCTCTCTTCTTGGCGCTTCGAGCTGTGATCGCGCCTTTAGCAACTGGAAATACAGTTATCCTCAAGGTAAGAACCCAGTCCTAATTCCCGGTAATAGCATACTAATCTCAATAATTATAGGGATCTGAGCTTAGTCCAAGGACACATTACTTCGTCGCCGGGTTGTTTGGAAAAGCTGGCTTCCCTCCAGGTGTCGTCAATTTTATCCTTCATCGACCGGAAGATGCCCCTGAGGTAGTTGGGTATCTCATTCGAGATCCTGCCGTCAGGAAGGTCAACTTCACTGGCTCCACACCAGTTGGGCGCAGTATTGCTGAGCAAGCAGGACGGGCTCTGAAGCCGGTATTGCTGGAACTTGGTGGGAAGAACTGCTGTATCGTTTTGAAGGACGCAGACATTGGTCGTGCGGCAGAAGCAGCTCTCGCAGGAGCAACACTAAATGTGAGCTTGCTTTCACTGTCTTTGGTATCTCACTAATCAATTTTGTGCATAAAGGGCGGACAGATATGCATGTCTACAGATCTTGTCCTAGTGGAAAAGGATGTCGCAGATGAGTTTCGTGCAGAGCTCACAAAGCATCTACGAAGCAAGAACGGCTCAGCGTATCGGCTTGTTGGGCCTAAGAGTCAGTCGAGAGTGCAAGCTCTGGTCTCCGATGCTGAAGCCAAGGGATCTTCAAAGTCTTCTACAGAGCACCAGACCGATTCAAACCTAATACCCATCACAATCCTCGATAACATCAACAGCTCTATGGATTTCCTACGTGCAGAGAGTTTCGGTCCCTGTCTCGGAATCGTCGCGGTCTCTGACGGGGACGAGGCGGTCAAGATTGTCAACGATAGTGATTACGGGTTGTCTGGTGCGATATGGACACGGAACCATTATGTAGCATTGGAACTGGCGCGTGGGCTACAAGTTGGCGCGGTGCATATCAACTCTTCCACTGTTCATGATGAAGCGACTTTGCCTCATGGAGGAACTAAGCTGAGCGGATTTGGAAGATTTGGGGCAGAATGGGGATTGAAGGAATTTGTTGAGACGCAAACTGTTATCATGCATGCATAGTCATAGTACTTAGCTTGATCATCGTAGTCTTATTTTCCTCAATTGTCCTCAAATATCCCATCGCATAATCATGGAGTCAATTATCAATTGTGTAAGCTAGAGACCTTCATCGGGATAAGTGCCTAGGAGTCCTTGGTAATGTTATGGGTAGCTGGTATACTGCTTGGATTGGATTTACGAGAGTATCTTGATGAGTCGATAGATCTGACAGCTAATGCTTACTTCACGCGTCTTAATCGTATTTGATACTACACTTTCTTTGAGTACCACCACGAACAGCATTGGCTGCTACAGTGCCTATGCTATACGCTGTAACGATTCGTCGAATACCATCTCCCGAACTACCCGTGGACTCTGCCTACGGGGATCCCACTCATAGGTGCAGCTTCCGTTAGGTCAGATTCAAAAGTATCCATGCCCGAGATAACGGCTGACAGGGGAACCGAGGCCAAACCCCGCGGACTTGATGGCACAACGTTCAAAGCGAGATTAAGACTTCGCGGGATTCGTTGGGCTGCCATCACGCAAGGATATGGAGCTTTCGAGCCGTGTAAAACGCGTCACCCATTGATTGAAGCGATGAGATCGTGCGGGGTAAACTCTGGGGTAACAGCTGGATCTTTTCCGGGGGTCGGGGCAAAGACGGGAGACAGCGTGTCCCAGCCGGAATCATCCTGGCACGAGGCTTGGTCTAGACCAGCATCGGGTACTGGCCAGTGATAAGCGAAGGCATAAAGGATTGAGGCTCGAACCCTGCGAGCAACTCCTTTTCTGAAATCAGTCTCATCAATTGTCATTGACACAATCGTCAGTCACCAACTGTGCTACGAGGACAGCGTATTTGACAATGTCTATCTCTCCTTTCGTAAGAACACCTCCAGTCACTGGTTCCATGTAGGCCACGAATGCTAATGGGACTCAACTCATAGGAATGGCCGCTCTGGTGGCGTATATGCGTTCTGCTGAATGTCAGCTTCTACAATCTCCTCGGGAATGCCTGGGCCGCTGGTCTTTCTCCCGTTTTTGGGTTGATCATTCAGGAGCTGCACTGCACGCAAGACCAGGCCTCCAACTTGCCAACGTATGCTCTGCTGGCTCTTGGGCTCTCGGTGCGTTATCCACCGTCTTATCTTTGATGGATCTTTTGATTTGCTGACCCTTTCAGAATCTCTTCGCTCTCCCGTTATCATTACTCATCGGAAAGCGCTACACCGTCCTCGGTTCGCTCGTCATCTTTATCGCCTGTAACATTTGGTCCGGCGAAGCCACCGACTACTACTCCCTTCGAAACTCACGCATCGTTGGTGGATTGGCTGGTGGTCTCGTCGAGGCTCTCGGTCCCATCATCGTAGCTGAGACGTTTCCCACGCATCAGCTCGGAAGAGCCATGGTCGTCTACGTTGGCTTCCTCGCTGCTGGCTCCGCAGTCGGTCCCATGGTCGCTGGTGCAGTTGGGGTCAGTTTCGGAAGCTGGAGATGGTACCTGAGGATTCTGACAATCGCGACTGGTCTGAATCTCTTTGGCTCGATCTTGATGCTTCCTGAGACAACACACGACATCGAAGAGCTGGACGCGGCTCAACCCAGACCTGGAAGCTCACCCGTCAACGAACCGAAGCCTACGAGTACCTCGGTCGAGGACATCTGCATCTCATCACCGGCAGAAACTACAACTGGAGAGATTTCTACTGCCAACTTCAGAAAGGAGTACATTTCGAGGTCGTTCAGTAGCGAGTTTATGCCGATGAAGTGGAAGGAAATGGGTCTGTCACTGGTCCAGCCGTTGCAACTTCTCATGGCACCCCAAGTCCTCGTCACCGTGTACATTTTTGGGCTAACCATTGGTTGGACTGTCATTATCTCCATTCTCCTCGCCGTCACCTACGCTCAACCTCCTCTGTTGTGGAATTCGCGTTCGATTGGTCTACTCAACGTCGGTTCTCTTATCGGTCTTCTCGTTGGTCTCCCTGTTGGTGGTTATCTCGCAGACCTTCTCTTCATCCGCTCAACAAAGGGACGTACCCGGGAGCCTAATCCTAGGAGTAGACTGCCAATGATGCTTATCGGAGGACTAGCCAGCCCTCTTGGCTGCATTATTCTCGGCCATGGACTTCAAACCCCTGCTCACTGGATCGTTGTCTGTGTCGGATGGAGTCTCCTTGCATTTGGTTTGACAGGGTCTGCAAACGTCCTGCTTACTTATTCCGTCAATACTATGCCTTCGCGAGCAGGAGACATCGGTGTCCTTGTAAATGTCATGAAGAATTGCTTGGCCTTTGGTGTATCCTACTCGGCTATAAGTTGGATGAACGGTATGGGCCCACTGAAGCAGTTCGCGACTATGGCTGCTCTTCTTTGGGTTGGTTACCTTCTGGTGATTCCGGTTTGGGTTTGGAGCAAGTCTATCATCCGCAGAAGCGCTGTTTATACCCGGTAGTATCATATAGGTAATTTGTTACACATACCACCATTTGTAGATCACTTAGTTAGCTATTGATGCAACTCAATCGGATGTTAATTATTACCTGCAGATGGGCTCGGCTGCTCATGTTGCGCCATGTGACTAGAGGGTAGTCGTGTGTATGCGACTGTCATTTGCTGAAAAACATCACAGAATGTCATCATCCTTCCTTGTAGGAAACTCTCTGTCGGGCTAATCTCGGTAATGATCATGTAAATCACCTCAGATAGAACAAGAACCTCATCACTTCAAGCAGTCTAATTCTTCGACGACGATAGAGCGCCTTGTGAAAAGCCTCACAAGATGCCAAGTCGCGTGTTTACCCTACATCATCAAGCCGCAGTGAGGAATGGTTCCGCTTTGGCTAATCATATGCCCCAGTCTGGAAGCGAATAGCTAGGCTAACCAAATCCAGCTGCCAAGCGAATCAGATCGACGCACAGCCTCTGATTGTTCTATATATAAACCAAAGGCGGAGCATGTTAATATCATTGATTTCCCAGTCCAAAGTCTGTACATGTGCCTTCACATAATAAAATAAATTTGCCCATAGCCATGCCGTTTTCCACCGTCTACGAAGATCCTTGGGCGAGGACTCCGACTGATTTAAGCCACGCTGCTGTTGTGAGCTGATAAACTGTTATTTGGTGCAATGGATCGAAAACTCATTCCTTGTCTATAGCAACATCTTGAACTGCTCGAGACCTTTCTGAAGCTCCTTCAGTACCTCAAAGATGCAGATGGCAGCATAAGTGACGAAACATTGGTATATTCAGAATGGCGTTATGCTATGTATCTTCGTTTCATCGACATACGAGGCTTCTGCCCAAATGATCACCCGCCTCCATGGTAGGCCCTGTGTCTTTGCCATTCGATCGTCTGACTGATAATCATAGGGATGTCGCACTTATTATGTATCTGCACATGCTGTCACCCTCGCGCTTTCATCACTATATCTACGACAACCGTAACCGCAACTTCAGTGGCATCTTTGGCTTGGAGCATCGGCATTTCCCTATGACGAAATTATTGGCAGGTGAATGGTGTCCCAGACGAACAAAGAAGGCCTGGGATGAGTTTAGTAAGATGAGCTGGTCTGGCTCTGAGTGCCGCGGCTCCAACCTGCCATATCAGCTATGGCCGTCTGCACCATGGAAGCCGAAAAGACTCTACATTCTGGGAGGGAAAGCTAATCGACCACCATGTCATGATAGAAAATGGATCACACCAACAGATAAAAAGCTTGAAGACATCCCGAAAGACCAACAAGGAAAAGTGATTCTGATGCATCAATGGGATCGCTGCCGCACAAGTGTACCGGAGCAAGGCTACAAGCTATGGGACCTCCAGTCATACGCAGCGATGCGAACTTGCAGAGTAGAAGAAAGATGTAGAAGTCAAAGCCAGCATGAACAGTTCAACGAAACGTGCATGCTGAAGCCATGGCCATCTTTGCAAGACCTCCGAGCAGACCTCGAGCAACAAGTGTCTTTCTGGAAGGTTATACTTGGTGTCAAGAATTCGGTACCTGGCTTCATCAACAATTTGAGGCAGTCGGTAGTTGACTACGAAGACTTCCTTGGCCTCCTGGGTAGTATACTTCCAAAGAGTGAGAGGGATGGCTCATACAAGTCAAAGCTAGACCCAAAGACAGCACAAGCTCCTCATCACCCAAGTTCACGACCCTCTCGGATAATGCCCCCAACGCTCGAGATTGATCTTCTATGGCAGACTCATCGTTTATTCCCAGCGAGTTACTGGGTTTGGTCGGCTGAGAAGGCAGACTGGGTTCTTGATAGAGAACGCACAGCGAATACACAAGCGGCAAGTACACTAATCCAACATACAAGGCAGCTTTGGAAATCGAAGTATACCTCAGAGTTGGAAAGGGGGGTATCAGTGGAGGAGACGTTGACGGAGTACGTGCCTGATACAGTGAAGCATGCAGCTGCCAACGTGGAGAGGACTGATCTAAGAACTCTGTTATTGGGTCGCGATGCATGGAGACAAAGAAGGGTCATTAGAAGGGGTCGAGGGGACGATATATCGGGTGGTGGAGGAGCGGGCGATTATGGAGGGTCTGGGGGTTGTGATGGAGGAGGTGGTGGTGAAGGTGGCGGAGGTGGCGAGTAGGTAACGATGAAACAGCCAATGTCCCAAGATAGTTCAAGAGGGAAGAAATGAGGCTGGACTGATAGAATCGGTTATAGATCGCATGGGGGGGCAAAGCATATAAGGGAAGCAGGAGCAGAGCTGCAGAAGTGGGAAACAATAGAAGAGGAAGGAAAAGAAAAGCTGGCTGAGCCTGTTCGTGGAGTGCAAGCCTTTAAGACCACATCTCAAAGTTAAGGGCAGTCGGTTGGTGCAACTTCGCGACAGATGCAGGTGGCAAAAGATGCTGTACTCCAAGCTTGTAATTGCTACGCGAGGATCTACCGCTGACGCCCTGACAAGACCAGGTGTGAACATACTTGGACTTTATTGACCTGCCTAATGGCGACTAGGGATTCTTTCTGCCCACTTCACGTCATTCGTATGGATCAATGCTGTATCGTGGCAGAGCTCAATTGACGCCCGTTATATGACACTAAAATGGTCTAGAAAGACTTGGCATTGAGGGAATTACTAGCATCTCCAGCTGAGGAGATCATACTCCGCCAATATTAGAGGTTCCGTATAGCAAAATGGCGCATTGGGAATGGGGCTTGTTGGGGTAGCAAGACATCATTTGGAGTCCACAAAGGTCGAGACGAAAACCCCGCACTTCTCCGCTTGAGCTTAATTCAAGGTTATTACAGAACAAAAACCTTGTTTCTGGTGCACGGCTGTTTACTTGACGCAGTGACCAAATGAAGAATTGTTATTCGTTACCGAAGGTCCCGGATAACCTTTCTAGAGGCAGACTAATTGTTCTAGCGTATTGCTGCGGCCGTTGTCTCGCTTGGACTTGAGGGTTGCATGGCTCGGAACTCCGAGGTCTCCAACGGGATTGACAACAGTCTACTACAGTATTACATCTATCTTCACAATAACGCACGGGAAAATACGGAAGTCAAAGCCCACTGTTTCGTTGCCTCGTATGTGGTTAGCAGCCTAGACCTTAACCTCGTGGGCAGCATCCAGCTTCGTACAAGTCTATTGCCCCGTGGGGTAGAAAGGTGGAGGAATGATGGAGCCTTGCATAAATCGGGCCACCATGTAGACCATGGAGCTCCAGACGGATGCAATACTGGAGACCGACCGTCGGTGTTATAAGTGCGACTAAGTTCACCGAAAAGCACAGATAAAAAGGTCCCTGCACAACTTATTGGAGATTCTTTCACCCCAGCTACCTCTCTACCTATCTCAGAGGCAGTGGTATCACCTTTCAGTCACAAGCTCCTTCGACATCGAGTCCAGGAGAAGTCAATTACAACCGTCATGGCTGATATTGAGAAGCCGTTCCCAGTTGAGACTGAAAAAGTCGACAACACGACCATCGAATACGAGCGAGCCCAACTTTTGGCTCATCTACCAGACCCTGATGCCGGAAAGACGGTAGAAGAGCGTCAAGCCATTGTAATTATAATCAAAAGCGCACTGATACCAAGTAACGACCAAGCTAATGGATCAAAACAGGAAAAGAAGCTGATGTGGAAGGTTGATCTGGCCCTGATCCCATGGCTATCCTTTCTATATCTCCTATCCTTCCTCGACCGTACCAATATCGGAAATGCTCGCCTAGCTGGTCTTGAAATCGATCTTGGGATGGTTAAAGGGGACTACAATAATGCATTGACGATCTTCTTCGTCTCGTATGCTGTCGTCGAACCTGCAACAAACGCCCTGCTCAAGAAGATCACGCCTCGATTATTCTTTACTCTTATTATTCTGACTTGGGGACTTATAATGACTCTGATGGGTCTCGTTACCAACGTCAAGGGCCTGCTAGCTGCTCGCTTCTTCCTCGGTATGGCCGAAGCCGGACTCTTCCCTGGAGTCAACTATTATCTCTCTTGTTGGTATAAGAGCTCTGAAATCGGCATCCGGTCTTCTATCTTTTTCTCAGCAGCTGCACTAGCGGGCTCCTTCGGCGGCTTGCTTGCAGCAGTCATTGCAAAAATGGATGGAATCGGCGGGAAACCTGGTTGGGCTTGGATCTTTATCTTGGAGGGCCTTGCAACTGTTGTAGCCGGACTGGCGTGCTGGTGGCTCGTCTTTGATTGGCCGGCAACAGCAAGCTTCCTCAGTCCTGATGACCAGATCCGAATCCAACGTCGCTTAATTATGGACCGGCAAGGCCGAACGGCAGAGGATTTCGATAAGAGACATATGTTTGCTGCCTTGAAGGACTGGAAAACATATGGATATATGCTTATCTATATGGGCTGTCTTACTCCTCTATATGCCTTCTCTCTGTTTCTCCCGACTATCATTGCCGGTATGGGGCATGCAGGTACCAAGGCCCAGCTTCTCTCTGTGCCTCCTTATGCAGTTGCAGCGGCTCTCACTATTTGTGTTGGATTTTACGGCGACAGGACCCGGCAGCGAGGTTACTGCAACATAGCCATTGTTTTGCTAGGCATTGCTGGTTTTGCTATGCTTATAGCGACGTCCAACCCGACAGTGCAGTATGTGGGTGTATTCCTCGGCGCAGCAGGCATTTACCCTACCGTCCCCAACACTCTCTCCTGGCTGAACAATAATACTGAGGGGTCATTAAAGCGTGCCTTTGTGCTGGGAGTAGTGGTAGGCTGGGGCAATCTGAATGGCGTGGTGTCATCAAACATCTACCTGCTTCGCGAAAAGCCTCGATACTATACGGGGCATGGGGTTGTCTTTGGCTATCTGGTGGTTTTCTTGCTCGGTGGATCTATCTTGATGCATCTTGGACTTCGCAAGATGAACAGAGATCGCAGCCTTGGTAAGATGGATGCCAAATGGGACAGTTTGTCAGATGAACAGAAGTGGGTTCAAGGTGACCTGCGACCTGACTTCAAATACACACTATAGTCTATAGCCTGACAATTAAAGTAACAAGAGTGCACCTCATTTGCACACTCCGCTAATCTGGCATAAGTACTGAGGTTCAAGTCCCCATTTTCACGTCGCGATGAGTAAATGCCGTCATGCTATGGTAGATGAGGGGCAACCTATAGTTTCCCACTTGGTCGATGGTAGTGTCGGGCTTGGTATGTAGGAGCATCTGGGACGGGTATGAGGTATTAACCGTAACCCTGAGGTTGTGCTCTGGATTGCAAAGAGCCAAGAGTACAGTGTACAAAGGATCCAGATTATGTCAGATGAGGTGTCACGCAACCGAGTAATCTGCAGGATGGCGTATTCGGTGTTTGGCTGCATAAAATAAGCGCAAAGGTGGTGTCCTGACGTAGATGTCTGTTGGTTCCAAAGAACAATTTTCCCTTTATAAAAAAAGGTCTACTGATAATTCGAACTTGAATGATTTCTGCTGCACAAATTACCACAACTGCAACTATGTAACGCTAATACCCAGATCATGGAGTACAATGAGCTTAGCCTAGTGACTGACCCGTCAAAATACGGCCTCATCCCCATTGGAGTGGTCATCCTCACCCTGGTCTTTGGATCATGTTTGCTAGCCCAACACTCTAAGCCACCAGTGCTTAACCCAGTGAGGCCATTCGAAGTCATCAACCTTCCACGACTCTACCGCTTCATGCGATATAGTCTGGATATTCTAAATCAAGGCGCCCAGAGATTTCCCTATCGGCCATACAGGCTCTTCTGCGAATGGGGCGAATTGGTGATCCTACCTCCTGACTATATTGACGAGATCAAGAATGACAAGAGGTTCGATTTTGGAGTCGCAGCTAGTGATGTAGGTCTACGGCCCGAATGAATAGGGCTTCTATAATTTGACTAATGGACTCAGGATAATCATGCTTATATACCTGGGTTTAATGCTCTCTTACATGATCCTTTCATGTCAAAGATTATATCGCGACAACTGACCCAGGCCCTAGGTTCGTTCTGCCGTGATTCGAACTCGTGTCGTCATGGTTAACAATCAGGAACAGGCAGGCTCACGGCTCCATTATCTGATGAAGCTGCCATGGTCATGAAAGCCATCATTACAGACTCACGCGGTATGTGTCTTTTCTTCCATGGAGGAGTGATGATTCGTACTATGGCAAGGAAGCTAATTGGTTTGCACGCAGAATGGCACGTCCTAAACCTGAGAGAAGATGTTGCAAATATCGTAACTCGAATGTCCTCCAGAGTCTTCATGGGAGAGGAGCTTTGTCACGACGAAGGATGGAACAAAACACAAGCACACTATACCATGAAGACATTCCAAGCCATGGTGGTCCTTTGAATGGTACCTCGGTGGCTTCGACCTTGCATCCATTGGATCCTGTCCCCCTTTCGGATAGTTCGCAGATCGCTGGCTGCCGCCCGGAAACAACTAGCTCCACACATTGCACGTCGTCAAGAGATCAAGACTGCGGCACTTGCTCGGGGAGAAAACTCTCCCTTTGATGACACAATTGAATGGTTTGCACAAAGTGGTTCTCAAGTACCCCCAGCAGATTGCCAGATATCGCTTTCTCTAGCTGCTATTCATACGACTACCGACTTGCTCTCTCAAGTCATGATTGATATTGCCGCATACCCAGTACTCTTCGCGGAGATGCGGGAGGAGGTCATCCGCGTCCTTTCAGCGCCAGGCCCCTCAAGAATGCCCTTGCTAATCTCAAGTCAATGGATAGTGTCGTAAAAGAGTCACAGAGACTAAAGCTAATACTGCTAGGTAAGAATAATTGGGCCATACGTATTTGGTATGTCCACTGACCCACGCCAGGCTGGAGAAGACAGGCCCTTGCTGATGCCACTCTATCCAACGGTATCAAGATCAAGCAAGGCCAAAAGGTAGCTGTTACGTCAACCCATATGTGGAGCAATGAAAACTACGACATGGCAAAGGAGTTCAACCCCTATCGCTTCATATCAGATACGGAGAAGACATCGTCTCTAGTCAGCACAAGCCCGAATCATTTGGGGTTTGGTCATGGCATGCATGCTTGCCCAGGACGCTTCTTTGCTGCCAATGAGGTTAAGATTGCTCTATGTCACCTACTTCTCAAGTATGACTGGAAATTTAAAGATGATAGGAAGCCAGAGCCTGTGGCGTTTGGCATGGCGTACGTCGCTAACCCATTCGCAAAGTTGGTGATTAGAAGGAGAGAGGAGGAGATGGACTTATCTACGCTGGAGTGTTGAGTCAAACACCGTCAGAGTTGAACGAGATAACTATCTTAGCAACTGTTGTAGCGAAGCCTTGGGTATGAATAGTTGTGAAAAGTAGTCCTGCTGATTTGACATCTGCATAATTGAGAATTATAAATCATTTTCTTATCTTGATTGACTTAAAAGAGTTGATTAGAGTATAACTTATGAAAAAGAAAAGGCTGGATCAATGAAGTTATATGTTATGTGACTCCTTGTGTTTTTTTAGAATTGAATTAGTTGATACCACTCGATGGTTCATATAACGACATATCAAGAAACGTGCAAACACTAGTTGGTGACTTATGGGCTCAATAGTGAGTTCGATGAAGCTGTATAGTAAATCTATGCTTCAAATACTGACCCCAAGACATTGCCATCTCCCATTCCGGCCTCATCAACTTCCAGCCCCTTGATAGCCTCGGTTATAATAATTTTTATATCAATATTTAAAATTTAAGTAATTAATAGGTACTGAACTTAGTAAACATAATTGCAATTGCACTATTATATGTCAAACTCCAAGCGTCTACTCAAAATTCTCTTCTTAACATCTTCAGGATATCCATTCTCAAAATCACAAGTCACCCAGCCTTGTTTCACTTCATACTCTTCGGGCAATAGACAGTGGCCACGGCTTTTCCTCCTGTAAGCTTTATCCCAGGTCCATGCGATATATACGGCATAAGCGTGTAAGCAGGGACATCTTTAAAATGGAACTCATCACTGGATCATTACCTGCCAGTTCGAACGCGCTACCAGTCATCCTTTACTAGACCCAATGGCCGTCGGAAGCGCACCGTCGTTGCCGTCACAGGAGCGACTGGTTCGCCCTTGGCAGTTGCTCTCCTCAAACGTCTTCGGGAACTTGAGGTCGAGACGCATCTCATCATGTCAAAATGGGGAGGGGCAACACTCAAATACGAACTTGAGGCTCCAAATAACATAGCTTTGTACCTTGAGTCTCTTTCTTCTGTCACGTACTCAGCGCTAGATATCTCAGCCTCACTATCCTCTGGCTCCTTTCGCACGGATGGCATGATTGTAGTTCCATGCAGTATGGAGACATTAGCAGGCATACGAATGGGCTGTGATAATGACCTCATCGTACGAGCGGCAAGTGCGACATTGAAGGAAAGAAAAGGGCTAGTTCTAGTGGCTAGGGAAACACCGTTAACAAGCATTTACTTGGAGAATATGCTTGAAGTGACGAAGTCCGGGGCTGTGGTGTTTCCGCCAGTGATGGCCTTTTATACAAGACCGAGTCCTATCGGTGATATGTTACAGCAAAGTATCATAAGAATGATTGACCTGCTCGACCTCGAAGTTATAGATGAGGATGTGCAGGATGAGGCCAGTTGGTCAGGATTTGACTGGGCAGCAAAGGAAAAGAAAATTACCTAGTGCAGGAACACAGGCTACCTTTTGTCATACAGGTCTGTGATATAGTTCGCGGCAAAGACTAAAGTAACATTTATTTTACTCGGTATACATGGGTCTCATATCAAACCCCTGTTCTGCAACTGTTGGTGAAATTTCTTCGCTGAAGAAATTATTCCAAAATGCTTCCAGACCAGCATTAGCTGCGACATTTGGGAAGCAATCATCTAGCGATATGGAAGTGTCTGAGGAAACACCGTATTCTGTCTGCTGAGACAGATATTCAACTCCAAAGATCTGTTTCTGGGGCGTTGTAGGCCCTTGCTGTACTTCTGGAAGTGTGCCTTCTTTCTCTTTGCTCGAATCTTGAACTTGAAGGTTCATGAGAGGTTTGACTGTCTCATTGATCTCATTCTGTCCCATAACAAAACACCAATAGCTATCGACACAATGGCTGTGCAGTCTCCCTAACACGGCATGGAAAGTTGCTGGAACGGAGAAGCTTCCCATGTCCGATGCCAGTTTGAGCTTTTCGATTACAAGACTTATCAAATCTAGAGCAGAAATCTGTTCAGCCTCAGACACATCCTTTCTATCAATGGTCGGCCGATTCAAAACTTCGAGCTTGATGATCATGACAACAGCATACATCATCCTGGTAAAGACGATAACAGGAACTTGCTGTAGAGCCTTTGAGGAGAATTACAAGAACAACTGTATTAGGTTTCGCGCCACATTTAGGCACTTTATACGCGCATCAATATACTGTGGCGTATCTGGATCGAATGTAGTCGTAGACAGAAACGTCTGTATTGCATAAGGAGGGCGGAAATCTTGAGACTCGTGATTGTAGTAAAGGCCTGGTTCATAAAGGTTAAGAAGAACGACATGGTAGTGTATATCGATGGTTACTTTAACTATTAGTTACCTGAGACAGAGACGGTGGCAGCAGTCTTACCGGTCATAATGTCTTCCGGGGTATTCCGCCGCCAATTTTTGAGGCGTTCGAGACAGCTTTGCAGAACAAAATGGTTCCGTTGGTCGGAATGATCAAATGAGTTCCCATTTGGCCTGCCTCTGGCCATGGAAAGAGACTCCTCTGCAAGCCGTTGGAGTCTGATCCATGCTGCCAACCGTCGATCACCAATATATGTGCTCGCTGGAGAATCTAAGATATTTATACAATCTTGCACCTAGGTTCCATAGTGTAGCGTGCTCGGCCGCCGGAATGACATAGCGATACTGGAGATGTATTAGCATAACTGCTGGATATCAGACGAGGCAAAGGTGCTGAACCTTGAGCATAGAAAGTAGCAAGCTGAGAACGCCCTAACTGTTTCCAAGTATTCTTTCGTATATAGGACCCCAGGATCAGATGTCGGGATTTCATATCGCTCGTCATTTGAGCATCGCAGATCAATCACCATAGCTGCTGCGATATTAATAAATTGGCTAAAGTTCAAGTGCTCGAACTTATCCGGTGGGTGACTCCAAGTAACAAGAACCAGAGCAGCTTGTATCAGGTCTAGTGATTTCCGGCCGTAAATCATGGCTTGCTCCATGACACATCGCTCTGCATCTCGAAAGAGTGGTGTCCAGAGATCTGACCTGAAGCAGCTTGATGAAGTTGCTAGCACAGCCCGGAACAGTGCTGGCCGATCTTGTTGCAAAGTCCGCCACGAGAGAGGCGCGTCGGGAAGGATTAAAGGGTATTGCGGTAAAAGCTCGGTGAAGAACTTGATGTATAATTCTTCTGCAACTGATTCCTCGATAATTCCTCGAGATACGGGGTCTCCCTCGGTGGGGGATTCGCTGGGAGTCTCATAAGCTGTAGGTTGACTGGAAGAAGTGCTTGGGTTGTACATAATTGATGGGAATGGGTAATTTGTAGTCGCGGGCGTTATGGAGGCTTCTGAGGTTCGTGGTATGTACAGGTCTCTTTGGCGTCCTGTGGCGACCGCGCGCTGAACTTCCTCGAGCTTTTGCTCAAGTTCATGGATCCTTGTTTCATTTCGTTTCCGTCTTTTCCTTGTGACTGGAACTTTAAAGATGCATTCGATGTCTAGTTTTCTGCAGCGGCTGCACCTTTCTTGCGAAGGGTGAGAAATAGAAGGTTCTGAGATGCACCTGATCTTCCTTTTCCGACAGCCCTTTGACTTGCATTAGCAATGGCACTGACAGGGATTTGTTCATCATACCTCGCAAGTCCTATTGAGGCGAGCCTCCGTGGTAACTTCAGACGCACTCATATTGTATCCGTTGGTGTATATGTGCGTGTCACGAAAGCGGAATGAACGACGAGTTACGGTCGCGGCTTGGAAATTCTAGCCCGCTCTGAAAGCACTTTTTCGAGGCATGGGCGGAACATAATAAAGTACCGCATGCCGATACAGACGCGCGCTAGTCTACGTAAGACAATAAACATGGGACGAACGACTCGTGCTTAGCGGTGATAAGCCTCCTTTAGTGCTTACGCATTGTTACTCCGCTTACTCTCAATTCAAAATGTAATCTACGAAAGCTTTTAAAGAAAGGCATTGTGATTATGCATGGCGCCAGCTTAACATTGATATCATTACAAGGAAAATATCAGCCAGGTAGGTATCCGCCAGGAGACAGAAAACATATCAAGACTATACTTTCCCGTCAGTCAATCTATTTTTTAAAATCGAGAGAGAAAACTTCAGCAGTTCATCAAGAAGCCAAAGGTTAAACTGGCAAGCAAATATCATTCTATTTGCTACAGCGGCCTAATAAACAAACTTTACAAAACAGAAATGTGGAATTCTTATAGGTATTCTAACTACTTAATATATATCCAAGTACTGCGAGTTATAGAGCATAAATGTGAGTCTACCTGTATATCACCACTCAGCTGGGTCTATCGTAATATGCAGTCGATGCCTCACCACAATATATAAACTATACACCATCATATGACATGAGGGCCGTAGTCCGCTCACGCCTGGCACAGAGCTCCTCCATTCTTCCAGTCACCAATTGTTCTTGCGGCATAGACATAGTCAGTATGCTCAATGAGTTCTGAGACTTGACTGATCTGACCATGGGTTGGCAGAACACTGGAACCTCGTCAGTTCTTTGCTTTCGTTTTTGTATCTTGTACTGGGAAGTACTTACTAGGCGCTTTCGGGAACACCATCCCTATCAAGCTGACCGAGCCACTCTCTCATTTCCCACCTGTCATTGTTGGCATCAGGCATACCAGGGTGCCATGCGTCAGCCTCAATGATAGCAATACCTGATTCGTTGGTAGGGCACTTGTTAGTGATAAATGCATATGACCAGTCGATGGAATGTGTGGCTTGCTCCTCCCAGATGAACCAGGCTTGGTGCTTGTTATCGCTATGGATGTAGGGTTGCGTTTCGCTAGTAGATGATTAGATGGTATTTCTTAGTTGATGGATGAACAAAAATCGTACTTGAAGGTGATGAGCTCGGCACCGGGAATGCTTGACCAGTAGCTCGTTGCAATTTCGGGGATAATCAACTTCGCCCCAATTTGGACATACTCAGCAGCTCCTCCACTGTGATCACGGTGATGGTGGGTAGGCTATTGCAGGAGAGTTAGTTTCCCATCACCAAAGCTTGATTCATACGAAATCTTGGGAGCTTACCCAAAGGTATTTAATAGGCTTGCCAATTTTCTTGTCAATCCATTCGATCACTTGCTTGGTCCACTGGGGAGGTGCATCACCGACGATGACGTGGTCCTCGAACTCGATCACGAATTGCTTAACTCCTAGAAACTCGTCATTGACGATGAGCCAATGAGCATTGGGCAGACCGGGGACGATGCTCTTGTGCTTGATACTGTCGACAGAGTTGTTGCTAATGCCGGACCCAGGACCAGACCAAAGCATGTTGCTGCTAAATTCTAGAATGTGCGCATGACTGAGACCCTCAGTCCTCTTGGGTGCCTCTTTCGGGAAGAATCCTTCCCTTTCCGACAGGCCACTGAAGTAGTCCTTGGGAAACCTGGGATTAATGGTGATTTCTTCGACGATGAACTCTTCGAGTGTTCCATCTAGCTTCTGTGTAGTGGAGTTATAGACGGTCTGAAACGTGTGAGGAAATTTGATGCCCTCGATGGCTTTGTATTGAGAAACGTAAAGGTCGTTTGTCGAAGGTCCATAGATCATATGATTCTCCTCGGTGCGTATGATGTGAGGCAGATGGCTAGACGCATCGAAGACCATGGTGATTTCAAGAATGGGATCATAAACTATCTAGGTTAGATCGAGATGACCAGGTTCGAGGCTGGTAACCCACCAGCAGGTGTTTTGATTCCATTGATCAAAACCTCAATAGCCTCGGTACCATGATGATTTTTCATCTGGAAATGTCAGCAAACTCTGCAGTTGATGATTACCAACAGAATGTCTACTACGCACCTCCAACAGAAGCTTTGGAGAAAAGAAGTTTCCTTGCAGGACGAGAAATTCTGCAAGGGCAGCTAGAACAGTGAATCAGTCATCACCCGACTCTAGGAGCAGGAAAAGAAGTCTCAATTTACCATCAACGTATCCGGATGTAAGATTTGCAGGGAGCCAAATCTGATTGTTTCCACGAACATAGCAAGCGAATCCATCTTTGCCGCCGCGAACAACGAGAGAGTAGTCGAACTCATCAAGTCTAGCAGATGCCCAATACCAGTACTCTCATACGGTGTAAGCCTTTCGTCACACTAGAGATGGAGATAATATTACATACCACTAGGCTTGAAAACACGATCAATTCGCTGAGTTAACTGATCCGAAGCATAGCTGAAGGATATATTCTGGGATCCGGAAATTGCTACAGCTGTGTCTGCTTTGTCCAGGTTGTAGCTCTGCATAGGACTCCGAGAATGATAGACACTGGATGGTTCAGAGAGTGGTCAACTGACGGACGTAAGTGAAGGACCTACTTTGGAGAGTGATAGGTGATTCCTTCGATGCCAGCAATTGCCTTCTCGCCGCCGAGCGCGACCAAAGCTTGACTGATGAGAGTATCAGCCGTCGGGGGGGGGCAAAGGGACTGTCTTGGAGGCCACAAAGGCCACCATGGCAAATGAGAGAGCGAGTAACTTCATAGTAGATATAATGTGAATTTTTGATTGGATATGAGGCTCAAGATGCGATTACTATTGTTTGATGTCACCTGTAATTCATCTCCAGAAAGGCATGGCTTTTATAGATTTCCACTGTATATGAGAACCTAACCCTTCATACCAAGCTTCGTGGAGAGCGCAAAAGGAACATGATGGTGCTTAGTGTGCATTGAGGCTTAGCAGCGGAGGTTGGTTTAGCGGCTGTCGCGCGGCCAATGGGTTAGAGTTGAAGCTTATGGGCGGACTTTAAATAACATCCGCTGTGCGTCATGTAACATGTGAGGCCAACGTGATTAGGTATTCAATGAATAAGACCCTGCCATTTCAAGGACTGTCATCATTTAGATGTATTGATAAGCGTCAATTGTAGTTTAATGGCGCTAGACCGGAATTTGCTGCTGCACGCCTTTTGTGGTTACAGCTTTCAGTGCCTTCTGATGAAGCATGCCAGCGATAAAATGTCAGGTATACTAGTTTCGGGGAGTCAATATATAGAGAACTAATACTAAAGAGTTCTTTGTAATATGCTATCTCTGAGGTCATTTAATAACTATCAGAAGACAATTACAGCGCCGTTTGCTTCAGCTCTTGTATAGCTAACACCATGAACCTTGGATCCCTCTGCGTTAAGGAGAGTGATAATGCCCCCGTTATTAGAAAGTGGGACGCTAGTTTCAATAGTCTTCGTCTCAGCAGGACCAATGCGTATACCCGAGCGTAGAACTTGAGTATCTCCAGTCTTGATACGAATTTTCCACCCACTGAGATCAATCTCAGCCCCGGACCTGTTCTTGAGACTAATTGTCTCTGGGGCAGTACCTGGCTGATGATCCGGACCAGGTGGGTTGACAAGAGCCTGGACAATGAACACAGGCGAGTCTTCAATATCGACTCTCTCTTTTTCGTCATCAGACCGCTCAGGGGCAAGAAATTCCGCCCAAGTCAAGAAGTCCTGGTCGGGCAGTGGGTAACCAGCGCGTTTGGGGCCGTCTTCAGTATGCACAGCCTGAGAGGCGAAGCCAATGAAAACCGCCTCCCAGTGATCTTCAAATTGAAAAATGAGACCACCATCCTGGAAGACGCCATTGTCCTTGACCCAGCGTCCGGAATTTCCCTGATTCATATGGACATTGTGTATACCCTTGCCGTCATTGAATTCTGAGCCGTAGATGTAAACTGTAGCTCGAGTTGAGATAGCCTTATCGATGATGGGCCTCAACTGATCAAGGATGTCATTGTCTGCCCCGTCCACATCATGAGGTAGGATACGGCCACTGGCGCGGCTGAATAGGTTGCTGCGGATATAGTCCAGTGCAAGACCATTCAATGTCTGCTCCGTTGTACCGGGAAGAGGGCGGAAACCGTTACTCAGTTGAGCCAACTTGGCTGTGATATCATGGGCAAAGTCGGGAACTGTCCAGTAGGTAAGGCGGGACTCTTCTTTATTCCCCGACTTGATATTGATGGCAGCTCGACCTATTGCGCCTACGCCATCATCGAAGTAGAGCGAGAGGTGAGGTGAATGTGGATCTGCGATTCTGTCCTCAAAGGTGTAGCGGACGGGTTTCGCACGCCAGACGCCGTAGTCTTTGACCATTTTACAGGCTGAATACGTGGAAATAAGAAGAAGAAGAAGAAACGAAAGGTTGATTGTTGTGAATGGAGTTGTCTGTGATGACCCTTTGTTAAATATATGGTGATACGACAGGTATATATAGTTGAAAAGAGGTGTGACTGTTTTCGATCGATGGATATGCCTTGGGCGACAAAGTAGTGGTGTGAAAGGCTGAACTGCTCTACATTCCAGTCATTCAACCAGCCACAAAACTCCCTGATGCGAATGAAATGTGATATCTGACAGCACATATTGTTTGCGCCCTCATTTCCCATAGTAGCCCTTGCCTTTTGCTAGCTATCGTTCTGTTGACGGTAAGATTATACAGAAGAATAGTGGTTTTACTGATCTGGTAGTGATTTTAAAATTGGCTACAGAGTTCCGATAATTGTATGACGAGCTGGCAGGCTCAATTATGGTTGGTCGTAAAGTGAAGTGTAGTTCCTGGTGATTTTGTTTATGATGGGATAAATGACAAACGTGACCGTTTGGTAACTCTTGCCTTTCCACCATCACGACTTTCAGCTCCGTGTGGTTACGGAGCTCTGGCTGTGCTGCTGAAGGGAGGGTGACACATTGTGCTCGCTCAGGGCTCTAATTGGCTATGTCAACGTCAGCTGAAGGAATAAAGAGCGCCCCTCTGCGCCCCAGTTTGAGACATTTATGCTTATTCCTTTGTCTCAACCACACATGAATTAAGCCTTTTGTTACATTCCCCCTTGCAGCAGGCAGAGGTCTCTGTAGTTTGGTCTAGACCTTTTAGTAACAGTACGTTAATCTCTCTGTTATATGTCCCTAATATAGTTAGCTGGCGAACAAGGCTGATGAGAGGGTCAGCCACTGGCGGTTCACCATTCGACCACTGTCACTGCCCCCCTGAAAGTTTCTGGGCAAAAGTTTATATTGAGGGGACGAGATCTCGAGTTTGATCCCTCGTTCATGTTCGCTACCTAAAGCTTAACCTTGTAGGCAGCAGTCAAGCACACTGTCAGTGCCACTCAATATGAGAACGGCCTGTCACCAGTCAAGTCCAGCTTGCGTAAACCTTATCAACACCTCAAAGAGTTATATCAAACCAGCCCATCAAAAGCTGACACGTTTTACTGTTTTGAATTTATGAAAACTCTGCCAATAACAGTCGCGTGTTTCCCGTGTGATGCGAACTATTCAAACACTGGCCTGCTGCCATCTGTCCACGTATTCTTCTTCCTCAAATACCGCCGTACTACACTATTTCCATATCGAACATCCGCCCTCCAATACTGAAATGAAAGCGACCATACTTGGCACATTCCGGCGGCTTGCCTTCACCGTAGCGATTGCATTTATTGGCAATTTTGCTTTCATGCCGTTGGTATCTTATTTTCATGACCGAAGATCACCTAGCTGCCTTGATGCTCCTGGCATAAAATTCAAGTTGACTCCTGAGCGCGGGTAAGTCCATCGACCCTCAGACGGTCATCCTCCGACGGTCGACTAATTAGCAACCCTCAATAGAACCGCGGCGGTCTTGGTCGGAAATGGCTCAGCTGCACCTTTCATAAGAGTCACAGGTACTCCAGCATACAAGGACTTCATGTCACGGCGGAATACTTCGTTTACAGTATCTGACCGGTCAGGCAATCTTCGAAGGCCAGGTCCGAAGCTGTGGGGTCTCAATGAGAGCCTATGGAGACAGCAAAGAAATACTGAGGACGACGATAACGCCGCAGTGGAGCCACTACTGAGAAGTCTGAAAGCAGCGGCTGAAAACTTTGTCGGCAGCCCTATATGTTTCCTTAAGGTAGTTTTATCAGGGAATAAAAACAACGAAGACTACCTCTACCATATTATTGCCAGAGCACTCCGCCAGATTTGGGCTTATAGAAGTTTGGGCTGAACGACCTAGAGCTCCAACACTTGCACTCGTGAGCAAGTGGTTACATGAAGGCGATTTCGGTCAGCCCGAGGGGCTTACTCTTATCATTAATAACATTGAATATGGCTTCCACCTCGATTTATTATACCAGCATGACGGCTTAACAGATATTCTCCGCCACAATTATCATCGTTATACTGGAACTGAAAACGCAACTGATAGGGCGTCATTGTTACGACAGGCCCTCATGGAGATTATTAAAAAGCCGGTCGACTACAAATGATACGGCACCGTGGTGCCACAGGTCATTAGGGGTCTTGTAATATACGGCGATAGTATCTGGAATCCTGGGTTTAAAAACAGTCTTGATGCAACTCTAGACTCCTGTCTCGTTCAAGGTGCTTACGAACGTCAGCCAGTCTACGCTTCTGCTATAGGACTTGGAAAGCCAAAGAGAAGGGTTGTCCAACAGCCTGAATATGTATATATTCCATCAATTGGTAGTTCAAACTTGTAATGACTTAATAAGAAATATGAAGCTAATATAGGTAGAAAAAACTCTTTATTTAAGTTTAGCTGCCATGAGGTCCCTGAATCTCTGTAACTTCTTCTGCATAACTACAGTAGCTTGGCAGAGGGCCAGAGGCAGATTTGGGCTTCCAATCATCACACTGTTATTGACCAGATGGCAGAGTAAGTTTAATTTCCCTAGCAGGCCACCTCGATACCCTGGCCTCAACTTACCCCCTGTTTATAGAGTAGATGCCAATTCTCTTAGACGGTATGGGGCCAAATTAAGCTAGACTGTGGCTAAAGTAGGCGTTTTCACTATAATATTATAAGATTTCACTTGATAGTGCGAGGAGCAACTAAAATACGACCAAGACTTAGTTTTACACCTTGGGACTTAACATACTTATAAACATGCCAAGAGGGTGGGATGGATGGATTGGAATACAATCTAGACTACCTTGGTTTGTCATGCGGAGATGGAGACGTATGTGGGTCGTTGTTATGGTCATAAGTCACAAATATAGTAACTGAGCACAGTACTCCTAAACTTCCTTTCAAAACTCAGGCAGTTCTTGCCATCCACTTAAATAATGTCTTCCGTGAGACTTAATATCTGATTGTTTCTTTTTCGGCGTGTCCGTTATTTCTCATACAGTTACCCTACACAATGACATGAATGCAACAGGCGCCTGGCAGCCTTTAACAATGCACTGATTTCAGTTTACCATTGACACTGCCATGGGGTCCATTGGAGATACCAATCACGCCAGGAACGACCTTGTTTTCCAATCCATCGACTTCAGCAGACAACTAGACTCAACAGTCTTTCTTTGATCACGAGGCTTTACAGAGCATTTCTCTCCAATACAATCACGGTGACGGGGAAAGCGTACCGTATCAATCTTCTTAGACGACAACGAGCTCTGCGTCTTCCAAGCACCTCAGCGTGTCGTTCGGTATAACAGCTGAAAACGCAGGCTTAATGCAAGCGTTACGGGAGGCTACGACAAGGATACTCTAGAGAACAGCGACGGTATACCCTTCCAACAGATGTTTCGTTTCATTCAGTTCTAACAATCTCACCAAGTCGAAAGTTTTCCAGGCGATTTTCTTTTAGATGCGGTTGCATCATGCTCTTAGAAAAGCCTTTCCTATTAATAAAAACTTGTGCCATTCTCAAGTCTGGAGGCGGCCTTGAGGAGTTCAAGAAGCGCTATGGGGACTACTACGTTGCTGGTTATCGACTGGGTGGCGATACAGGAGTGTTCGTGAGTGAGTCTAGGTCCTCCAAGGCTGTCAATATGCGTCTCTCCGTGGCTGCCAGCGCCAAGGTCCTCTTGGTAACAGTTAGCAAAACATACGCGAAGTTCTTCGCGACCGCAAGTAGGGAATGCTATTATCGGATTCACGGATTTAACACGCTTGGAAAGCGGAGAATTCTTGCAGAAGCTACTATCTCTGTTTATTCTGAGTCAGGAATCGCAGAGCTGCTTACCAAAGCCGCGGAACTTGAATACTTAGCACTTTATTGGCTAATTGAAGGACTTTCCTGTTCGTATTTAAGATTGAAGTTTCAAGTTTGGTTCCCGCCCATTGTCTGAGCGCGCGTGTGGGGGTTATGGGAAGAGAATTTACAGTTACTTAAACCCGAGTGGCTCTGTCTCTCATCTGGGGATAAGAAATCGTGCAGCCGAGGACAGGAGATGGAGAAGCTTGTTGTTTATTAATAATGAAATGGGCCGACTTAACCGTAAGATGGACGAATCATGGGATGTTGTTTTGTGGGATTGCCATGGTGGGCCACTGTCGCCATACTTCGCAATCGCCCATGGTAGAACGTCATCGGCTATAGCCAACCAACACCCGCAATCAACCTTTGGTAAGCCCCTTTCTGCTTTTGATAAGCGAACATCAATCGTTAGACGAATGATAAGTCTGACATTCTCTCGGATTTAACTGGCTTCTAGTTCGCCGAACTTCTAACGGGGTATTCGCGAACCTGGGGTTAGCTGAGTGGGTGAACCGAAGCGTACTGTCTCCGCAGGCAGAGCTGCAAGAATTTCTTGGGCTATGTAGATACTAGAGGATGCGAAAGTACTGTGTTATATATAAGTAAGTATAACAACTGCATTATTGCCGATAACGCTATATAGCCCTGGTAGTATGTTCGCTGCCTGCATTGGACTAAAGACTTTTGATCATACTCAACTTCATGAAACCGTTCTCTGTCAATGCGGTCATTGTCGGCTCGGATCCGACGCGTGGAGTAGCCATAATATACATGCCTAATTATTTGTTGGCTTAACATTGCTATGGCCAGCTTTCGTCATAGTTGAGAGGTCTTTCGTGATGAACCACCCTGTTTTTCGTCCACTCCTCCCACATCCCGCCGAAATATGCCATATTTCTTGAAGATTTCGAAACAATTGTTAGCTAAGTATGGAAACATTATTGGTCAAGAATGCCCCATCGTTCCGCTGTCGGCATTAGAGCAAGGCATTATATGCAGATGTTTGAACTATATAGCCAAATGTTCATTCCCAAGATCTTGGCTTTGTTAGAGCACCAACCATTTTCATAAGCTTGACTTATTTGGCCTAACTTCATGTCCATTTTCATTTAGGTGCAGATTGACCTATCGGTACAATATGGTTTCCTGGAGACAACCATTCAGTGGCCGCTCTGACGCGGCTGTTGCGACCGCGAGCAACGATGGCGAATTCTCTGACGGAAGCTTGAAATATGTAGGAGAGACAGGCGGCAACAGCAACGCTGTCACGTATCAGGAAGCCACTGGAGCGCCTGTCGAGCATGACTCGCCTTTGGGCTACGATGTTGGGCCATTCACTATCGTCTTGATCAATGTCACTATGATGATTGGTACTGGCATCTACTCTACACGTATGTTCCCACTCATGGTCACTCGAACAATGTCGCTTAAATTTTCTAGCCTCTGCAATCTTACACGGCACTGGTTCGGTTGGCCTCATGTTCATCTATTGGACTTTGGGTTATTTGGTAAAGATCTCGTTACCTACTGAGGCCAATACCTTGATCTAACATCGTTCTTAGCTTTGCATTGCATCAGGTGCAGTCTACCTGGAATTTACCGCGTACTTTCCTAGTCGATCGGGCTCTGAGGTTGTCTTCCTCGAACAAGCGTTCCCTCGGCCTACCTGGTTTTTCCCAACCACCTTTGCTGTGCAGAGCGTCCTCTTGTCATTTGGTAGTAGCAATGCTGTTGGTAGGTAGGAAGCAAGCCTCCTTCAAGATATCAAAACTAAGCCTTAAAACAGTCCTGGCAACCTACCTCTTTCGGTGCTCCACCAAAGAACCTAGTAACTGGGAGATCAAGGGTGTAGCCCTGGCTGGATATACCGTGGCATGCTTGTGTAAGTGGGCTTTTTCATTGGTATGCGACTATACTTACTCGTTACAGGTCTGGTGTTCAACACCAAGTATGCCTACTGGTTCCAGAATGCGATTGGTGTTGTCAAGATTCTCACCCTCATATTTATCATTATTACCGGATTCGTTGTTCTAGGTGGGCATACCGACGTCGAAGACCCCAAGGCCAATTTCCGAAACGCATTCGAAGGGACAGGCTCAGCTAGTGCATACGGTCTCACCAATGCACTGTATCGAATCATCTTCTCTTATGGTGGATACAACAACGCTTTCAATCTCGCTAACGAAGTCAAGGTATGTTCAGAGTATTATAGTATCGTTGACACCGGACTAACTGCTTGCTCTAGAACCCTGTCCAGTCCCTCAAGAAATATGCTTTTGCTGCATTGACGACGGTATATGTTCTTTATATGTTCGCCAATGTCGCTTGGCTTTCAGCAGGTACAGTAATCAGGCTCAGCCTCTTCGAGATTTATACTGATAGTCATAGTGCCCAAGGAAGAGCTCGAGAGCTCCGGTCTGACAGCAGCAAGCTTGTTCTTTGGTAATGTGCTCGGAAATAGTGGAGCAGTGCGAGGTCTCAACTTTCTTATTGCTTTGAGTGCCTTTGGAAACATCATGGCCGTCATTGTTGGATTGTCCCGACGACTTCGAGAATGCGGAAGGTTTGTCTACTCAGAAGCGATGTTAAGGGCGAACAAGCTAACACATATCCATAGACAAGGTGTCCTTCCGTGGACTCCCTTTTGGGTTTCTACCAAGCCATTTGGAACACCCCTTGGACCTTATTTCACCACTTGGGCTATTACTGCCCTTATGATTCTTGCCATCCCATCTGGCGACGCCTTCAACTTCGGTATGCCATCTCGTCTCTCTTCTGATGTAAAAGTAGCTGACCGATATTAGTGAGCGACCTTGGCGTCTACCCGGGTGCGGCTTTCAATCTTGCCATGGCCGTGGGACTTTACGTTGTGCGCTGGCGCCGTAAGCGTGCAAACCTACCTCCCCCCGAGTTCAAGGCTTGGCATATCCTTGTCATTTTCAATATTCTCGTTCAGTTGTTTGTGATCGTTATGCCTTGGTATCCTCCCGAGGGTGGAATGTACGCCGGCGATGTCAGTTTCTGGTATGCCACATACGTTGTGACAGGTATCGGAATGTGAGTTCATGAACCCCTATGAATACTGTGGTTGGCCATAGCTAAAACAATTCTATAGCCTCATTGCATGTGCTTTGTACTACTATTTCTGGGCATTCCTGCTGCCAAAATGGAAGGGTTATAAGCTGCGATCAGAAGCCGTCATTCTGGATAATGGTGTTCAAAGTCATGAAATCAGAAAGGTTCCTATTAGTGAGCTGGATGAGTGGGAAGCGACGCATGATGTTGCTGGTCGTCTTCGTCAAGCTACGGTACTACAGTCTGAAGGTCCTGAGAAAGTGTCTCCTCAGTCCAGTGATTCTGAGGCCAAGGTCTGATAGATTATTGCTATATATCTATATGCGCACCTGAAATACGCACTACTTCTTGAGTGTTAGGTTATAGCAATCTATAGAGACCCAAAACGATATATAGATATTTTATATAAGTCACCAAGTTTATGGCATGGAATAAGTACCTATCTTTTTAGATTGTATAAAGATACCTTATATCAATGCTATCATTGAGGAGGACTTATGGTAAAGACTAATATAAGTTAACCTCAAAATTCGAATGTTCTTCATTAAAGTACTTATTGGTATAGTTCCGATCTGGGACTGCCTTATATCATTACTAAACGTAAGTCTTGACACTACTGTATTCTGGAACCGGCCACGGGGTAACTAGCCGTTTGATGGATAATACTAAGACTCTCACCGATAATTGAAGGGTCACGCTTGTCAAGATTACTGAGAAAAGATGAGATAGAAGGCTGGAAAGTCGGAGGAGTTGGTGAAGCCAGGACAAGCAGACCAGCGAACAGAAGAAGAAGGGCAGAGTGCATCATTGTGGAAGGGGTTATGTGTACTTGGGTGGACTGGCAAGGGTATAGATAATTGTGCTAATTGAATCTGCAACTCCGATTTCCGGCCTGGCAACTTAGTCCTTCTTATATATTTGAGTTCATATCTCCCCACTAATTCTTGTTGCATCCCGCTACATAATAGTCAAGCTTCCTGAGGGTTTGTCACTTCGGCCTATGCCAAAGGGATCGAGATCTTGGGGCGCTATGAAAACAATTCGAATGTAATAATGGCTTGGAACTGTGTCGTGCACCGCCTTGTAAATTCTCTACACTGGTGCTAGAGAAGGCAAACAGCAGCTGAATATGATCCGCATAAATTAACGTGCGAGGCGCGTGATGTGAGTCATCAGTTGTGAGATCTATCAACTCAAAATAACACTCTAATCAAAGCCGGTCCGGGCAGTATACCAGCTACCCAACACAATTTCCCAAGATAAGCTTTACAAGCCTATCTGACCGCATAAATTAAACTAATGAAGAATAGAAGAATCTCAAAGATTTATATTTTTATTCGTAATGCCCAACTTTGCTTCGTCTGAACCCACAAGATCACCCTTCTAAACTCACCGACGTCTATCTACTATGTCTTGTGTGCTACCAGACATCCTCCTATCACCTTGTTAGCAAGACTAATTAGAATGACCACGAGACACAAACCTGATATCGATGCGAATGTCGCATATCGGACAATTCCCTTTGTGCATCATCCAAAGACATACTGGTCTCGGAAGCAAGGACCTTACACAGCGTCTCTGTCACTCCTCGGCCCATCCCGACGTCGCCGCAAACGTACACGTACCCAGCGCTCTGTATAAGCGAAGCTATGTCCTTTGATCGCTGAAGGATAAGGTCTTGAACGTATACCTTTTTCTTCTGCTCTCGCGAGAATGCTGTGTACATCCTGAACTTGGAGCCCAGCTCAGAGGTATATGACTATGACGGAAATGTTAGTCATTACACAATTTGAACCGACTGGAAGAAACTGACATTCCACTCCTCTTCGTATAAGAAGTCTTCATTTCTCT
The DNA here is from genome assembly GCA_013396255.1 of Fusarium sp. NRRL 25303. Classification (NCBI taxonomy): domain Eukaryota; kingdom Fungi; phylum Ascomycota; class Sordariomycetes; order Hypocreales; family Nectriaceae; genus Fusarium; species Fusarium sp. NRRL 25303. The sequence goes on from JAAOAY010000046.1 coordinate 47,997, forward strand.
TGCGACAACCATATAAGAGGGTCATGGGTGCAAAGTCTTTCCCTGTACGACGCATCGCGATTCGTTCTCTGACAAATCCACGGAAGGGAGCAACCCCAGTGCCAGGACCCACCATGAGGATAGGTATTGTCGGATCGGCCGGTAATCGGAACGTCGAATTCCGTACAAAGACTGAAAGGGAAGGCTGTAGGTGAGGTCGCCTTGTGGGCAGTGTGTAAGTCGTCGGCTGCACTCGACTCTTGGACATAACTTCATTTCCGGTGCAAGCGACGTCCAAGATAAAGTTCGTCGCAACGCCTGAGAAGTGTCGATTTGTGTTGGTAACTGAAAACGACTCAATAGCCACGGTGATGGAGACTTTGCTAGCATCAAGAGAAGAAGACGAAGATATGGAGTAGTACCTCGGCTGCAGCTTCGGCATCGCCTCGATGATGATCGCAAAGGGAACATTGACTATCTCCCCGGGAAACAAAACCTCCATCATGGAAGCAATATTGTAAAAGCTATCCCCTGTAAGAGCCATGAACGCTTCTTTATCCTTACCGAGTTGGCGAAGCTTGGTCTTCTGCTGAGCATCCGAAACAGAATTCGCAATGGTAGATACAGCTTCGCGGGAGACAGGCCCGCAGATATCGATGTAGAACCGAGCTGCGGATTCGTAGCTGCACGGTGATTGGAAGGGCGGGTTCAGATCATCCGAGAGCGATCGTACTCGTATGGCCTCGTGCCGCTTCTCCCATAGCCCAAACACTCTTAAGAAGCGCTCGACTTCGACATCGGAATTGATGGGGGAAACAGAGAGATGGTCGCCAGTCTCATAATCAAGCTTGGTGTCCTTGATATCCAGCTCGACATGTATGTAGGAGCGACCACCAGCATCTGAAAGAAGCCTTGAGTCCGAGACAGGCGCGAAGTAGTGGTTTGTAACAGCCTGTGCCTGCTGTGCGAGATTCCTGTCCGTGTAATCCGCCTGGAAGATTGGGCCATGATGGTTGGGCAGCTCGACTACCTCGAAAGCAGGCTCTCTGTCTCCAGCCTCTTGCTCAACCAGCCCAAATGCTTCCGTGACTTGAGGCCACATCTTATCTTTCCACTCGATAAAATCTTCGGCGTTTGTTCCCTTGCCGTCGTCAGCTTCACCAACGGGGCCATGGCGTCTTGCACCGCAGAGCTGTAGTCTCTCATCGACTTTGCGGACCACAGCGTTGAAGTGAGCATAGCTACTGTTTCCCAATCCAAAAGCGGCGTATGACAAGTTCTGAAGGCCATGTTCCCGAAGTCTGCCGAACGCTCCATCATCGTCCTCATCAGTCAAGAAATTGTAAAACTGTTCCGAATTATCCGTTGGCTCTCCATCGCCATATGAAGCCAGTATAAAGAACACGATGGTGTTCTCAGGCAGTTTGTATAAGTTCTGGTAAGTATACTCGTCGGTCTCGGCGACTGTAGAACGTAGGGAAAATCGGGTATGCGCTTCACGAGCCAGCTTCTCGGCGAATTCCTGCGCGTTTCCGCTTTGAGATCCAAACAGGACCACGCAATTCTTTTCGTCCTCTTCTAGTCTTTTGACAATACAATTATTACTTGAGACATCGGAGTCATCGTCTGTATCTGCCCCGAATGACTTTCCTTTTGTCGAGGTTTGAAAGAGGAGGTCGTGTAAGGGCCCATGGCCGAAATAGGCAATTAGTGAGATGAGTACCGCTGTCAACACCGTCGTCATCGCATCGAAAACAGGTACATCCTCAGGAGCCTATCATAATATATTAGGTATGTTGAACGTAGGATAACATTGTAAGGGGCTGCTTACGGTTGCCGTTTCTGCTTCCATTCTGAACAGGTGCTTGGTCAGGCTTGATCGATGATGGAATAACTTCGTCCTGCAGAAGAGATACATAACAAAGTAGGTACTTTTCATATGCAACTTTAAATTTCCTTATACAGTATGCAGGATACGAATAATCTGACCCTAGTCCGCAAAGGCGCGCCATTCTTTGGTCGGAGCAATGTGTTTACAGAATTAGCTCGTGACGGTCAAAGTTCGCCGAGACGTCGATTTCGGACCAACTTCGCTTGCTACCAAGTGCCGAGGGTGTTAGTATTTCCCTTAGTTAAGTCGCGTGGGATCCATTTTTTTATTTCTTAGAAATAATCAAATTTGGAGGAAATGTCCTAAGGATTAGACGACATATGACGACATTTAGAGAAGCTCGTTGGCCCTGTGCAAGCGGGTAAGCAAGCACCTGGCGCCTTGGTCCATGGGCGCTCCTGGTACCACCGTTGTCGCCTGTCACTAGCAATGAAATAAAACGCAAGAGAATAACATCCTGAGCATTCGATCCTGCTGCTCAGGTTAATCTGGCCCAACATACGTTCGCCAAACAGCAATCTAAGCTCCAGTTGTTGGATGTCTACTCGCGGAGGCTGAAAAGGCCAAGGCATCCCATGCTGCTGTTTGGATACGTCCTTTCTGCACAGTGCTGCAGCTCTTATCTTGGAACATGAGCCTGGAAGATTGGAAAGGCAGGTGTTCGTTACCAACCCAAGCAATTCCAGACCTTACATACCAGGAAACTCGAGAGAGCAGAGAAGAGAAAACCATCAAATACTGCCTACATTCTTGATATAAATTACTTTAGTCGGCATGTTTCTCATAAGCATTATCATTTGCCTCCCATTGTTCGGCGTTGCGACGCCCTTCAAATCGATGTCTGCCCGCCGTCCCATTAACTCTCCCTCAACCGGCACAAAATCCCTTTGCCAACGGCATTCCTACAGCTACACTTGTTTGCAATGACCTATTCAATATGTCAATAGCATGTCAAATGGCGCCCATAGAATACAACGCAGAAACCTACACATAGCTAGCTAACTATTTACACTTCTTTAAAGTGACCAAGGTCCTTCTAAAGCTACCAAGATACAGCCAGAAAGGCAATAAAACTCCAATCTTGATCATTAGCGTTATTCTTTAGAGTGCCACCGATAAGGAGCTGCGAAATTGGATGGATAATGTGGGATAGTAGAAGGTAATAAGTCTGTTGAGATATGTGCTATAAATGCGATGTTGTGCTCGAGAAATAAAAAGAAACACAAGTGTTCATCGACATCAGTCAGTCCCATTTAGCCACTTCAACAAGGCTCTGCTCTGCTTCTCGGAGGATAGTGTCGATATGTGCTTGACTGCGCGGCTTAAACACAACCTTGAACGGCTTTGGCCCATGCGCAATTCCTTCCTTGAAAGCCTCTGGATCCGGTACAATTTTCTGACCTGTTGCTGGGTCGACGGCAAGCTCTATATCAAACGCCCAGAGAATCTTGGCAATGGCTCGCCATTGTGTTCGCTCTGCGAGGTGCATGCCAGGACAAATGCGACGGCCTGCGCCATAGCCATAGTGGTCTCGGTTGTTGAAGTCGGGACTTCCTGCATAGTCACTTGCTAGGCGCGGGTGATTGACATAGCGACTTGGGTCGAACGTATCAGGGTTTTTGTATTTCATTTGCTCCGATCGATGGATCGCGTATGAGGGAATGATAACGGTAGCGTCTTTCGGGATGAGCATTCCGTTGTACCAGTCATCTTTGGCTACGCGATGAGGAACTCCAAGAGGTAGGCTAGGGATTGAGTATCAGTACCATTGGGAGTCAAGGACAGTTCGTGCAAAATCACAGAGGTATGGGCCAAGACTTACACTGGGTGCCATCTTAAGCCTTCCTTGACAATACAGTTGATGTAGGGCAACTCCTTGAAGTCCTTCCATTCAGGCATTCTGATAAGCCAAATCAGTTAAACACTGCTCCATTTTAAAAAGGCGACAAATTGTACCAACCTGCTCGTCCCACAAACAGTGTCAAGTTCTTTCTGAGCTCGGCGTTGATGCTCAGGATGTCTTGACAAGCAGTGAATCATGGTAAGGATAGAAGAGGATGTAGTGTCAGCCCCTCCCTCGACCAAAACCCCAAGGAAGTGGTTGATTTGTTGGTCTGACATCTTTTCTGTCAGCTTAGCATCCTCAAGCATCTTATCAGCGATGCAGTTGCGAGATCCAACCCGATCTCTTCTGGCATCAGATAAATGTCTAGCCTTTTTCCAAGTCTGATCCATTGCATGAAATGATCGCTGAGCACGGATTCTCCAAGGGCTCATAAAGTCGGGGAGATACTTGAGGAATGGAAAGTCGTCAACGGGCGGGTTAGCTCCGGGCTCGAGAGCTTCACTGTACTACAAAATCAGTAGGGTTAGTGTCATCCGTAGGTAGAGAGAGGTGGTGAAGCGTACTGATTCCATTGCGTCGTAGACACACTGATTGAGGTTAGCATTTATTATCTTTATCGAGTGGGCCGGATTCCAACGTACACGGCCAAAGAAGGAGTCATAGGTGGCACCTCGCTGACCCCAGACCATGATACAGGCAACCGAACAGGTAGTGCGCATAACATGATGGTTGAAGTCAGCTGGAGTAGTGAGAAGATCACGAAGAAGAATTGTGATTCTGCAGAGATTAGACGACTATTCTGCCAAGGATTGCGAATGACGTACTCTGCATCTTGAATGCTACCGACTTTCTCGTCCAGGATACGAGGCTGGAAGAGTTCAGTGACCATTCATTGTCAGATGCTATAGTTGCGCGATCTTGTAACGTACTGAGAGATTATGCGAAGCGACCTTTCTCTGCTCGCGATATAACGGAGTGTTGTTCATAAAAGCGAAGCTATCGCCATGAGTGACAATATCGGCGACATGGTTTGGTGGACGCTCCGAGTAAATGATTCCTTTCTTATCGACCAGATCATGAACTGCCTTGCGATCAAAAAGAACGATCATGGTACTGGAAGCTATCTTGAGAGAAAATATGCCACCATATTGCTCGCCCCATTGAAGGAACCTAGTTCCCAAAATTAGATTCTGGATCTGATTTATAATTAGTGACAGTTGAGGGCAACGCACTTGGCATGTAGTCCCGTGATGGGAATCTGGTGGATGTTTCCGAGAATCGGGAGAGTTGATGGGCCGGGAGGAAGGTTCTTGGCCCGTCGACCCATCAACATCAGCCTACTGAAGATATAGATACCCGCTATCCAAGCTATGGCCCGAAAGAACTGGCGCTGGCCTTGTTGAGTAGCGAGGCCTGATGTCAGGTCTTGCAGGTTCAGGCTGGGAATTGGAAGGCTGGATTCCATTTTTGCGTTGTGTAAAGTGGTGGAGTAGTTGAAGCGAAGTCAGAATGATGGAGACGTTTCGAGGAGGATGACTAGGTAATAAGACTTGACTTGCATTGTGAATAGTAATCGATCTCCTCAGCGCTTGGCAATCTGGGGTTGGATATACGGACCAACTCAGTGGACGGACTAATTTCGGGGGCGGGTCATCGAACCAAGTTTAGGTTAGGTAAGTGTTTGGCCGTGCCCGCAACTCCAATTACCCATGCGGCATCAACGAATGAAGACTAAGGTATTGGATCTACAATTTGAGCGTCTAAACGTCCGTAAACAGGTTTTTCAATTGGTCCCCTGTTCTAAAATCAATCTATCACAGTCCAAAAGGGACTTATGGCAAAAGATGGAATACGGACAGGGATCACTGTGAATATCATGGGCCGAATTCATCTTCTTTCTTGTTTAACCTCACGAGATAAAGAGAGATAATGTATGAGATAAGAAAATAGCTACTATCAAAGCCATTGATTCCATACAATAATTAGTTGGTGATATGATTACAATAGTTTGAGTAGACATCAAGCCATGTATGTTTGACCTAAACTGTACGACATGCAAAATAAAGATATAAAGATTAGCCGTGGAGAAGGTAATAGATACATTGGCTCCTTCTTTAGACAACTAAAGCTAAATCATTTCTGCTATAGTTACAGTGTACTAGTCCCATAACATATAAGATTCGGATCTGACCTAACGAACAGAAGCTTCCCAGTCAGGACAAAAAGGTTGGTGGGACATCAGGGCCTGTAAGGTGATTAACTTAATCCAGTCACCAGAAGTAGACAAAACAACTTACCCCAAACGTGTAGATTATCAGGTGATGCCTTCTGTCGATTTGTCGGGTAGGTATCATCAACCAGATCACCATCAACGTAATGCTCCATGATGAATCCCGATGTATCAAACCTTGAGCTGTTAGAAGATGCTGAAAGGTTAAGATGGTGAGCAGACTCACCAATAGTCAAAGATCTGGCTTCCCATAACATGGCGCCCTACTCCCCAGCAGTTCTCATATCCCTTCTCACGAAGCCAGTGGTGCCCAAGAAGTTGCGTATCAAAATCATGCGTCTCGTAGGATGAATGGTGGACATGACTCTTTGGCCCCTCGAAGAAGAAGAAGCAGTGATGGTCTACTAGCTCTTTTCCGCGATCAAGATGTAGGAAGGTTGTGATGTCCTGGCCGCTATCGTTGTAAACAAGCTGGGATAATGGTTAGTTGGATGGCAATATCAAGGCTTGACTACTTGCATCGCTTGGCTTGAAGTTGAATCTCGAGGTATAGAAATCAAAGGCCTTTTGGAAGTTGGTCACGACCACGCCGAAGTGGCCCATCTTGTGGACAGGCGCAGGGCCCTTCTCGAATCTCTGAAACTCATTGCCTGCGCGATGCTTGTTCGTTGGCTGCATATACATGTCAGCATAATCTAAACAGCTCAGCATTCACATCAAAGAATACTCACAAAATTGAGCACCCTCTCTGGTAAAGACTTGGGGAGTGAATCTACTTCCCTCTGTCCATACACAAGGTGGAAAGGAAACTTGTCCACGGGGTCGTAGAATGTGACCCTATAACCACCTCCAGTCTCAGTATCCATCTTGGTGACTGCTGTAGCATTTGGTAGTGTATCCGCTGCATAAGTGAGATCATCGAAGCTTTCCACTACGAACGCTGCGCCGCCGAAGGAATCCTCGGGTCCTTCGACAGCGCAGTAGACGAAAGGCTCAGTGCCAGTTCCCCGGTAATAAGTTTTGTTGCGAATACTGATCGTCTTCTCAAAGCCAAAGTCTTTGAGAAATTCATGAGCCTTTGCAATATCGCGATGTGAGTAGTAGACGTGGGCGAGACGCACAAGCCTAATGCGCCGGGTCGGTGATGAGGTCATGGTGAGGAGTGAGAAGTCTGAAGAGCCAAAAGGATAAAGTAAATTCACGCGGCACGACGCTCAAGGAACAGGTTTGGCAGCATCGAGAAATTCCTTGGATATTTTGGTATAATATGCCGCCGACTTAGACAGCTCGTCTGGGTGACTGGGATAAGGCAACTCGACAAGTAGAAACCTATTGTTTTAAAAGCGAAGTTGCACCGAAAGATCGATTTTGCGCTCGACGGTATTGACTAGCAGGTATCAGAGTAGATTTCCAACCCTATTCGGATATCACGTTCCAGGGGCAGACGCTCGCACTATCTTCGGGAACAAAACCTTGGTACAGCTAAGAAGATACGGCCAAGCCGAAACTTGGAAGACATATGATGTAAGCTGTGAAGAAATTGAAGGCTCTCCATGAGAATGAGATGTCTTGACTCTTTAAGTTGCTAACCCAATATTCTGTTGTTTCCAATACAAACAAATGTTGTCAAGAAGCATCCAAAGGCGGTTTGTATCCACAAAGCCAAGCACCCTTCCAGCTCTCACTCCAGTCAATCCACGACGATTTATACACTCTGGCCTTACGATGGCACCTCACAGTTTACCTCCCAGTTCAAGCCCACCTTTGACGCCCTATAATGGCAATCGCCGCCAAGAACGCCATACACTTACCACGCCAGATGACGGGGTCTTGCAGACCCAGTATCTTATTGTAGGATGCGGGCCAGCAGGGGCCAGTCTCGCTTGCTTTCTATCATCTCACGGTAAGAAGTCTGAAGAGTATCTTATGGCATTTCTGACAGATTGTAGGGCTTTCTGGGATGATGGTCGGCGCAGCGCCGGGCACAGCCAACACGCCTCGAGCTCATATTACCAACATGGCGGCTTTGGGTAGGTCTGATCTACTTGCTTACCTAAAAATGTCTACTGACGAGTTCAGAGTGTCTACGAGACATTGGATTAGATCGAGACGTGGAGCAGGTCTCTTCCAAGGGCCACTGCATGGTGCATACTAGGTGGTGCCACAGCATGGCCGGGGAGGAGTATGCTCGTCTTTATTCATGGGGAAATGATCCCAGACGAAAGGTAAGACTGCATGCAAAAGTTGCTACTTGAATTTACTACTAATAATCAGTTGTTAGGGTGACTACGAAATGGCTAGCCCGTGTCAGCCAGCCGATATCCCCCAGACCCTACTCGAGCCAATCCTCATCCGACATGCCACACATAATAAGTTCCAAGTCAGGTTCGACACGGTTCTGACATCCTTCATCAAAGACGACAATACAGGAAGGATAATAGCGACCCTCAAAGACAAGTTCTCCAACCTCGAATACAAGATCAACACCAAATACCTCTTTGGTGCAGACGGCGCGCAGAGCCAGGTGGTCAAGCAGCTTGGCCTGCCCCTAGAGCGCAAGCCAGGCCAAGGTCTCGCAATCAATGTTCTTGTCAAAGCAGACCTGTCACACTTGGTAGAGCATCGCAAAGGGAATCTTCACTGGGTTATGCAGCCTCATAAAGAGCATCCCGAGTTTGGTTGGATGGGTATTGTCAGGATGGTCAAGCCGTGGGATGAGTGGATGTTCATCTTGTTTCCAAATCGGGATTGTGACCCTAATATACAGGCGACGAAAGAAGAGTACCTACAGAGAGTACGAGACTTTATCGGAGATGATACACCAGCTGAGATTCTCAATATCTCCAAGTGGTTCATCAACGAGATCGTTGCCGAGCGATACTCCGAGGGAAGCTATATGTAAGTTGATCTATCCCATCCTCGGACCCAAACTGTCACTAATTTCTTCTGTAGCCACTGCCTAGGCGACGCAGTCCATAGACACCCGCCCATGAACGGCCTGGGCTCCAACACATGCATACAAGACGCTTTCAACCTCGCCTGGAAGGTCGCATACGTTGAGAAGGGTATTGCATCACCCGCACTACTGGATACATACAACACTGAGCGCCAGCCCGTTGGCAAGTCCATAATCACACGCGCCAATGATGCTTTCCGCGATCACTTCCACGTATGGGATGCCATAGGAGCTCTTCCCGACAAAGTGGAAGATCGTAGAAGGATCGTGGACGAGCTCGCATCACCGTCTCTAAAAGGTGAAGAGCGTCGAAGGCGTTTCCGAGATGTCATCACCCAGACTTCACATGAATTCCATGGACTGGGGATTGAGATGGGACAGCGCTATAGTGGACCTGGCATATATGACGCTGATGAGCCGGCGCCATACTCCCCTCCGGGTAAGGCAGCCGATGATCCTATCTTGCACTATGACGCCAGTACATATCCTGGCTGCAGACTACCTCATGTCTGGCTTAATACATCCGTCCCCTCGGAGCCTGTCTCCACCATTGATCTTGCAGGTCATGGCAAGTTTGTCCTCTTTACGGGCATTGGAGGTGAAGGTTGGCAGACAGCGGCTAAGGACGTGAGTGAGAAGCTTGGTGTTCCTCTGGATGTCCATGTTATTGGCTACCGTCAGCAGTGGGAAGACTTCTACTTCGATTGGCAGCGTGTGCGGGGTGTTGAGGACTCAGGGGCCGTACTTGTTCGCCCAGATCGGTTTGTGGCTTGGAGATATCCTCGGATTCTGGCTGATGCGGAAGGATGTTCCGAAAAGTTGATCTCAGTGATCAAGTCGGTTCTTGGCTTCAAAGACTAACTGCCGTAACGAAGTGTGCGGGTTGAAATGTGTTGGTCCTTGTATATACTATTCGTATGTGTATTCAGTCAAGTTGAATTGTCATCTGCCAACATGCTGCCAAACTACTTGTATGTCTACACTAGTGACCAATCTCTGTAGTTATCTACTAGAGTGGCTTCCTGTATAGAGATGTTGTGGTGTAGATGACCTGATTTATAGTAGTCCTCGTGCTCAATGCACTGTTCTAATGTCTGTCTCGGCACTACAACGTCTGCGCAGCTCAAGAGAAATATCTTCAGGGGTAACATGTTCTAATTCCTCCTGCATAAAAACTGACATTTATGTAACTCTAAATGTCCATCATGGCGAGAGAATAAGTGTCGTCAGTATGTTGAGAATCCAGATAACAAGTCACGAATATCGCTCGGAAGCTCCATATCCTTCCACACATCCATCATGGTACTATCCCCCATACCATGCATCTCAGCGCCTGCTTATGGTGGCATGAGCATAAAATCCAGCATGGGCATACTTGCCATAGGACCATCCACATCAGCACAAAATGTACCAGTCAGTGGATCCATAGACTGAGTCATGCCAATAGCGTTTGGGGACATGTTAGTCCCTTGCATTGTGCTACGCGTGAGCTGCTCCCCATGATCGCTTTCTGGAGGAGTCTTCGGCAGCGCATCTGTGGCCTGCACGCCTTTGTTGCCAGGGTTTTTAACATCGCCAGTTGGAAGAGGCTTTTGTATTTCTAAGAGATCATGTTAGCCATACTAAGTCTGAGAATAGATAATGCATGATTATAGACGGGGTACCAACCATGTGACTGTGCTTGATGGGTAGTATTCTGACTGATGGAAGGCTGGGAGGCGATTTTGCGTCCATCAGACGTGTCCAGCGATGGCGGTATCCATCTCTGCGCAGAATTGCTAACACCAGACCAGGCAGGTTGTGTAGTCGTTCCTGAGAAGTTTCTCGCAGGCTTGCCATTAAATTCTTCCAGCTGTGCTTCAATAGTCTCAAGATTCTGCTGCATCGCAGTCTGAATGCCCCAGAAGCTAACACATTGTTTATAGGTGAGGTACAAAACATCAAAGCGAGCCTTAATAAGTGAGTTGTAAGTCGAGGGACCTCCGAACTGCTTTCGAACCATTTGGACAGCAGCCGCCAACCATATCGTGCTGGGTAGAAACGGATTGATGTGACGGATGTGATCCTCGCAGCTCCTGTTGACTATAGAGAGGACATTGTCCGCTGACTCGAAATACTCTCTGAGGGCAGGGTTCTCCTGTTCCTGGGAAGTGGTGAATCCCAGTTTGCACTGGGCACTTATCGCTGGTGGCTGTGTAGATTTTGTTTGGCTACCGAAAACATCATATCGATGGATCATGAGCCGCGCCAACTGGGTCATGACGTAGATATTGTAGATGGAGCAGTGTAGCTGTCGAGATGACTCAACCTGGCCCGGCAACCGAGGGCTGAACGAAAGATGTTGTTGTCTGTAGCGAAGATTCTCAGGCAGCACGCGGACAAGACAGTATACCGAGTTAGCCAAGGTCTCCAGCTTCTGCCGAGACTCCTCGCTGTTCTCGGCCTGGTAAGAGATGCTTTGCCTTGCTTCACCCTTTGAAGTCTGCTGCCAGCTCTGGCCCGGTCGTGAAACAGAAGGTACACCTCGAGGGCAAGATATTACTTGAGCATCTTTCATCAGAGAGTTGATCACGATGAACCAAGCCTTTGGCGAGACATTTCCACTCTCCTGTAGAGCCTTCCATCGCTGGCCTGGCTCTTGCTCGAGGAAGCAACTCCCCACCGGGGTATACTGGTACCAATTTGCATCAGGTGCGGGGAGTAGCACCTCCATCTGAGACCAGCTTATGGCGGTTGGAGTGCGACGGATAGTGCTCGCAAACACATCCATCTCCCATATTGCCCACCAGGCACGACGTTTCTCCTCATCTTCGCACCAGCGGTGAGTGTTGTGATCATACTGCTCAACAGCGTACCTCGAGTCTAACAGGTGAAGATTTAACTCGTACGCTAGCCTCACGCATGTTCCTAGTGCACGCCACGCTCTCCCTCGAACACCTTGGGTGAGCTGACAATGGGTTGTGACGATGAGGGCTTGCAGAACGCAAAGTGGTGGGGGATCGTCAGTACACTCATTTAGAGCCTTGTCGATCTGCTGTGACGAAAGGTTGAGAAGTGTAGTGGGCGTTTTCTGGTCAGTGCTGCCCCATGATAATTCTTGTTCAAGTTCTGGGTCAGCTTCAAATGGGACGAAGCGGACGGAGTATGCGCATATAGCAGCCAACAGTGCTATCAAGTGTGACTCTGAGTTGATAGAATGCAGGGTCTGGGTGAAGCTTGGTTCATGGAAGAGGTTGATGGCAACCATGTTGTCAAAATAGATGCGCACCCTAGTATACCAGCGTGTTTAGTATGGCATCGAGAGTGAGCTGAGTGGCAACATACATTTTTTCAACCGATTGCTTCGATAGTCCAAGGCATTGACACGCAGATTGGAACAATCTCTGGTTATCAACATCAGCAGACTCAACCGACATGGCCGTCGGTGGTTCTTCATCCGGCGTCGTGACTTCATGAGAAGGATGCAAGATGAAAGAAAGATCATGAATATTCAGCTTTGACACCTTGTGGCCTGCGTTTGGATCTTGGGCATCTGATTTTCGGCGTGATGAGCTGCTTGCAAAGCTCTGTCGGCGCTCAGACTGGCTCACATCGACCACTATAGACCTTTCTCCCCCATTTTGATCTATGGGGGATGCGGACTCGTTGCTTCTGTTCTGTTGGTCCGTGGGCTTGGATTGGCAGCGATCTCTGTATCTTCGTCCACGGCGTTGAAGTGAACCTTTAAGAAGTGAGCTTAGGTTGCCGACTTTAAAAGAATATTAGGAAAGTTATACCGATCTTTGGTCCTGGCTTGAGTACTCTCTCTGGATACTCGCAGTATTGGCCTGTTTCGATACATACTTGGCAGCATGGTTGCTCGCGATCACTATCCGACGTAAATGAGTGAGGTGTAATATGACAGCCGGCAGTAAATCAACAAACCATTTTACTTTACGTCTGTATTTGAAAGATTTTGTCAGTTTCAATTCCTCTAGGTCGCACCAAAGAAACGTACTTTCGACATGAGTGACAGGCGACGTCGGCCGTCCGTTTAGTATCCTTGTTTTGCGAGTTGTTCTGCCACATAATAAATTAAACTTCGCCCTCAGGCAGATGGTGTAGATGATGACAGGATTAACGTCGGAAAGGATAAATATCAACAATGGTGTTCACTTTCACAAGATGGTCAGCACCTTTTTACCCCAGGTTTTGGTACGTTAACTTGGACCCCAGACCCCACAGCCATGATGCATCACGCGGGGTTGACAGCACTAAAACTAGGCTGACGTTAGTAACTACCGGTATTGTGGCAGCCAATCTTGGTTTAATAATCTCTGCAACACACTCAGCATGTCGTTGTCCCTCGTGATAGTAGCGAACAATGTTAAGGGTAATCCTTTGCAAGGCCTCTTTTCCATGCTCCCGCTCAGTCTCTTTCCTTTACAAAAATGAAAGAACACCATAGCAGAACCCCAGCTCTGATCAGATCCATACCCTTGTCGCTTCTGTCTGGAGTTAGGGCGCTTCACTGAGGCACTCACACGGACCATCTTCGGTGCATCTGTCGTCCCCTGACTCTCTCATTATGACATAGACAAGCCCCATTGACCCGAGATACGCACCAGCCAATTTATATTATCTATAAGCGAAGCATGATTCGCCAACACTGATGCGGAGGTAAATCCGCAGGCAGTCTAAGCTAGGCTAATTGAATTCCGTCGACGGCCGCTACTTTTCGTACCAAACCTTGTTGATCAACGTTCCAATTCCGTCTACGTAGACCCGCACATCGTCTCCATCCTTAAGCGACAGGGGAGGACTCCTCATCGCACCAATTCCAGGCCCTGTGCCCGTCATGACGAGGGTGCCTCTTTCCAACGTGGTGCCCTGGGAAAGGAAAGATATAATGCTCGCAACATCAAATATCATCTCTCTAAACAATGGTTAGCTGATTTGGACTGCATCTACTTTCTTGTTGACTTGCCTGGTGTTGGAATCTTGGACAGTCTCGCCGTTCAAAGTGGCTGTGATACCAAGGCTATGCGGGTCATCCACAGCCGAGGGTGAAACCAGGACCGGGCCAATCGGACACGAACCATCTAGACCTTTAGAGAAGCACCATTGACTGTTCTTGAACTGCTGGGCCCGTGCGCTAATGTCGTTACTGGCAGTGTATCCCAAAACGTAGTCGAGAGCTTTCTCTCGAGGAATATCGCGACCTGTCCTGGAGATGACAAACGACAGCTCTGCTTCGTAATCGCTCGTTCCATCCTGTGCAATTTTGGGCACGTTGACTTTAGCTGGGTAAGGCCCATTGAGTGCGGTTCGTGGCTTAATGAATAGAACTGGCACGTCGGGGATAGGCATGTTTGCTTCTTTTGCGTGATCGCGGTAGTTGAGGCCCATACATCGGATGATAGGGACCTGGTCCATCGCTAACGGAGCGAGGAGCTGGAAAATGTCAGCTTGGGCTACATAGTAGTTGATATCCTGCAAGTAGACTTACTTCCTTGACTGTCAAGAGTCTTTCCGTCACAACACCGTCAAAGACGCATCCTTGAATGAGCTTTGCCTGTATCTTCTCGCCCTTCTCGAAAGAAATACCGACATCAGGCCACGCTTTATGGTCAATCTGTCCCAGATGGACTTGACCGTCCTCTTCAGCAACGAAACGAACAAGGTGACTCCAATTGGGTGCCATTGTCAAATAAAAGAAAAGTGTACGGCGTCTCGTCTCGACGTTCTGCAACTTTCATTCATCGCGGGTGCTATATAAGATAGAGTAACTAGCATTGTGACGCCGATGCGGGCTATCTTCGGGGGGCCGGACATATACAAGCTTGGATGGAAGTACAGACATTTCGGAGTACTAAAGTTTCTCGGGCTAATAGCTTGACCAGCAGCTTCGGGTGACCTCTCCATAGTGCTATCCATAATGAACGGAGCCTCAACTAGGGGGCATGTGTCTCAATCATTTTACTGAATGGATTGTCGAAGCAAGGCCAATATAAGCTCTCACCCTCCTGATCAAGAGCCATGAAGTCGCACTGCATTTACATACACGGCAACTGGAGAATACTGATGTAGGGCCACGAAGAAATCTTTGAGAATTTATGTTGTTGACATAAATTGAGCTTAGTTAACTAATGAGCGCTGTTCAGAAACATTCCTCATCTAGGGTTTATTTATTCGCTTCATTGCACCATCTAAAATTACCAAGACAATGGTAGAGGATTCTGATTCTCTTTCAAGATGTGCGACTTGAACATGTTATCCCTCTTCTAGTATTGACCAGAAAAGCTATGCATTCTGTCTGACCCATGATCTGTCCATCAGTTTCATTCAAGGCATTGACAATGCTGGGACTGGGTTCACAGCTCCCGTGAAACCTTCTCCCGTCGCAGCCGTAGTCTTTCCACTATCTGCAAGAATAATCTGCCCATTTATCGCCAGCGCCAGATCAGAAGCCAAGAAGCACGCCAAGTTCGCAATCTCTGATGGATCCGCAGCACGGTTATAGAACTTCTCCTTCTGCTTATACAGCCCACCGCGCTCAAAGAACTTGGCATGAGTGGCAGCGATCTCTTCCTTAGTAGCTGAAGTAGTATACTGATCGCCCTTTTCGGAGAGCGTTGAGCTCGTCAAGATGCTGGAGTTGGTGCATCCTGGTGCTATGCCGTTGACGCGAATGTTGCTCGCTGACAGCTGGACTGAACCGCTCTCCACTAGTCCGTTGCACGCGTTTTTCACTGCCGTGTAGGCTGTGTCGGCGTAAGCGCCTGCAAAGGCTGCGCAGGATGAGGTGATGATGATGTTGCCCTTGGCCTCGGTCTTGTCTGGGGACGTGACGCTCATGGCCTGTGATCCGTACTTGAGAGCCAGAAAGCAACCGCGCTGCATGACATCTACAGCGCGGTTAAAGTGATCCACGGTCAAATCTTGTAGCGGCCTGGCAGATTCATAGCCAGCATTAGTAGGCGGTCTTCAAAGGCACAATTTGAGGAAGATACTCACCGGTAGACGGCATACCCAGCATTGGCGAAAATGAAGTCGACACGGCCATGGCTCCTAAGAACCTCTCTCAATAGTGCCACGGTCTGCTCCTCATTTGAGACATCTAAAAAGTGCCCCTCGACAATAGTGTCATGGCCCATATCTTTGACCTCCTTCCTGAGATCATTCATGTAGCTAAGGTTGAGATCACACGCGTATACAGCAGCTGCGCCAGCATGCGCAGCCGCTATCACCATGGACCGTCCGATTCCATAAGCAGAACCGGCACCAGTGACGATGCCGACTTGTCCCTGGAGAGAAATGTTGAGCATCTTGGATATAGACAAGGAGATCGGCGTCAAACTGATATTTTTGGGTACCTGAGTAAGTAAACTTACAGCGCATTTGCTTTTGTAGCTCATGCGTTTATGTCACTACGGGGACCATATTTCCCAGGTGCTATCGCGCTGTATCCTCGCAGCATTTTTAGCGCATTGCTGTAAACCGAGTCCGAAGATGTTCCAAGTCGCCCCAGAACTTCGGCAAGAGTAGCTGCGGCCCCTGTAAGTTAGCCCATTCTGAAAAGAGGGGTAGCGAAAAGCCAAGTCCGGTCCTGGTCCTGTTGTTTCTGTAGGGTAGCCTTGCAAGATATTATCTGGCAAGTTAACACAATACACTCAATGAAACGTGCTCATGCTAAATAGAGTTATCTAGAGCAAGGCGTTGTATATCAAAGAAGATGACAAATGGCTGAGTACATAACGGAATACCTGTTGACGCTTGAAAATTGGGTGAAAAGATAGATACAGAATAACTGGCTAGAAATTGTAAGATAATACACACCTGAAGATTTTAGTACGGCAAAGACTCGATAAGATAAGATAAGATAAAACTATGGAGCTTTCATCTTGCATTTGAACCAATTAATCTCAAGGAATATCAGACCTGCCGCTATATTTAGTACAGATGGTATCCACAACCCCATACCATTTTACGAAGGGTTTACGGTAACACTCCACTGTCACAGGCACTCTCAGACACCAAACCAAGTACCCACACAATGATTGTCTATGACCCGGCCCTTTCAGAATATCACCACCATGATATCGCAAACAATATTTGCAGATACTCGTGGCCCATATTGATCAAGAAAGTTGCTGTTATATTTCCATTGTTTCGACTGACTATTGACCTGAAGCCATTCCACAAACCAGACCAAAACATCGACGCGATTTAACATCTCCCTTTCCTGATGCCGAATTCAAACGTTCATCGAAAACTAACAAATCCTGGTGTAGCGACTTAGACAAGCAATTCAAACACCTTCGGGGTGCTCAACATGTTTCGCAAGTGAATCCTCCTTGGTCTCCTCCTTCTTGTACACCATTCGGGCAACGTGGTCAGTCAGATAAACATCAAAGTCACGCAGACACAATGCTGCAAGAAGGCATACAGCCCCGAGAGCAGCAGCGGTGTAGTAAACAAAGGCATATGAGTGACCGTAAGCATCGGCGACCTTGGCGTTGATGACACGCAAGATCTCAGGAGTGACACCTTTGATAGCGGAGAGTGCGGCCTGGCTCGCAGTAGGTGCTGTTGCCAGTACTTCACTGATAGCCTCTGCAGAAAGAGATGTCTTTTGCAGCGCCGGAACAACAATGCTTGTCATGTAGCCTGGAAGCTTGTTGGTGTAAATAGCGACAAAGACAGCGGCGAAGATGGAGCCCATGATCGTACGGACTGAAGAGACGACAGCTATCGCAAAGATCACGGTTAGTCATGAAAAAAAGGAGAGCCCCATATAGATGTAGTTACTCACCAAAGGCAACTCCCAAATCTCGTTCCGGAACAATGTACTGAACCATCAACATAGTCATGACTTCTCCCCAGCCGATGGGAAATGTGCTGAGAAAGGCGAAAGCAATTGCCAATCCCTTGTTGGAGTAGGTGATAGTAGACATGGCCGCCAGGAAAGCCGTCATCCAGGCAGATCCGACAACAAGCTGGAGACGCAAATGCTTGATGACGTGGAAGAGAGGCCCGACGATGATTATACCAGCCCAAGCTGCAAAGTTGACAACGCTCGACATCCAAGCAGTCTCCTCCCATCCATTGGTGGTGCTTCCAAAGATGTATGCAACCTGCGAAGGCCACAAAATGAACAAGGCCGTCTGGAGGCAGCCGGTGATGGCAGAGATGATGACGACGCATGTGTAGCCTCGGACATCCTTGAAGAATTTCATGGGCACGATTGGCTTGGCAGGCTTGCCGTATACCTCATAGAGAACGAATGCGATGGACAAAACTGCACCAGGGATCAGAAGACCAAGGACGCGACCTGATGTCCATTTGTATGGTTGCCCTCCCCAGGCGATTCCGAGAAGGAAGAGAACGAGACCCGAGACAAGCAGAAAAGTGCCAAGCCAGTCGATGGTTGCAAGCTCGGCTTTGCGGCTGATGCTGGTTCCGTGAAGTTGGACAAACGAAGGAGGATGGTAGAAGAAGTACCAGAGGGTAGTACCGATTACTACAGGTTGTTAGCGTGGTTCTTGTCATTCTTGCGTTGCGTTAGGCTTAGAGGCATACCCATCAAGATGATGTAGATGTAAAAGATCCATCTCCATGAACTGAGAATACTAAGTCGAAGGCCAAGATACGGACCGAACCCAGTGGCGATGATGTTTGGCACTACAACAACAATAGTACCAAGAAACTTGAGCTTGTTCGTCATAAGCTCGCCCGTCAAAAGAGGGTAAGAACCCGGAATACCCGACGCAAGACCCAAAAGAACATTTGCAGCAATGAGTTGGTTGATGCTCTGCGAAGTGGCAGCAATAATACCTCCGATTATTCCAAGAGTGTTGGCACCAAGAGCAAGGTTTCGGCGACCAAACATGTCAGAGAGACGACCAAACAAGAGCATGGAGATTGGTTGAAAGACCGTCCATACAATTGAGAACAGGTAGTAGTTCTCACTTGGGCCGATCTCCTGGTTGATGTTGATGAGGGCGCCGGCTCCAGCCTGGAAAGCAAAGTATGTCGCTGCAAGACTGAACGCGATGCCGCCGAATGTTCCAACGAACTCCCGGCTGAGGAAGTAGCCGTCTGGGAGAGTGGAGCGCTCGGCAGTTAAGATCTTGGAGCGAAGTTCATCTTCGCTCGAGAGGGCAATGTCCTGGTCATTGTGACCTGGCGAGATGTCATCTGGGGATGCTTCTTGTTTCGTCATGATGAAAAGTTTGAAGTGGTAAAGGACAATTAGATCAAAGGGGGCTTGACAAATCGATGGTAAACAGCAGCGGTGGAGATTGTAATCAGGCCATAAGGGCACTGTTATACTCCACAGCCGGTATATAGAATGTTATCCTTTGTACCCCACAAGATCTCACGGCAACTGGGACGCTATAATGATCGACATTACAGCGGCACTTTAGATCAGAACGCGTGCAAGTTCGTCCGGTGCTCAGTCCGCTTGCAATGCATATGTTGTACCGAAGTGGCCACGAGAGTATCTGTAGATCGTCCGAATTCAGATCCTACACTAACTAAGGCGCTAGTCATGAGACACAACTACCTCAAGCCGACGATCTCACCTTCTATTGCCCATGTACTTCATTACGGGTCCCAAAGTAACCTCCACGCCGTCTCATAGCATGAACCATACAGTCTGAGCATTTGCATCGCAGCTTTCAAGACATCATGAAATCTTACAAACTAGTCGCCTGGGGGCAAGAAGGCCAGTATGTCGAGTCACCAACACCAGTCCCAGGCCCTGCAGATGTTCTCATTCGCGTCAAGGCCGTCGGTCTCTGCCGCTCAGACCTCGACATGATGGACAGCCAACCCGGCAGCGATCCATATGCCTCCGCCATAGACGCAGAATACATTCTAGGCCACGAAACCTCTGGTGTCGTTGAAGATCTCGGGTCTTCGGTCACCGACTTGTCCAAGGGAGAGGGCGTCGTTGTCCATCACATGCGGCACTGCGGGTTCTGTAATTTCTGCGAGGCTGGGGTTGAGCAGCACTGCGAATACTTTAAGCGAGGGGCTATTGGAATGACAAGGGGCTGTGGCTTTGATGGTGGTTTGGCTGAGTACCTTGTTGTACCTCGTACTGAGCTCGTGTCTATCGGTCATGAGGATCCGATTTTATACGCTCCCCTCACCGACGCAGGTGTAACGGCCTATGCTAGCTGCAAGGACATTTTCAGAAATACACGCCCCGGCCAATACGTTCTGATCATTGGCGTTGGCGGGCTTGGGTCATACGCTGTCCAGTTTCTCCGACTTCTCACATCTGCTCACATCATTGCTGCCGACAGCTCACTTGAGAGGCTCACCCTCGCCAAGGAATTGGGAGCAGACGAAGCAATCCTTTCCGATGCAAGTTCAAAAGCCGAGATTGACCGCATTACCTCGAACCGAGGCGTCGACGGCGTGGTGGACTTTGTTGGAAGCGACGCAACCTTACAGCTAGCAGTGAGTGTCGTTCGGCCCCAGGGATTCGTCTCTGTGCCTGGAATGCAAGGTGGCTCTGTGAGTTTAGGCTGGAAATTGATGGCGACGAGTGCCAGGTTCTCGCTATCGCTTGGAAGTACGCGGCAGGATTTGCGGGAAGTGTGTCAGCTTGCGAAGGAGGGTAAGCTGCGTATTGATGTCGATAGGTTTAGCTTTGATGAGATTCCAAAGGCTTACCAGCAGTTACGTGATGGTAAGCTAACGGGTCGTGCGGTGATTGTTATGGATTGAGAGAGTTAGGCATAGACGAGAGAAGAGAATTGTTAACAGAGGCAGAGATTTTACCAGTCCAATTTTTATTGCCGTTTGTGTCATGAATGTGAACTTCGATGAGGAGGTGATTTTGTAAAGCCCTTATAGGCAAAGTAACAGTTCAAGTAGTGCATGCTGCTTGGATGTTGAGCCGGTCATCTGAATTGGGTATTTCAGTGCGTTGGATCGATGTGCTTCGTTGAAATGTCATGAGACTTGACCACTCATCATTGAAATCACCTTTGCTCTTACTAAAAAACCATGGGGACCAAAGGCTTCAGCTTTGAGATACAAATACGGATTTCGTATACACAGTTCTTCCAGTTCTTATTGTTCTGACTAGGTCTATCCGAATACACGCTCCGTATCCTCATTTTGCGCCCAAATCTTCTTAAGCTGCATTCTTGCAATCCTCCATCCCTTATCGGTTCGCTGAAACTTGAAGCGATAATGTCCTCCAAAGGCATGATACTCATGAGGCTTGCTCGTATCCATTGTTGCAGAGAACCAGAGATAGCATCTCCCCTCGGCCGTGCCTCCATTGACTGTGAACTGTAGGTTGCTCATGGAGTGCTGCAGACCTTGAAATCTGTCTTCTGCGCCGCGAGCAGCAGCAGCGATGTTTTCCACACCCACAACATCACCCCAGCTCTCGAACCCGAGAACACCGTTGGGGATGAAACAGTCGGCGAACTCGTCCCATTTGTGGTCGTCAGCCGTGTTGCAGTAGCGGTTGAGGAGGGTTGCTAGTGCATCTTTGTCTTCGAGGAGTTGGAGACGTTGTAGAAGTGCTTCCAGATTGGGCGTGCTGGTTTGAGCCATGATTTAGCTGTTATCTAAGATGGTGGTTGCGAATAAAAGTGGTTATTGGTTATTTGGTTATCTGTCTGTGCGATTCAAAAGTTGAGTAGTCTGAGACAGCATCGTTACGAAGAAGCATAAATAGAGGCTCGGATGCTGCTACCTCGCCTAAAGCATGAGGATGGTGGCTGAAGTAGTAGTGACAGAAAGGAAATGAGGGGTTCACGGATGGAGTTCGGACGGTCCAGCTTCGGGTCGAGAATTGGGTCCTTGAATGCTCCGGCGAGGCTACCGAAGGCGTCGAATGCTATTATCCGGCGATTTGAAGTCCTCAATATCCAAGAGTTAGAAATTTTTAGTGAACTGAAGCAGTGAGAGTTGTATTTTAAGTTGATAGGCCAGACAGCTGATTCTTACATTAATACAGGCGTGACGGTTCCCGTGGTGACGACAGAACATTTGCTTTAGATTGAGGTTGAGCACTGACATACACATTCCATTGCATATAACCTACTGATAATGGAGAAATTTATATCATATTGATACGTCTTGATGTTAATTAGCTATGATCATTGGTTACTAGTGGTTGGTATAATTCCCAATGATGGCAGCTCAGGCACCTCTAGCCCAGACGCCAAGCGGACTCCGTACCGTACATGAGCCAAAGTATCCTTGGGAATGTAAACATCCTTCTCCTCACCGATAACCTTACTCCAATTCTCCAAGAACCCGTCCGCTGTCGTTTCATTCGTATGTCCAGGAAATGTCGCTAGTGCAACACGAGCAGCTCTCCCCGCCCCCGTAGCGATACACACCCCGGATACAGGGCACTCATCAGCACACAGGGCCACGAGCAACGGCGCACATTTGCTAGTTTCGAAGTACGTCTGCGTGATCATCCTTGAGGCCTCTGAGAGATCTCCCATTCGTGAAGCGCCCGAGGGTAGGATGGCGTTAAGCTTGATTCCGCATGATGGGGCGAACCGTCCAAGATCCTGCGTGATGGCATAGACTGCACCTTTGGAAGCTGAATAGGCGCAATCACCGCCAGCGCCGAATCCGATGATAGCATCCGAAGATACGTCGACGATGCGACCGTGTCCTTGCTTCTCCATGGTAGACCAAACGGCACTTGTCATGAGCTGCGTTCCTAGGACGCCAATCTCAATGACCCTCATAAACGCCGGTGCATCGAGCGCTGCGTGAGAACTTGGCTTTCCAGAGATACCGGCATTGTTGACAAGAATATCAACACGGCCGTATTCAGTGAGGCAATTGGCGACGATGGCTTGAGCTTGGGTTTGGATAGAGACGTCGTGTCCGTCGGCGATAGCACTGCCGCCGGCCGCTCTGATCTCATCGACCACCGACTGGGCTCTTGTAATGGTTCCGGCTTGGCCTTCGAGTGTACCGCCGTAGTCGTTCACTACGACTTTGGCTCCTAGCTTTCCGAGCAAGAGGGCATATTCACGCCCGAGACCCCCACCTCCACCAGTGACGATAGCAACACGGCCTTTGACAGACATTACGGACTAAGGGACGGAGTAAAGAGATGGGCAGATGGCGATGCCAAGTAATTGAGCTGTTGGGGACAGTAGAATGGCAGTTCTAGTATGATCTTCAGGGCACGGGTTTATATGGCAGAGGAAGCGGCCAGCACCAAGAATAGGTGCAAGCTGAGCGTCGATGTCACAGGCTTTTCCTGTTTTCTCATGTGTAACAGTGATTGCGAGGTGCGTCCCCATTTCTCTCATGACGGTACGCCGAGTCAGACCGAACCTAGGCCGAATTCGCTTCAGCTCCAGGCGCTGTACTTTCCAGGTGGTCACTGTAACCGAGCGCGCTAACGGCTCTGGACCACTGCAGACAGCTCGTTCACCAATGCTAGATGTAATCATGGGGCTATATGTTCGGCACTCTTTCTCAGAGTGGTAGAATTTACTCACAATTCCTCCTTACGCATGTCACCATGATGTCTGGTATCAAAGGAAGAGTATACGCAATTACTAGCGCTACGTCGGGCATCGGGCGAGCCTCTACAATTCGCTTGGCGGAACTTGGAGCTAGAGGACTCGCCATATGCGATGTCAACGTCGAAGGTCTCACCAAAACGAAAGAATTATGTAAGTCTTGACTTTAGATATTCCCGGCGTCTAGTTCCCTCCATCTCTAATACGTACTCTAGGCTCACTAGCAGGTACTCGAGTTGTCGCGTCAACAGTCGACGTTCGAAGTCAGCAACAGGTCCAGAATTGGATTGACTGCACCGTTGCTGAGTTTGGACGTCTTGACGGAGCTGCAAACATTGCGGGAATTGCAGGCGGCGCCGGTGACACGACCTGCGCAACCATTGTATGTTAAGATCATGGCCCTCTACAGGCTATACTGATCAGTATCACACCAGGAAGAGTCTGACTGGGATCGCATGATGGACGTCAATCTCAAAGGCGTCATGTGGTGCATGCGAGCCCAGATTCCGCATCTCCCCCGCCCAGGAGGAGCCATCGTCAACATCTCTAGCACCTCGGGTCTCAGAGGTTTCCCTCACAATGCAGCCTACTCATCAAGCAAGTTTGGGGTCATCGGTCTTACATCGTCAGTGGCTGGCGAGTTTGGCGCCGAGGGTATTCGCATCAACTCTCTTCTACCGTACTTCCGCCTCTTCTGAGAAATCACACTGCATACTAAAATAGATAATAGTGGACCGATCCGAACTGAAATGTTCGAGGCAGGTGAAGCAAAGGGGTTGTTTGACTCGGAAAAGATCAGCAAGTTGACATGCCTTGGTCGCATGGGTAAACCTGACGAGGTGGCCAAGGTTTTGTGTTTCTTGTTGAGCGATGATGCGTCGTATGTTACCGGGGGTAAGTCTTTTCTTCTTGTTTTCGATACGTAGGAGCAGTTTTGATATCGTTTTAGCGCAATGGACCGTGGATGGAGGGTATGCTGCCTGCTGATGAGGGAATAACGGGCATCTAGGAAAGGGAGAGGGAATAGCTATTCGAACCATGACTGGCATTGAATATATATGGCCATGAAGTAATACTAAAATGAATTCGCTGCATACCTTTCTCCTCATCTGATTTCACTAGCTCAGCCCAGTACCTTACTGGCTATATTTTTTCCGGCCAGCAGTGATAAATTCGTAGGATTTGTTCCAAAATATCTTAGTGCAACATTGCACACATATCATAGCGGGTTCTAGACGTAGAATATAGGCACTTATATAAAGTATATCTCCATGATCGAACTACGAATTTTCAAGGAAACAACAAACAACAGTGTGCAAGTTGGATCAATTTTTCAGAAATGTAGGAGATTCTATGGCTTTCAAATCCTCTTCTTGAATATCAACGATATGCCAGGGCACAACAAACTCCTTATAGTAATCCTTAAGGGCATCGATACACTCCCTAAATCCCGGCCTCTTCTCGAAGATTTCATGATGAGCCTGTCCTTCAGTCAGCAAGTTTATCCAAAACAGCAATAGCCAGGGAGACTTCAGTGTCTCTACTCACATCCACAGAGGCCCAGTTGATCAATAGGAGTTGATCCTCAGGATTCTCAATAAGAGGACTGATAAAGTAGCCCTCACACCCATCTTCCTCGTCAAGCACGCGGGTAACCACTTTGTTAAACTGAGAGTAATAACCTGACACACCACCTTCAACCACTTTCGTCAACGCAACCTCCATAGCAGGCGACTTAAGAGTGTCTGAGAGATGTTGATGGTCACTGAGGGGTGAGTGATCCATGAGCGCGTGGGATGTCCATGTGACCTTGCGCCCATTGAGAGCTGGCTGAATGACGCTGTGGAACTTTGCATATTCAGAGCTCGTAAAGAAAGAATGGGATGACTCTAGGTTTTTCCACAGAGCTAGATATACTTTTGTATATCGATCTTCGAATTTTCTGCCGCTCCAGAAGGACTTTAGCCCAGGTGCCCTGTTAAGCAGGTATGTTAGTCATGTCCACGCGGCGCCGATTCTGTCTTACTTCTTGAGTATTGAAATAGCCGGCGTAAGATCTCGCTCGATTTCAACATTGGCCGCTGGGCGATGCGGAATGATAATTAATTGGAGAGCTTGGCTGGTCGGCATCGCACACTGAGTAGACAATTAGGCTTGAGATAGACCCATGAAGCACGAATATTAAGCAGATTTATGAGAATATCAGAAAAGCACGAGTAGAAAAACGGTGAATACTTTAACCAGAGTGATCTTTCACCGAGGAAACGCCAATATCACGCGGATGTTGCATCTACCGAAATTAGTGCGCCCGTTGATAGCTCCGCTCTGGAGTAGCATCTTGGCTCAGTGATCGGTGCGCCGATAATACGCCGCCAATCCGCCATCACGAGCATCCAGAGCAATACTATCTTTATCTAACCCAACCCATAAGGTTTGTCCCTGAGCTAATTCGAATTCTTGTATCCAAGCAAGTGACCATGACACGCAAGTTCTTTGTTATCGCACGCGTCGTCGGGCGAGATGGAGCAATCGATCTTGTAAGTATGAACATTCCTCTATAAAAATAAACTGACACAGTTTATCAGTGGAAAGATCGACTTGTTGAATTGTGCAAGGTATCAGCTACAGAGCCATACGGCGACTCGTACTACTGGGGTCAAGATGTCGATGGTGAACCCGACACGCTCTGGGGCCTAGAAGGATACACGCACCCAATTGGATTCTTCATCGACCATGTTTCATCCGATATCTTCAAAAGACAGATGGCACTCGTTGACAAGGATAAACTTCTACGAACGGCCCAAGGTCTGGATAGCCCGGACTACGACCTCCATCACTACGATGAGTACGCAGGCTTTCTTAAGAGGGCTGATGATGTCGAAAGAGATTCTGTGCAAAGCTTCGTCGTAGTGAAGCACTATTGGGCCAAGAGCGAGGCTTTGAGAAATGAGATGCTAGATAGACTAGCACAATTCGCTGAGGGATTAGTCTCCGGCTCTCCTCGGGTTCAGAGTGCGCTGGTGCTGAAGGAATGTCGGGATACGAGCATGGCAAGCCTGTGGCTACGGTGAGTCCATTGCCCGGTCGACCACTCTTGGTATCACTTGGACTGACCTATCGATCCGTTGTAGGATGGGATCGGAGGAAGAGTGGAATTCATTGGAGCGATCGGATCGAATGCAAGAGCTTGTTGATGGTTTAAAGGCGAATTGCGTCCGCAGCGAAACACATCGGTCTCAGGCGTTTAACGGTCATCTGGGGATACAAGACTAGATCGGATAGCACATCAGATAGATATTAAAACATGTTTATCCGGATTGTTAGGTTTACCCGCGAATCATACTTGTCACCTGGCTGCTCACAAAGGTGCGTCTGACAATGACACGTTCCAGTCCCAAACTTCACGGGCTTTTGTCACGAATATAGAATAGAAGTAGTCAATTCAGTTCTTGGATAGTTTAGCTTATACCTCTGGTTTTTTTTCTTATATTTCTGAAGGTCGGATAATAACCATTAAGCATGCAATTAAACAGCATAGAATGCTCTGTACCGAGTACTATGCGTCATAACCATAGGTTATAGCTACAGGCCATCAGCGCTGTTTAGCCACTGGAAACTGCGGGGAAGCACCAAGGTGGCAGACTTGGTTAGTGTCTAACTTGATAGCTCAAGCCGAAGCTTCGCACCAACTTCGGAGGTCCCAAAACGCAGAGATAGTGTACACTAACATCGGCTAATCTGGGTCTGGATTTCTTCTGTAGGTCGAGGCCAAAGAACATGAGGGGGTTTTCTGTATAAGCTTCCCCAACCCAGATTGACTCGAACATGGTGATCATTTCTGTTTCATAGTCATACCTGTGAGCAACCGCATTTAACGCATCGCGAGGGACCAGACACTGGAATCAACATGGCCTCCCCCACTTTCATATACGGCCTTGTAGGCGCCGTGGCCGCTCTAACAGTGTATTGGCTGCTCCGGATTGGCAGACGGGATCCTCGAATGCCGCCGGGGCCTCCTACGGTCCCAATCCTTGGCAACATGCACATGATTCCAACCACCGGCCTCGGAAAAAAGTAAGAACACTGTAATTGGATGTTTTATGCGGTCACTAACAAGCCTCAGATTCATGGAATGGTCTCTGCAGTACGGCAAAATCTTCTCTCTCAAAATTGGTTCTGGCAATATCATTGTGATCTGCGACCGCAAAGCCGTCCATGAGCTTCTTGACAAGAAGGGCAGCATCTACTCAGACCGGCCTCCAAACATTGTCCCGCTGTTCATCACGAGAGGTGACCATATGACCATGGAGTGTCAGAGTCCATCTTGGCGAGAAAAGAGAACTGTTGTGACGCGCAATTTGAACCCGAAATCTTTGGATGAGAAGCACTTTAGAGTGCAGGAGACTGAGTAAGTAGTCTTGCATCATGCAATGGTGGGCGAGAGCTGACTTGGCGGTGTGTAGAGCTGTTATCTTGATGAACCGTCTCTTGGATGATCCTAGCAACTTCTACTCGTACTCACGACTGTATGCCTCTTCTGTGGCTGCAATCCTGGCCTGGGGCTTCCGAGCGACCACTCTGGACTCATTCTGGTACAAGGATGTCTCCGCCATGATTGAAAAGGTAAATCAGTCTTTCGCGTCTCATCTACCCGTGTCTAACTGTGCTCGTAGTGGCTCGAGGCAATTGAGCCTGGTGCTACACCTCCCGTCGACTTAATCCCATGGCTCTGGTACATCCCCGGAAAATGGAAGTCCCGCGTTTACAAGATGCGAGATCACATGGATAAAGTCTGGAGCCAGGCACGAGCAATGGTCGACGATAGACGAGCAAGAGGTGATCGTCGAGAGTGTATGATCGATATGAAGTTGGATGAATATGAAAAGAACGGCTGGCCCATGTCGCAGCACGCATTCAACAACCTTTTCGGCGAGTTGATGGAAGCAGGTGCTGATACCA
This sequence comes from Fusarium sp. NRRL 25303, assembly GCA_013396255.1. Taxonomy (NCBI): domain Eukaryota; kingdom Fungi; phylum Ascomycota; class Sordariomycetes; order Hypocreales; family Nectriaceae; genus Fusarium; species Fusarium sp. NRRL 25303. Next base: position 76,374 of record JAAOAY010000046.1, read on the forward strand.
CGGCGAACCAAATTCTCACTTTGATCTTAGCTTTGGCGAAATATCCTCAGTTTCAGGAGAAAGCGAGAGTGGAGATTGATGCTGTTTGCGGTACGGAACGAGCGCCTGTTTTTTCGGATTTTGCCAAGATGCCCTATGTCAATGCTATCGTCAAGGAGGGTTTGCGATGGAGGCCAACGTAAGTTTACCTAGGACTTGGCATCTTCTTAATCAGAGCGCTAATCAGACATTGGTATAGTTCCGATCTAGGATTACCTCACACCGTTACCAAAGGTAGTCTAGTAGCTTGGACTGGAGTGTTCACGGAGTAACTAACCTTTTGACAGATGACTACTACGATGGAATGTTGATCCCCAAGGGAAGCACTATCTTCGTCGGAGTATGGGCTATGCATCACGACAAGGATTATTACGGAAGTCATGACACCTTCGACCCCGACCGCTACCTGTCTCATACAAAGCTAGCAAATGAATACGCGGTAGGTCCAGATTATGAGAAACGAGATAAGTCTACTCCTCAGCAACACTCAGAACCACTAGCTAACATGTATCTCTACATCACTATGGATATGGAGCTGGACGACGTATTTGCCCTGGAATCCATCTGGCCGAGCGCAGTATGTGGCGAATCACTGCTAAGCTATTGTGGGCGTTTGAATTCTCTGAGCCAATTGATCCCGTAACCGGTAAGGTTAAACCGCTGGATCAAGATGCATATACGTCGGCGAACTTGGTGTGTCCATTGCCTTACAAGGTTAATATTAAACCCCGAAGTGCAGCTCATGTTGAAGCTATCAAGAGGGAACTTGAGAGTGCCGAAGCGTTTTTATCCCAGTATAATTAGCTGCAACCATAGTCTAGTTATACTTGGGACTATTCATTTATAAATATCAATCAATGATTCACTAGTTAACTCAATGTACAATCGCATGTAGTATGCTGGCCATGTTAGCCATGGCGGTGCATGTTCTATGTTGTCCCACATACCATCATGGTCATGAAAAGCCCCACATGGATCCAGGGTAGGTGATTCTTCGCCAACGCCCGTTTAACCGAGCTATCAAAGCTGTTATTAAACTCTATCATCACGATTGCGGGGTAGAGGTCATCTACTCAACTAGACACTATCTGATTGGCTACTTTGGAAAGGCTGAGCCTCTGTAATCCATGTACCCCGGATCTTCCGCTTGACCTTGTCGATCTGCTTCGGCAGATGAAGCGGTACCAGGCGCAGAGCAGAGCCCAGACCGCATTTCTCCTTCTCAGGGGTTGCTTAGATGCCTTGCATGTGAGACAGAAACATCAGATGAGAGATTGATGTTTTCTTACCCCGCGACAACCCCAGATTTCGTCATTGTCGCGACTGCACCAGCGGAGCCGCAGCTTCAGAGCATTATTGATGGACCTTTGCAGGTTTGAAGTGTTCATTTTACCTTGCGGAATAGTTTAAGACTCGTGTTTCTTATCTGATATTTTTACCCAATGCCAACTGCGCGTCTTTGGGACCATGAAAGGCTGCTCCTACTGTCATCGAACGTTCCACAAGACAGAGCATCTCCTCCGCCACGAGCGCTCTCGTACGATCATCCCCACATGGAACCATCTCAATCGCCAAACTGACCCATGCTTAGATACAGGGGAGAAGCCATATCGATGCGATACATGCGGTCGCGGCTATGCACGGAGGTAAGAAGCAATCTGCAGCCTCTGTGACCAATGGTATTGACGCTCTTAGCGATGTCCTCCTTCGCCATGTTAGATACTTTCACCCAAACAGCGACACTTCACAAAGAGAGCGCCGACGATCCGATGTCTCAGCGAACGAGAAGAGCCGACAGCGCCGACAAAGTGTCCTGGCTGATTCCATAAACGTGTGTTCAATACCTCCGCCGGAGCCGGAAGAAGGTTCAGAAGGCGGGACGGATGAGCAAGAGAATAATCGTATGCGCGACAGTGGACAGCAACAACAACAGGAGGATAGTTCTATAACTGTTGATGATTCGATGGCACAGTTTGCAACATCTGATCTTGATGCGTTGGCTACGGTATCAATGCTGCAAGCTCTCCACGAACAACCGACTGAATCAGCGAAGCTGACTTTGGAAGACTCGTTCCACGATCGACGGCCAGCTAATAATTCCCCTGCTATTGGGCAGCATGATAATGAGCTATCGCCGATGAGCTTCTCGCATCACATGGCAGAGACGACGCTGGAGACCGCTACCCCGACCTTATTCACTGCAAATGCCGAGTTTCTTAGTCCTGGAGTGTCGTTGAGCACCAGGGCAAATGTATTCCATTCTCACACTGCAGCTTCTTCAGCTCCTTGGGGAAATAATGAAGCAGCCCTCACATCGATGAGCAATACGGATCTATTGCATTATGCTGGCGCTTTGGAGTTATTACAGCCAAACCTCAGCCATTTAGACTTTCTCGACTTCAGTCTCGGCGAGACTTCACCTGGTATGCGCGGATCGCAAGCCTCGAGTAACAGCATCGACCCTGTCAGTAGCATACCGCTGGAGCGCTTCGCTAGGGTTGCTGCACTGTGGCCTAGGAACCGAACGCACTCAGCAAGTCAGATTGCTTCCAAAGTCTGGGCGGACGTGGTGAACTACCGGGGTGACGGTATTTTTACAGATGTTTCTATTTCGCAGTCGTCACCAAGCTCGACGATAGGCACCGAGAATGAATCGAGATGGGGAATGGATGAAGAAAAGCGACAGGATCTTATCCGCGAGTTCGGCTCACCTGGGTCCAGCATCGACTTTCTACCGGCGCGACTACTAAACCTCGGTCTCACTATCGCCTTTCGACAGCCTCATTCCCTTGTGCCATTCATACACCAACCCACATTCTCAGCGAAGTCAGCATCTAACTCAGTCGTTTTCTCCTTATGCCTCCTGGGACTAGCCATTCTGGACTCCTCGTATGTGAAGCCTTTCACAGCACACTACTTGCCAGTAATACCACCATCTGCTCCAACAACCAGAAGTAACCTGCTAATGATTTCTAGGCAGCGACGGAGAAATGCTGTTCTCAATTAGCGACACCGTCATTCGGCCCAGAAGGGTCGGCCCAGCTTGTTGAGCGCCTTGCGTCTGCTGCTTTGCTTCTGATGGCCTGGTCAATAAGCTCACCCCATGTAAGCCCCCTCTGATACTCGTATCTTGGGATTAAACGCTGAGACTGACCATAGGGTGCTCGCGATGCCTTCTCATCCAGGATGCTTTACAACCAGACCATGAACGTACGCTTAAGCCGTCCTGTTTCCCTCCCTCGGTATAAACTGACGACATGATGCACTTATAGCTCGTGAAAATGTCGGGATTACTAATGCCACGACCTTCATCATTCAGCATCGATAATCTACTCAGTCAGGCAAACTCGGCTAGACTTATTCATGACCCAGCACAGAGCGATGACTGGGCGTGGAAGGCATGGGCTCGAACAGAGAGCTTCAAGAGGTATGTTACGCTTGGTCCCTTAGATTTGCAAATACTGATCATGAATGACTGTATGAAGATTAATATCGACGCTGATCATGATCGATGCATGGTGGGCCTCGAGGCTAAACACAGAGCCACTCATCTGTACTTCCGTGGTCCAATTGGAGATGTCGACATCAATCGACCTGTATCGGTCCTCATCAGCAAAGTCATGGAGAAGCTGTCGCAATGCTGGTACAAGTGCAACCACAGAACCCGTTACAATACGAATGCACATTCCATCTATCACATTGACACCACTTCAAGAGACGTCGCCTATTGGAATGACTGGCTTGCTCTCTGTTGTCTGGGCACGCATTCTCCAGCATCAACATCAAATGAGAGGCGCAAGTGACAGCAATAGAGAGGGGCCTACCGCAAGTGTTGATGCATCGGCTGAGACTGGCAACAACATGTTACGTGTGCTGGGCGATATCTACACAAACTACTCGAGGTTTCTTCGGTATAGAAATCCCAACTGCATCGCGCAGTGGCATTTTCTCAACCTGAACATTCTGGCCAACCTTGAGATATTCGAAATGGCTTCTGGTCGCAATGGGGCTGAAAGCGCATACGCTGCCTTGCAAGAGATCTCCAACTGGAGTCAGACCCAACATGCACGACGAGCCTGTCTCCACGCCGCAGGGATCTACGTCGCCATGAGTCGCCGGAGAGCAAATGACGGTGTGATGCTGCATTCTGACATGTCTTTGTTCACAGCTGCGCTTGTCCTAGGGCTTTACGTCTTTATGATGAAGCCGAACGAAGGACATACTGATGCTGACACAGAGTCATTTGAGTTACTCAACGACATCGACTGGACTAACCTATGTGATCCAATGTCTATAGTAGAGAATGCTGGAGATAACACCGGCAGCCAGTTTATACATAATGGAGGAAGTATTAGCTTCTCTGGTACAGTTTGTGAAGCGGGATATAATGCTGCCAAGATGATCTTACTCGAGTTTGCGAGCTTGTTAGAAGAGGTTGGGAAGTGGAATGCGAAAGAACTGTGTCATATTCTACGGATCATGAGCGACTCTTTGATTGAAGTCGACGACCGTTTGGGTGGTGATTGAAGCGAGCTCGCGCTTGGAACGCTGGCGGTTTTGCATGTACAATCGCTCAAGCACATATAGAGGTTTGTTATCGGACAGGATACCATTCAAACACGAGAGCCTATAGCGCTATTAAATACAAATACACGACATTTCTTCGCTCAAAATACATCCACAAAGTTGTCCTAATTCCAAACCGCTGCGTCGACTGCACTAATCTTTGCATGGCCATTAGTCTCATGAGGCAGGACTTGCGTAGGCTGGCCCTTGGCATCGAGCAATTGAACCGAATGATAGTAGTCAACCGCCTTCTTCTGGTTCACCTTATCCTTTGCAACACGCTCAAGAAGCTGTTTGGTCAAAGGATGTGCTGAGAAGCGATCAGGTAGATTATCCCAAACTCGATAATCGGTGGCTTGTTTGTGAAGAACACCACAGATCTCCCGAGCATATTCTGTGAACAGGAATGTACGTGACGATTCAACCATGATTGTCATTTGGTCTGCTTTCAGGTCAGCACTGATATCATAGCAAACTATATAGTAAGGGGATTAACTCACTTTCCAAGATCCTGCGTGGTTCATTGTGCTGCAAGATAGCTTCGGTGATATACTCCTCACCGAATCCACCATGTGGAGTATGTCCACCCTCGTAACTGCAACCACCAGGCAAGAAGTCATCGGATCGACCGAGACCTGCCCCGTAGATGCAAGCTAACATCTCAGTTGCGCTGTTCCGATGGTAGTAAGGTGCGCGCAATGAGTTGCTCGCTACGTCCCAGCGGGGACCGAACCAGAGATAGTCTGCGAGCGGGACGTGAGGATCAAATGACTTTGCTGTCAGAACAGTGTTGATGCTTGGGTCTGTGTGATCAATGCTGGTACTGTTCTGAGATGCAAACTTTGTCAAATCGTACTGTGGTTTATGTAGTTAGCACGGGGCTTACTTGTATCGCTTTGCTGGTAGCTTACCTTGTAGGGAACTGCATTCCCATGCCATGCAACAACGTCAAACGGACTGTGATCTTGACTGATGGCAACATGCTTTCCGTTATTTTTGACAACAATTTTAAAAGGAACATGGAGGTCCTCATCGATATGAGCAACAGGGTAAAGAAAGTCTCGTGGGTTTGCCAGGCCGTGTCCTCCGATAGGTCCAAGGTCAGGCAGCTCCCACATGGAACCCCAGACTTCAGCGATGTGACCACGAGCAACAGGGACGCCCTCTGCGAGATTGATTCGGAAGCGTACACCACGCTGAATAACGCAAATTTCGCCTGGCTGGACGAAGAGACGGCCCATCTCGGTTTGGATGTCTATGATGCCGAGTTGAGGAGTGATAAGAAAGTCGCCGTCTGTGTTGCAATATGCCTTGTTGATCATAGAAGCATTGATCATATAGACATACACAGCGATACCCTGCCGAAGATTGGGATCACCGCTTCCAGCAAGTGTATGCAACCCATCAGTAAAGTCAAGCGTCTCATCATCCTTCGGCAGTGGAAAAGGCGACCACTCAGCCTGCTGATACAAAGGCTCAACCTTTGGGTTCAGCGACAAAAAGCAGTTCTCGATATGAGACTTTGTCTCAATACTAGAATATCCCTGATGAGCAGCTGATGGTCGAGCACGATACATGTAAGTGCTCATGTTGAGGCCGCGAGGAGCTGCGAAAGCAGAGTAGGTGATACCCTCAGTGTACAGACCAAAGCCTCTGTCTTGAGGGTTGTTTTGGCCGGCGGGGAGAGTACCGGGGATGACCTCTGATTGATGGCGGTTACCCCAGCCTGCTTGATACTCGTAGGGATCATTCTCGCGGGTAGGTTTGGTGCGCTGGAGGTCTGTGTAGTGGAAGACTTTCTGGGGATCTGTGGCGGGCTCACGTCTCTTGATAGCGGCGACCATGCTGATGTTTGATGTGTAATTCTTCTTAGGGGTTTGATGTGGTTGTTCAAGTTGAGGATGTTTTGGATCTAATCTCATGGTTCATTTCCCTTTTATTCTCCGAACGTCTTACTAGAGAGGTTCTGTAAGTCCCATGTTTATTACCGAACGGCAGATGCACAAATGGGCCAGTAAGTGGGAGACCTGACGTCGCATGTGGGGATATGGAGCTCCCACATAATTGAGACCTTCAGAGGCATCATCCTTACCCCTCAAGCTTAAGATAACTCGTATGTTTAATTAATTTACAACGTGTGGGACTGCCAATTGATATCAACTTACGGTAGTTGCCTGATTCCTGCGCCTAGAGTCCTACCATTGGGTTTCCTTTTTACTGCCAATCATGCTGCGCACACGCCAATCTTGCAGGGTACTCACCCAACTCAGTCGTCAAGGTCATCCACACCGCTGGAATGCGCGTATACAGCCACCAACGCTTGTTCAGCGCCGCGCAATTGGCTCAGTCAGTGCAATTGACTCTGTGATATTCCGGAACTTGTTCGGTATCGACGAGATTCGAAATGCAAGTCACCGTCTCAACCCTCTCCTTCATTGACATTTAACTAATTGACTTTACAGGTCTTTAGTGACCAAGCCTATATCAACAGGTGCGTCGACGTCGAGACGGCTCTAGCACGAGCTCAAGCCCAATTCGATGTCATTCCCTCCGACGCCGCCGCCGACATCACCTCCAAAGCCAATGCCATCAGTCTCGACATGGACCGGCTGCGCAACGAGACGGATGTCGTTGGCTATCCCATCCTTCCTCTAGTACGTCAGCTGAACGACATGTGCGGCTCTGCTGGTAAATATCTGCACTGGGGTGCTACGACACAGGATATCATGGATACAGCGAGTGTACTGCAGATCAAGTCTGGTCTTGGTATCGTTGAGACCAAGTTGACAGGCGTTGTAAATGCCCTACAACATCTTGCGGTTACGTATCGTGATACGCCGATGGCTGGAAGGACGCATCTCCAGCATGCACTTCCCGTTACCTTTGGCTACAAATGCGCTGTGTGGCTATCAAGTCTGTACCGCCACAGAGAGCGACTTCAGCAGCTCAAGAGTCGTGCTCTTGTCGTTCAGTATGGAGGTGCAGCTGGGACTTTGGCATCCCTTGGTGATGGCCCAGAGGGCATCAATGTGAGGAAGCAACTCGCTGCAGAACTGGACCTTGAAAACCCATCTATCACCTGGCATGTTGCCCGTGATGGCATCGCTGAAGTGGCCAACTTCCTAGCCCTCATTGGTGGCTCCCTCAGTAAGATTGCCCTGGACCTAATCATCATGTCCTCCAACGAACTCGGCGAAGTCGCCGAGCCCTTCGTTCCCCACCGCGGCGCTTCATCCACAATGCCCCAAAAGCGGAATCCCATTTCCAGCGAAGTCATCCTCGCCGCCTCCAAAATCCTACGCTCCAACGCCAGTCTCGTTCTCGACGGCATGGTGTCCGACTTTGAGCGGGCATCAGGACCTTGGCATTTAGAATGGGTAGCCATACCTGAAAGCTTCGTCATAGCAGTCGGAGCCCTTCACCAAGCTGAGTTTGCGCTTGCTGGTCTTGTTGTGGACAAGGAGCGCATGGCGTCTAACCTCGCTTCTACAAGGGGACTCATTGTTGGGGAGGCTTTGATGATGGCGTTGGCTAAGTATGTGGGAAGACAGGATGCGCATGATATTGTGTACGAGGCTTGTAAAGTGACTATCGAGAGTAAGGATGGAGGCACGCTGCTTGATACGTTGAAGAAGGATGAGAGGGTAACTAAACATCTGCCTTTAAGTGATCTGGAAAGGCTCTGTGATCCTATCAATTATTTGGGGTCGGCGCAGCGCATGGTTGATGATACGCTAGCCGAAAACGCATCATAAAGTGTTAGGATATACATATCAATAGAATTTCGATACGAATATCATGGATTTGATCTTCAAGAAAAAATGCAATGACTTGACTATAACTTGCTCATTGTTCCCTTCAAAGTTATGTCTGGTACGGTATCAAGTCATCGGCGATCCTGAATGCCGCACCCGTTTTGCTCTTGAGCTCGTCCAACTCAACCTCGTCCACCAGCTCCCTAAGCACCAGACCCTCAGGGGTGCAATCGAAAACGGCCAAGTCGGTGATGATTCTGGATACGCATCGAGGACCGGTGAGCGGGAATGTGCATTCTATCCAGGGGCGTCAGCAACTCTGCCTTGTTCATCGCAGCTTCCGACTTACCTTCCAGGATCTTAGGATTTCCATTGCGGTCAACATGTTCCTAGGAGTGTTAGCCTATCGCTAAAATCTGATCCAGGACATCAAGTGACATACCATGGTGATTATGACTTTGGTCTTCTCTGGGCTGGCAACTAGGTCCATGGCACCTCCGATACCCTTTACCTTTCCAGGTAGCATAAAGTTGGCCAAGTCTTTGCATGTCAGTATCAAGCGTAGCACAGCATATGATCTTAGACATAGGATCTTATATCTTACCTCCATATTGACTGACTTGTAGCGCACCAAGCATAGTCAAGTCGATCTTCCCAGCTCTAATCATACCGAAGCTCTCATGACTCCCGAATGTCGATGCACCAGGATTGAGCGTCACCGTTTCTTTGCCAGGATTGATGAGGTCTGGGTCCTCTTCACCAGGGGTTGGGTATCTGCCCATTCCCAAGATGCCATTCTCGGACTGAAGAATGACTTCTAGATCTTCTGGAAGCATGCCTGGTGTCGCAAGTGGCATTCCGATACCGAGGTTAACATACATGCCGTCTTTCAGCTCTTTGGAAGCTCGTTTGATGATACGTTCCCGCCTTTGGTTCGCAGTTGTAACTTCAATCATCAATAAGCGAGATCAGTGTGAGAAATAGATCTGGTTTCACATACCTTTGCCTTCACTCTTGGCATCCTGAGCAAACGTCAACTTCTCAATCTTCTTCGGCCTCGTACTCTGGACGATAACATCGACATAAATCCCTTGGATATGAACACTCTCAGGATTTAATTGTCCAACATCGACGATCTCGTCAGCCTCAACTATTGTCAGCTTTGCATTTTTCGCCATCGCTTCATTGAAGTTGTTCTGTGCTTTCCGGAATGTACAATTGCCCAGTCTATCGGCCTTGTGAACTTTGACCAAAGCAACATCGGCAAAGATCGCTTCTTCGAGTATGTACTTCTTGCCGTGAAACTCGCGCGTTTCTCGAGGCCGTGACATGAGCGCCACGGAGCCGTCTCTGTTGTAGCGGACAGGCAATTCGCCAGTCTGCACTGAACAGACAAGGATTTCAGCAGCTTGTCGCTAAGCAGTGGTTGATAGACTTACCAACAGTGCCATACGCCGCTGGGGTATAGAATGCTGGTACACCAGCTGCCCCAGATGCGCATCTCTCGGCCATCGTTCCCTGCGGTATCAACTCGAGACTAAGATCTCCACTGAGATACATTTTCTCAAAGACCTTGTTTTCTCCGATATAAGACGCTATCATTTTACTGATCTGTCGGGTTTCCAGCAATCGGCCTGCCGACGTCAGCTTGGTGATCACCAGCGTTGTCAGCGCACGTACCAAGACCAACACCAGGCATGCCCGCATTATTTGAGACAACGGTCAGATCTTTGAGATCCTTGCGCGCGGCAACAGCTTCTATAAGCGACTCAGGAACACCAGAAAAGCCAAAGCCTCCGACCAGAACAGTCGATCCGCTTTTTACTTTTTGGATTGCATCGTTTTCGGAGGCACATATCTTGTTGATCCTTCGTAATACGATGGAGGTCGAGAAGCTGCGCTGTGCAAAAGTCCACAGACGAGTTGGGGCCTGTGCACGGAACGTTGAGCTCATCATGGTTCTTGGTTAAAGGAAGCAAGTCCAACGGTCGTAGGAAGTGTATGTATCGAAATGTCAAGTTCAGTTTGTGTGCCGCAGGATTGAGCCTACAGTAGGTAAAAGTGGTATACAATCTTTGTGTCTCTCATGAGTCAATTGCCTTGTTGTAAATGAATGTTCCCATCATGGACAAGGGTACAGCAGCGTCACTGCGTAAACCCCACATGCGAAATATCACTGCTGCCGTATGTGGGACTGCTACACCAGAAATGCCGAGGTGAAATGTTTATACATCCATGAATGAGTATACGGTTACTTTTATACACATTGACTCAACTTCAGTATCTCGTCAACCCAAGGCCTCGTGAATATTGCAGTGAGTGTTATGACTTCACCGCCATGTTGGCCATGAGAAGAACATTTGTTGCCCCGCTTTGGCGCTCAGCATTGAGCAGGAGAGGCAACGCGACAGCAGCAACCCCAAGATTGCCTCTGACGGGAATCAGAGTCTTGGACATATCTCGAGTCCTCGCTGGTGTAAGTATTGCAGTTGTAGGAAGCATCTGAGCTCGCGCTAACACCAGAAAGCCATATTGCGCTCAAATTCTTGGCGACTTAGGGTGCGTACCAACTCGTTTCTCGAATCCATCCCATTTCTGACCTTTCGACAGAGCCGAAGTCATCAAGATCGAACATCCGACAAGAGGTGATGATACGAGAGCATGGGGACCTCCCTTTGCACCTTATAAAGATGGACGAGGCGGCGAGGGCGAAAGTGCGTATTATTTATCGGTAAGTGTTGCTGTCTGGACTTTGATGAGAACCCCATGCTTATCACGCGGTTTTTAGGTGAACCGAAACAAGAGATCTGTAGCAGTCTCGTTCAAAGAAAAAGAAGGCGCAAAGCTGATCCAAACGCTCGCTGCCAAAGCCGATGTCATCGTCGAGAACTACCTGCCCGGAACTCTAAAGAAATACGCACTCGACTATGACACACTTGCTAAGACCAACCCCCGACTTATCTACGCGAGTATAACTGGGTATGGTCAGACAGGTCCATACAGTAGTCGTGCAGGTTTTGATGTCATGGTCGAAGCTGAAATGGGTCTGATGCACATCACTGGCCCACGAGATGGGCCTCCGGTCAAAGTCGGCGTTGCGGTGACTGACCTAACTACTGGGTTATATGCAGTCAATAGCATTCTTGCAGCTGTTATCGAGAGGAGTCACTCTGGGCAAGGACAGGCGTTGGATGTGTGCTTGAGCGATTGTCAAGTTGCGACCCTAGCGAACATGGCACAATCTGTGTTGGTGACGGGGAAGAGAGATGGCGGACGATATGGAACATCACATCGTGAGTCGCTCCCCGTAAAAAGACCAGTACTCGAACTGACGAGAGCGCCTAGCATCCGTCGTACCATACCGCGCATTCCGTACCAAAGACGGCGACATCTTGATCGGTGGCGCCAATGACCGACTTTTCGGCGTTTTGTGCAAATGCCTTGGTCAAGACGATTGGGCAACCGATGAACGCTTTTCTACAAACTCAGCGCGAGTAGCGAATAGAGATGTACTCGAGCATATGATCGAAAATATTACGAGCTCTAAGCTATCGAAAGAATGGCTCGATATCTTTGAGGGTACCGGTCTGGCATATGCCAAGATCAACGATATCAAAGACACGCTGGAGCACTCACATGGTAAGTGGCACTCATCAAGTAAGGATAATAAGCTGACGATGGCGACGTAGTGGTGGCGAGGGATATGATAAAAGAGATTGAACATCCTGCATGTGGCCAGTTGAAAGTGCTTAACAGCCCTGTCAAGTACTCCAGAACCCAACCTTCGATCAGGACGCCGCCACCGTTACTCGGTGAGCATACCAATGAGGTATTGAGAGACGTACTGGGGTTAGACACAGCTGAGATCGAAAGGCTAAGAGAGAAGAAGGCCGTCGGTGGGTAATCAGAGTTTGTGTATACTATAGCAATAATTTTGTATCACTTCTATTCAACACTTTGTCTGTCTCGCTTACGATCAACTACATGAACCTATTAGGTACAAGGTGCGAACAAAGTGATTGCATGGCAGATGAAATGTCTTATTGAACTACTCCATGATTATAGCGGATGCAACACCAATTCCAGTACTAAACAGCCAGTTAGCATCAACTCAATCAAGGCGATATAGACGGTCTTACCTAGCACACATACTAATAACACCAATCTCCCCCCCTCGCCTCCTAAGCTCCGCGATCAGCGTCGCAAGCTGTCTCGTCCCAGTCGCTCCAGTAGGATGTCCAAGAGCGATAGCACCACCATTCGGATTAACTTTGTCAACATCCAAGCCAAGTTTGTTAATGCACGCCAGAGTCTGACTCGCAAATGCCTCATTGAGTTCAACAACATCGACGTCTTTCTGCTCTATACCAACATGTTTGTACAGTCGTGGAATGGCATAGACGGGTCCCATGCCCATTTCGTCGGGTTCGCAGCCTGCGACTTGGGTTCCGAGGAATCGCGCTACCGGCTTCAGGCCGCGTTCTGTTGCCCATGAGCGTCGGGCTAGGATGGCTGCTGATGCGCCGTCGGATATCTGGGACCTGCAGGTGATCAGTAGAGCTAGTAATGTATGGGCTGCGCATACTCACGAGTTTCCAGCAGTGCTGCCACCGTCCTCTAGAAATGCTGGCTTGAGTTTGGCCAACTTCTCCGAAGCCACGTTTGGCCGGATGGTGTCATCTGCAGCGACTCGAACTTGTGAAGTCTCACCGGTTTCGTTATCATATGCCACATACTCAATCGGCACTATCTCTGCCTCGAATCGACCTGCTGCAAGTGCCTCGTTCGCACGAGTATGACTCAAAAGAGCATACTCATCCTGCATCTTACGATCAACTCCATATCTCCTGGCAACATTCTCCGACGTAGTACCCATTGGCATGAGACAATCAGCCGCTACTTTGACTTTGGTCTTAAGCAGAGTTGGACCCACGTCTTGGGGTATTCCACGAGACTGATAGTTCTTCGACATGCTTTCGACGCCTCCAGCGAGAGCGACATCAATCTGGCCTGCCTGGATTGCATGCGCCATGTGAGTTAAAGCTTGCAGACTACTCGAACACTGACGATTAACCGTATGGAATGTCGTTGATACTGGAAATCCAGCGTGTAAGAGGGCCATTCTGCCAGTTTTTGCAAAACCTAGCTCCGCGAGGACATTCCCTATCAGAACATCTTGGACGTCTCCCGTTTGGATCTTAGCCCGCAGTGCCGCCTCGGCCATAACCTGGAGGGTATATCAGCCACAGCACCTGCGATCAAATATGATGAGATCAACTTACCGGCGCCAAGATGTCCTCTGGCCACGCATCTTTGAAACCTCCTTTGAATGCTCGTGTAATGGGACTGCGAACAGCTGATAAAATGACTATATCACTTGGTGACTTGGTCGACAGTGCTTTCAAACGCCTTGTAACACTCGCCATTGCTCTTTTGTTCTTTTACTTGGTGTGTGTCCAACTGCAACAAGGTACTCCCTCCTGAAGCTCAGGTCCATGGTCTTGGTGATGCCTTTCTTGGCGACTTGGGCACTATCCCTGTTCTGGCGTCCCACATCACGTCTACAGTCTATGTCCGTACTTCCGTACGTGGAGCTCCCCATGCTGATGTGGAGAAGAGTTCACACGCGTCACGCGCGTTCCATGTGGGGGAAGTGGAACGTGTTTGCCATGCCTGCGCTAAGCTCACTTCAGCGAGAGGGGATCTCTACCCTACACTGTATTCTTGTCCTCGATTGAGTGTTTGCCCACTGAGCAGCTTTCCACGTTGTCAGACACCGTAATTGCAAACAATCATGAGTTTCGCGTTCGGAAAAGAAGTCTGCTATCCAGCTTACGAAGGTCGAGAGACGCCAAAAGTCTCGTACGGGCTCAAATTCCCCGAGGCCTGCTTACGTCACTGCTGCGATACTTTTTCCTGCTCTAGGGTGTACGTGATTTGTTCCAAATCGTTGGCACAATCTACAGACGCGCTCGAAAAACTTCGTTCGGCACTTGATAGCAGGATTGTCGGTGTCAGAATCGGCATCAGTCCACATACTCCAATTGCGCAAGTTCTTGAAGTCGTCAAAGACGCTTCAAACCTCAACATCGACTGCCTCGTGACATTGGGTGCTGGCAGTTTAACGGATGCCGCCAAATTGGTGAGGCTCGCTTTAGCCAACTCGGTCACGACGGAAAAGGAAATGGATACTCTGTGGGGAACGCCAAAAAGCAATTCTGCGTTACGAGCCAACATATCCAAGCCAACTATTCCTTTAATCCACATCCCGACATCACTCTCTGGAGGAGAGTTTCAAGCCATCGCCGGAGGAACAGAATCCCAAGGCCACGCAAAGAGAACCTTTCACTGCGAGGGCGTCGACCCAGAACTCGTCATCCAAGATCCAGAGCTGTGCCTTACAACTCCCGATTGGGTTTGGCTTAGCACAGGTATCCGCGCTGTTGATCATTGCGTCGAAACGCTCTGCTCGCTTGTCTCAAACGACAAAGCTGATGAATGTTCTAAAAAGGGTCTTGCGAAACTTGTCAGTGGTCTGTTGGCAAGCAAGGCAGATCCAAAGTTACTACAAGCGCGACATCTATGCCACCAGGGTGTTGTCTCGTCGATGAGTGCCGTGTCAAGTGGTGTTCCACTCGGTGCAAGTCATGCTATCGGACATCAACTTGGGCCTCTTGGCGTTGGTCACGGCGAAACGAGCTGTATACTCTTGCCTACTGTGTGCAGATTCAATTACAACAAAAAGGCAAACGTTGAGAGACAGGAAGTTGTAAGGGACTTGTTGCTCGAACAGGATGAGGTTCAGCAACTGTTACAGGCGAAAGGTTTAGATAAGAGCGCCGTAAGTTTGGCCGATATCTTGGACGTGTTTATCTCTGCCCTAAGTATGCCTCGATCCCTTGAAGAAGTGGGGGTAGGGGAGGATAAGCTTGAGGTCCTTGCCCGGAACAGTCTGGACGATATCTGGATCCAAACAAATGCATTCCCCATCACGGAGGCTAACCAGGTCATGGAGATACTCAACATGTGCGTCAAAAGACGATAGGACTTGTATCTAAATATTTACATGGTTTCTAATACTGTCTATTGGTGAAGTACTCATACTTGCCCGCCAACCGAACCCGGAACATACGACCCCAGATTACCATGGGCACACAAGTCAAAGCGATGGCAGTAGAAATGCAGCCCAAGACCACGTACATGTTGTACACGCCCATACCTTCCATCCACGGCGTGACAGCAAAGACTAGGCCTGTTGCAATGACATTACGAACAAAAACAACGCCTGTCAGAGCAGGACCAATGATCTTTGAGAGAGGGTTAGTCGATGGCAGGACGATTGTAGTTGGAATAGCTTACATGCTCGTGAGAATCTTGAAGGAATGTGAGGGACATGTCTCCGCCACCTCCGATGGCGAAACCGATGAAGCCCGAGCCTACAGCGTTGATGATCCAAGGCATTCCCTACAAACCGTCAGTATGTTCAGGCTGTTGAATGTCGGATAAAATTTACCTTGGCAATAGTGAGTCCATACATGAGACATCCGATGGTCATGCATAATCCAGGAACCAGGAAAAGCCACAATCTTGTCTCCGGTTCGTAAATACCCCCACGGCGTTTCGCAATCTGTACAATCGACCAGTCGACGAGCGGTCCTCCGAACAGAGCTCCCAGGATCGCGCCGATGAATGGAGGGATATTCATGTTTCCAACACCAGCTGTTGTGAAATTATAAGGGGGAATGGAGTAGAGTGAACTTTGTGTTACTGCAAGAATGGCGAGCATGGCAATACTCCAACCATACTGTAACGCAGCGAACATAACGGCAGGGAATGTTGCAAGGAGCTGGAAAGGCTCGTATATGTCTCTCCAGAACGTTCGCTTCTGAGTGGACTCGTGCTTATCCAATGTCAAAAGTGCATGGCGCTTCCAGTAAGAGTTCATGGGAATGCTGTGATCTATCTCAACGGTATCGCTCTGCTGCTCCATGGAGTCGACGCTGGCTGGTGAATCGTTTGGCAGGGGTGTCTTTGCGGTGCTGTTGACCTTGGAAAACTCGTTATCGATAGGCGAGGATGCGGTGACTCGAGGGTCGTGGCCGTTGAGGGCTGCGGGGATGTACTTTGTTTCTTCGAGGAAGAAGAACATGAGGACGGTGACGATGCCGGTGAAGACGGTGGCGGACCAGCATGCCCAACGCCAACCCATTGTCACGGCTACTTGGCCACCGTAGACAGGCCCAAGGTAATTCTGTATCTGTTAGAGAGTGACAGCTGTGAAGGGATAAGATGATTGCTCACCCCTACTAGGACCATCCCAAAGTAGATACCATTCATTGTACCACGTTGATGGACGAAGAAAAGTTCGGTTACCTGCCATATGAATGAGTATGAGCTAACTCATTACGCCAGCTGAGTAAAAGCTTACTGTAACCTGGAACAGGGCCTCATTGACGGCTCCAGCAATGCCTGCGATAGTATTCATACCAATCATATCTCCAACAGTGTGCGTCTCAGCTTGCCACGCCCCAGCACCAAACATGATCAACGACGTAACGAGATAAACCGGTCGACGGCCGATGCGCAGGGCGATGGGAATGAAGATGATACAGCCTGTTGCAAGACCTGCCATGTTTGCTGCATATCCATTGTTCAGCATGTCATAGCTCATGCCGAGCTCTTCGTTGAAGTTCTGCCAGAATGGGACGCTCATGCAGGGACTTGAATGACGTCGATTAGCGTTTGGGGATAGAGAGAGGCTGAAGACGTACATGCAAAACATCATCATTGAGTAAAGAGAAAGAAGCACCATATGGAGCGTTTTGCGCATCGTACTCCAGTTCTAGAATTGTTAGAGTATATCAATTGTTAGATAGGGGTTTTCATACCAGAGGCTGATTGGGATCTGAAGTCGGCCGAGGAGCCAGGACGATATGCGTAGCTCGCAAGTCATTGATGCGTTGCGTGCCCGGAGGCAGGACGTCAATTGTCAAAGTGCTCTCTTCAGGCGGCATGATTGAAGGTCAGTGATTGAAGGTGTCTAAACCGTCAAGACTAACGGGATATAGAGACATATTAAATATCCAACCCATTCTCGTATCTCGACTAGTTGACGGCGAATGCGGGGTTGGCCGACACTAACTTAGGAGACAATCGCTTGAAGATAAGCTTCCAGCCGACGGTCGCAGCATTCCGACCTCGCTGATACGACATGAACCAATCATCACTCGGGGAACAAGCAGGCATCGGCTCCCGGCTGGGCGATCGAGCTATGCTGAATTAGGCTGGTCGAGCCCATGATAATGAATGACGATGCTACTGGTTCTAGACCTTGCGGCACCTGCGACAATCAGTGCCGCAAGCGGTATCGCGGCATTATTGGTCACTTTTGTTTCCCTTTTTGGAATGGAGATGACATTGGGGGATGCATTGTATAAAAAGGGCAACTCTTTGGAGACGAAAGTCTTTATCGCGAAACATCAGGTCAACAACTTGCATGCGTCTTGTAGCCGTTGATGTCAGTGCTACCATTTCTATCCCTGTCTATCTAAGGCTTCTTGCCAAAATCGAGCATATCCTCAATTCTTCCCTGGCTCTGAATCTCCCCCTTCGAAAGAAGAACGACTCTCACTTTTCGACTCTCTCCTTTAGTTCTAGCGACATCTTCGAATCCAAACGACCGATGTGTAATCTCAATCACTGTATGTCCCTTATCTGTAAAAACCTCTCTAATGATGTCCCGCATCGTAGACTCTGTGAGCCCGTCGACCGATGATGTCGCCTCGTCCAGAAGAAGAATAGGTTTTGCTTCCGTAGTTGAAGAATGCTCTGCTCGTAGGATAGCTCTAGTCAAGGCAAATAACTGCGTTTGGCCAGCTGACATGTGAGGCAGCGAGCTGAGAGGGTCGTCTAGGATGTCTACGAGCTGTGCTTCCGGATTAGTGTCGAAATGTCCACAGAGCCCAGTTCGCTGAAGTGCCTTCATGATGACACTGTCGGAAAGAGTTTCTGAAGGCTATAGAGAGAAAAATTAAGATAATTCGTTAATGTAAGTTCCTGCCGTAGGTTTCAAGGGCGACTGTTTACTCACATCCAAGTTGAAACGAAGGCTGGCCTGTACGAGCAGAAATGGATCTTGCGTAACGGTGATAAAGCATCGTTCTCGTATAGTTGACAGTGGAACCAGACTCAAGTCTATACCATCAACTTCGATAGATCCCGATGGGGTGTTCAGAAGGCGGAGCAAGGCGAGGAGGACAGTGCTCTTCCCACTAGAACGGCCCTTAGGAACAGAGTGATATGATGGAGCCAGAAATAGAACTTACCTGCCAGTCCTACCGCAGATCACCAAATGTTGACCGGGCTCAATGGATAGGTTGATGTTCTTCAATGCAGGCACGTGTGTCTCTTCGTAAGAGACCGAAAGATCATGGACCTGATGCGCCCCACGTGAAGGCCAGGACTCCGGGACTATTGCTCCGGACACTGGCTGTTCTTCTGCTATTGTGTCTTCTTCCAACGTCTTCAAACGAGATCTGTAACGGTACTCAGTAAGAGAATACATATATTCAGCAAAGACAATAAGAGCCTTGCAGTCAGTCCGACGAAGCCCTGAACTTGGACTTACATAGCACCGAGAGATATCTCCAAATTTGTCCAAGATGTGACAAATGATAAAAGCGTTGAGTTTGCGACAAGGACAATGTTCAAAGACATGCCGATCTGTCCAGCTGTTGTGCTTCCCTCTAAGAATACTGCTAAAGCGATGAGAATCACTGCCATAGCGGCAATGACCAAGTCTAGAACGATATTAAGCCAGAGTTGCAAGCACAGAAGGATGTACGCTGGTTGCTGGGACTTATCAAGGGAGTCTATGTTAGTACTCTCTGCTTGCTTCACCCAGCCAAACGACCGGATGCTGACGACACCCTCGACCTGTGAATAGAGAAGATAGTCAGCCCGGCTTCATAAGATGCAGCTACTGGTACTTACGGACTCAAGGAAGCTTGAGTAAACAGCAGACTGCGATTCTAGTTGAAGCAAACGAAGTTGCCGAGATGTCCGCAGATACACCCGTTGCACAATGTAGACCACCAGAACGCATAATGGCATTGTGGCAGTCAGCAGTTTTTGGCCATTGAAAAGGAGAGTGGCTTGCACAAGGAGCTTGAAGGTTTCTTGAAACAGTTAAGAAAGTTTCATAATGCATATACCAAGAGGTCTGGAGGTACTGACGGTTGCAAAGAGAGAGAATTGCTGGAGGCAGGTTCTTGTCAACAAGTTGCATATCTTCACTGAACCTGAGAATTATCAGCCAAGTGGAAAGCAGTAAGAGGCAAATGACGTTACCGATTGAGTATCGAACCCGTCTCTGTAATTGAGAAAAATAACAAGGGAGCACTGAAACTTGTTAGTCAGGGCTTCAAAGGATTGCGCTACAAACCCAAAGACAGTGGAGAGTAATCGTCGGTGAAGCTCAGCACCTGACGTTGGCGCAATCAACATATGGGTAGACCTGCGAACGAACCATTAGCCGTGTGAGAGTATATTCAGAGGCCGAATGGCTTACCACATTGACCCATTGGTGGCTGTCCAGGCTAGGAGTGAAAGGATGAGGTATCCTCCAATATAGAATTTGGTCTGTGAACCTGGTGATTCCGTCCACTTCTGCAACCAATACTGTGGAAATGTCACGAAGAATGAGTAGGAAGCTGTGCAAGTGAGCAATATGAAGAAGTTCCGTGGGTGAACAGCTCTCAAGTAATATCCTATAACAGTCAGTGACCTTCATATCGTCCAAGTTCTAGCATTACCATATAGAGTGAAATCTCCCGTTGATCTACTCAAATCAGCCACAGCCTCAGTCACTTCGAGAGCCTGGCTCTGGATTGTCTTGTTCGTTTCGACAAGACCTGTGTTGGTTTCAGCCATTGTAGCGTTGGCATGCGTCTGACGCAAATGCGCCGCTTCTTCATTAATTGCGATCGGTGGCCCTTGGTAGGTGACTCTTCCACTCTCCAGAATGATCAACGAGTCCGCCAGGTCAAAGTGTTTAGCTAAAAGTAATGAGCACTGATATATCCCGAAACATATGGCTAAGTACTCACTAGAGTTGGCAATTAAGACGACTGTAACGCCTGTCTTACGAAAATAGCCTTGAGTTCCTAGAAGATTAGAAACGACCTTTCTTTCTGTGTTATGATCTAGAGCTGAGAAGCTATCGTCGAGAATCACGATTTCGCACCGAGCATATACAGCACGGGCGAGTGCCTGGTTTGTAGTTAGCACCAAAAAGCTTCACAGATGGAGATACAACCGAGTACATACTAAACGCTGTCTTTGACCTCCAGAGAGCTTCAGGCCCCGGCTGCCTATTACAGTGTCATCGCCGAGCGGCAAGGCTAAAATATCCTCATCAAGGCAGCAAAGCTTGACAACATGCCTGTACCAACTGGGCTCAAACTCTCCGAAGCCACAAACCGCATCTTTTAAAGTTCCACTCGGCAACCAGGGCGATTGTTCGCAGTAAGCAATTCGTTTAGTGGCCACTGAGATTGTCCCGCTCGATGTTGGGATTTCGCCTAGAATGCACTGGGCGAGAACTGTCTTTCCACTCCCAACTGCCCCAGCGCAAATGACTATTGACCCTTCATTGACATTGAAATTGATATTTTCGAGAACTAGACGTGGCTGTGAGTGGGACTGAACAGTAACAGCGTCAAAGCAAATGGCTAATGAAGAATCATCGACCTTTGTCTTTGGCTTGAACAAGCGTCTCTCATCAGCTCGACCAGGCCGGACGAGATAGTCTTGGATTCTTCCGAAAGCGGCCAAAGAGCCAATAGCGCGGGGCACAATCGTCATGATCATATTTGCTGGGTGGGTCACTAGTCCAAGAAGCGCTGTTGTCGTAAATGCAGTCTCGGCATCGAGTGTCGACCCACGGAGATTAGCATACATCACGAATATGACAAATGTCAGTATAGGAGAGAATATTCCGAGGGCATTGGCTATCATGGTTAGCAGAGGTAGACCCGTGAAGAAATCATCATTAAACCCACCACTGGCGTTATACGCGACCATCATCCACCGCACTTTCTTCGCCATCTCTAATTCTTGGGCTCGAAGCTTCTGAATCAAAACCTCGGTTTGTCGGGAAAGCCCAAGCATCTTCGTCACCTTCATTGATGAGAGCGTAGATGCCGTCAGCGAGATTCGTCTCTGTGTCGCTTCATTCCAGGCCTTCTGCTTGCTTTGCAGGCTTCTGGCCAGGTACCGACTCATTCTAGAGCAAACTGTTGAACAGAGACTCATTAGCTACCTCTATCGAATCGACATTTGATCTGGAGATCTCACAGAAGATAATCACTAGAGGTACTGGGGCGGCCCAGCGAATTTGTCGAGCCAACATTGCCATTCCGATTATGACCTCAAGGACATGCGCCCAAGTCTCATGGAACATGCTCGCAAATCTCATCACGCTCTCTGTATCTGTGCTGATTAAAGTTAGGGCTATACCGTCGTTATAGCTGCTTGATGACTGCCGCAGAGCTGCGTTATTGATAAGCCCGATGAGTATCCCTTTGGTCATGACGCTGAGTCTGTTCAACCGATGGTGGTATACTGCTTCAAAAACTGCTAAACCGAAGTAGACCGCAGCGGCTTTCATGATCAGTATAAATCTACCTCCTTCGGAGTGGCTGCTTAGTTCATGAACCGCTGAGCTAATGAGAGCCGGCTGAGCGTAACGAAATAATATCAGGCATAGTCGTAAGATAACTGGTACCATGAACTGAGGTAGCATACTCTTCACGAGGCAGATGGGTAGTGTTATCTTGGTCAATGGTCTGGTCCTCTGGTCCCACGCCTTGAAGCCATCATGACGGAGCTTCTCCGAAGTAAGGAGGTCGTCAATCGGAGGAAGATCTTCGCCAGAAAGAATGATCTGGTTCCCCAAGGCGAGAATGGGGTTGATCCACCAGAAGAATATTCTGCTTAAGATTCCTGCAAGCTGCTCTGGAGATTGGAAAGAGTAGGGACTCTTGAGAATCCCTTGTTTGCTTCGGCTTTCTGCGGCGACGAGAAGAAACTTTAGAGATATTTTCATGGCGGGTACCAACCACTCCTCAAGATCCTCTTGCATAGCAACACCCAAGTCACACACCAAAGATACGAGCAAGAAGATAACAGCGAGATCGGCTGGTCTGGTTGAGCGCACATGTTCCAGGTACAGCAGAGGGCAAAGAAGCGCTGTAGCGACGAAAGAGGCAATTGACACTAGAAAGTGATAGCGATATTTCTGCAAGATATCTGTTGCCAAGGAATAAAAGTTCGCCATGAGAAGCAGGCCTGTTATTATCTATACAGCATATGGCGTCAGCTTCATATTGCCATACGAATTGAGGGAGGCTGCACCAGTGATGAGAAGCCAGAATATCCTGGGATGATTTTGATAGCTTCTTTCCTAAGCCGCCATAGACGTAACAAGATTAAGATAGAAAATATCGTGTTGAGAAGGCCTGAGATCAGGTGAATTGAGGCGCTGCTGTTCATGGTACGAGCGTGGGAGTACAAGATCGTGACAGAGACAATGCTTAGAAATGACGATATGTATTATTCTGCGATTCCTTCGAGATATAGAAGAATGGTATCTGAAAGATTTGAATCAATGCTTGAGGGAAAAGGAGAGATCGACTGCTACTAAGACGAACAGATCGATGCAGATACGAGACGGTAAAAATAGAAGTTATAGTGGGTCGGTCAGATCATAGAATTGCGCCATATGGCTTATCTCCTCTAGCGACCAACAGGATCAATTCCTGACGGGCGCAACAGATGCAGGTAACACAATAGAGAAGGGCCTTTTGAATCTACGAGATCGTAACCAACAGCGGCGAGGTTTACCACCTTCTCAGACAGGTATGGTGCCTTATGATATCAGAACCAATTTCAAATTGCAGTGGTCTGTCAATATTACATTGGTTCTACCACCATTGAAATAACAACAAGACGTCCGTGTTCAACGATAAAGATGAACATCTCGAAACACAAGTCGCAGAGCCGACGATAGTACAATCTCTCAAGCTCACATATCAAGCCATCTTTACTCCACCTGCAGTATTTCCATCACTCTTCTCATCGTGGCTCTCAGTGGGCTTATCATCAGTACTCGTGACCGGGGCAGCTCCATCAACAACACCGCTGTGACCTCGGCCGACCATAGCAGACTGAACATGATTTGTCATGAAAGCAGTTGGGTCCTCCACGAATAAGGCACAAATAACAGCAACAGTTGAAAATGCAATTGTGATGTAAAACACGAACTGGAATGCGCGGCCGTATGCTTGTCTGACTGCATGGCGAAGGACATCCTGAATCTCTGGTGTCATGCCGGGTACGGCGTCGAGGGCGCCAGGAACACCGAGGTTGTGCTGAATGGTTCCCGGGATGATGAGTCCCAGGTCAGTGGCGTTGAGGCCACTTTGGAGGGCAGCGCGAGCGATCTCTTCACCAGAGTAAGTCTTGAACTTATCCTGGAAGATGGTGTTGAAGATGGCATTTCCGACCGCACCGCCGGCTGATCGGAAGGTACCGAGTAGACCCATGGCAAGGCCCAAGTGAGAATGGGGCACGTGTAGACTAGCAATGGAATATCCCAAGATAGTGCAAAGAACAAACATGGGGACACCAAAAGCTGGTACAAATGCCCAGGCCAGTTTGTGGTTTGGGTTGACGGTTGCAGCGCTGGCTCCAATGAAGATGGCTTGGAATGCTGTACCAGCGACAAATTGCCATTTGATATGACCGATCTTATGAGAGAAAAGAGGAACAAGGAAACCGCAAACGCCTTGCATCAGAGTGTTGGGTAGGGCGAGAACACCAATCTCAATACCGTCAGTGGTAAACATGTAAAGGGAGCCTTGAGGAAGCAGGGCAGAAAGGGAATTATAGTTCATTCCCGAAATGAACAAGACAACGATGACAAGAAGAAAGCCACGAATGGTGGAAAATAGACTGAGGGGGAACATAGGAGCTTTGGCGATGAAGAAGTCGTAGATGAAAGCAGCGACAATGGTGAATAGTCCGAGAACGATGGGCACGATTGTGCTGGCACTCTTCCATGGATGAGAAGTGGTGCCGCCCCAGGTCAAGCCGATCAGGAATACGGCGAGTCCGGCTGTGAACAGTCCAAGACCAATCCAGTCGATCTCACGGAACTGAGTCCAGCGCGATTTCTCGAAATCTCCTCGGGGGTGAGTTGTTGGCCAATAGAACAAAGCTGTACCGACCAGGGAGATGGCCTGGACAATGATGGCGAGGTAGAAGAGCCATCGCCATGTCGCGTACTTGTACATGGCATTGGCAAGCAGAACGCTCACGACGGCCCTGAAACTCTGTGTCAGTACAAGTGAATGGCTGGGATCTGAACGAACTTACCAAGGAAGAGCAATTCCTCCCTCAAGAATGCCCAAGCCGAGAGACCGCCATTTGTTAGGAAGCATTTCAGGTACACCTGCATACGCCACAAACACAAAACCAGCACCAAGGCCGACCAATGTCTCGGCTGCAATTATGCTTTGTGTGTTCTGAGCGGTTCCTCCCACAATGTTACCGATCAAGACGATAATTTGGCCTGCAAGGATAATGCTTCGGCGGCCGAAGATGTCGCTAAAGGGACCACCGAGGGAGAAAGAGCAGGCTGTTGCAAGAGACCATGCTCCTACGACCCACGGCAGTTGACTCGCATCGCCAAGCTCATTCGTGATCTGCACAACGATACTAGCAACGCAGACGAACGGAAGACCAACAGCTGGTCCGAAGGACAATGCCATTGACTGTTGACCGGCGTGAGTTCCGATTCCGAGATTACACGATCACAGGGGTTTTCTTACAAAGATGGCAATCCATACTCGGGCTCCCGTTTTCGGCTGCGTAGTGGGATTATCCTCCAGCGCAGCACGATGAGGATCATCCTCAAGTTCGACTTTGGCGAGCGATAAAGTATTCGGCTGAGCCATGTTGGTCACTTAACCGAGGTTTCTTAGCGAAGAGAAAAAATGTGAGATGAAACAGAGTAGTATTGCCCCTAGAGATGACATTCAGGAGCTTGGCCCTGTTTTCCTATTATACCTTATCAACGGAATAGTCGGGACTTGGAGTGACTTAAACTGCCGATGCCTTAACTTTGTGGGGTTCGCTAGCGCTTGTGGGGTTCTCGATTTGCTGTGTGGGGATAGAGTTTGACAGAGTGCGGGGAGACTACCCTGGACCCCTGCATGTGATATCCTGTAGCTCGTTGAAAGCAGAAATAAGCCATTCTTGATTCGGTGTTGGGCTGGGTTTCAGCCGTGATTTGATATACACATCTAATTACAGGGCAATTGCCGACCTTTGATCGCTCGGCGGGGTTCCGATGTGGGACGGCCGATATGTCTACCGAGGTTTCGAGCCGTGATTCTTCATTATGCGAAAATCATCACGGTCAAGGGTACAGCTCACGATGGTTTTGAAGATAAAAAGGCGTGAGAGAATTAATTAATTTTCGTTTTGGCTAAAGACATTCAGCAAAAGATAAACTTCATTCCCCACACTCTTATCTCGCGGCATATCACCATGACCAACAAGACCGATCTCAGGGTCTCCATCATTGGAGCAGGTATGATCCCGTTCACTGACACAACCAACATCCAATGACAACTAACTCTTCATCCAGGAATGGGAGGGTTGGCTGCTGCCTTGGCGTTCGCCAAGAAAGGCTTCACAAACATCCATGTCTACGAAGACGCACCCGCCCTCGGCTTCGTCGGCGCCGGCATCCAAATGGCCCCCAACATGATCCGCCTTCTCGACCAACTCGGCGTCTGGACCAAATCCTCCATCAAAGACGAAGCCACACAAGTAGAAGAAGTGGTCATCCACGATGGCGCCTCAAATAAACTTCTTGTGCGCGTTTCCATGACTGGTATAGGGGATAAGTATGAGTATCCCCACTATGCAGGTCATCGCGCTTCGCTGGCTGAGGGGATCTATGATGCTGCGAAGGCGGAGTCGTCGGTCAAGTTTCATTTCAAAAAGACGTTGCAGTATGTTGAGGACTTCGGACCGGGGAAGGTTAAGTTTATTGTTAAGGATGAGAATGGGAAGCCGCAGATTGTTGAGACGGATATTCTCATTGGCGCTGATGGTATCAAGTCCAAGGTCAGAGAGTCGATACTTGCTCATCTGAACCTGGCAGCAGAAATTCTTGAGACCGGAACAGCGGCCTACAGAATTCTCCTGCCCCGAGAACTGTTGGAACCACATCCGTACCTGATGTACATGCTCAACAGCAACACCGTTCGGAGGTGGATAGGCGAACACCGACACATCATCGCCTATCCTATTCACAATCATTCCATCTTCAATATCGCTTCAGTTCAACCTGATGTTAACTTCGCCGGCGCTACCAACGCTACATGGACCAACAAGGGAAGCAAAAAGGCAATGAAGCAGGTCTTTGAAGACTTCAACCCCATTGTTCAACAACTTCTTGACCTTGTTCCAGGTGAAGATGTCGTTGAGTGGAAACTGCGCTGTCATGAGCCTCTAGCAACATGGACATGCGGTGCAGTCACCATGCTAGGCGATGCATGCCATCCAACACTACCCCACCTCTCACAGGGCGCTGCAATGGCAATCGAAGACGCAGCGACGCTTGCTGAAGCATTGAGTCTAATGCCAGGCGACGGCTCAGACCGGGAAGCTATCGAAAAGACACTAAAGGTATACGAGCTTTTGAGAAAACCTCGTACGTCGACTTTGGTAGATTTGGCGGTGCAATCTGCTAAGGCTTTGCATCTGGGTGCTGGAAATGCTAGAGAGGAGCGGGATCGTCAGTTTGCTGCTGCTGCGAAGACGGGGACTGCGCCTGTGCCGGATAGATGGGTTAGTCCAGAGGTGCAGAAGATGATCTATGAGCATGATTGCATCAGGGATACAAGAGAGCGGTTTGAGCAGACTTATAAGTCTGTGTCGAAGGGTGTCACATCGAAGCTGTAGGATATAAAGATTTGCATTCTAGCATAGCGGAAGTCAGCGAAGAGAGTTTTATAACTTTATTGCATATATGATCTGACCATGCCTTCAGAATCACCATTTTCCATTTCTATTTCAACTGTTCCGCCGACCCGCCGAAGAAACAAACACATCCTGTTTATCCAGCTTGCTCACGAGGCTAATGCGCTACGTTAAAGCATCTTCAACAGCCAGTAGACTTTCCCTCGCCTCCAGAATACGCTTATATACGGCTGTGGCGGTATTAGCGAGGGTATAATATGTGCATAATGATCTTACCGACGAGTGGCCACCGCTTCCCCACGTGCGATAGAAGCCAGCCCAGCGATTCTTTCTTGCTCTGAATGTCCTCCGCAAGCCATAATTCACCCATTCGTAACAGAACCAACATGCCTTGGTAGACCAGTTCAACTAGGAACAGAGAACAGCGACCGTCTTCAAGATGTTGCCATAGATCGTAGCCGCCTTCGCGTAGGGTCTTCGAGATACGATCCAGAGTCTCGAGCGCTGAGATTGTTTCTGGGAAGACATTAGGTGTCGAATCGTGATGTGACTCGTGGCCAGCGCGTCGCCAATAGTGCTTCTGCAGTAGCAGAATCCCACTCGTCAAAGTCAGTATTCCTCGCTGAAAGGGTTGGATGTGGCTAACAGGTGTGACACAGAGCTTTGACTACAGAAAGCCAGCTGACGACTGGTCACTTCGAGTTCGTTGACGCGGACTAGGGACTCGAGTGTGCGGCAGAGCTGTCTCACTTCCTCAGGCGGACTGTTCTGTGACACGGTTTCGCTGCTATTGGAAGCAACGCGACAGAATGCGAGAGACTTGCTGATGAGATGGGTGGCTTGGCATAACCGTGCGAAAGACCCCATCTTGAAGGTAAACCCCTCAGATATGCGAGTGGCACATTCGGGTGAAGACGACTGTTGGAAGATCTTGTCAGTCGGGCCTCGTAAGTAGGTAGGGGAGAAAGGCCAAGGGCATTTATCCTAGATGATGACCATAAATGACCTAAAGGCCTCCTTAGGTTACACTAAGTTCACCCTAATCTTCTCATCACTTAGGATAGTGGCCCTAAGATTTCTTGCTTAGGGGAAGGGTGCTTATACTTGTTTGTAAAAGACCTCATCGTCAACGGGGAGAAAGTCCTCGAATGAGGGATCAGCCGTGCTTAAGCCACGAGAAGGCTGAGATACGTTGAGCAAGCTTCGTGCGCCATTTTAGCATAAGACTGTAACGTAAGTTTGTGGTAATTGACATACCGGTCAAGGATCAATACTCCCCACCAAACTCTCCTCATCTCCTCGATATCCGCCCACGATGTGCCTGCGGTTGCACCGCAGTTCTTACCCAGTATATCCTGGTTGATCTTATCCATTCCCACAGCCATGCCATACCTTGCTAAAGCCCCGACAGTCAAGTAAGCAGCCGGGAAAATTGCATCACCCATCTCGAACACTGCGATGAAGACCGCCGACTGCATGACTTGAACGCACGAATCTTCCTGGACCTCAACTTCTGCATAGAACTCCTTCACAAGGTCGTATAGCACGCGCTTTTCTTCTGTTTCGTCGACTGAAAGGCAGCATAGCTTCATACATAAAGCTAGTAGGGCAGTTGGACGTCGCAGCGGGACCAGCGGATTCAAGACGGCAGCTAGATGGCGCTTCCCATTGACTATAGGCATCCATGATCTCGTCAACAGAAGAAATGCCTTTGTCGTGTCTTGCATCTGCTGACGACCCCCAAGTTGGAACTCGATCTCAGCTGGCATATCCCATTCCATACGTGGCATTTGAAGATGGAGATCGCGAAAAAGGTCTGGTGCCAGGAATTGAATGGCCCTGGCGCTGCGCAGCTCTTCTGCGTTTTCGGATTGGATCGTATTTTGATGACTGTTATGTGAGCTCCTCCTTGCGGCAGCGTCATCTATATTAGGCGCATCATCAATCGGTGAAGCGGCCTTCTGACCGCGCCGCTGGGGATAGCGACATTCTAGGTCTTTGCGACGACAGAGCTGACATGAGGGAAATGACTTGTCACAGCGTCGCTTACTGTCGCGACAATGGAAACACGAGACGCGAGATCTTCCCGTCGGTTCCAATGAAGTCGACATTGTGGCCGGTGCTGTTATGGTGACGTGCGGACTATGAATAGTAAGCAGACACGTTGGCGGATGTTGCGGTACTTTGGCGGCACTGCGATACTGCGAGGATAATGAGTAAGCATGATCCAGGCTTTTCATTGGTTGCCTGGAGCAGTGCGGTAAATCGTGCGGTCATTTCGGGGTTTTAGTCCTGGGGTCGCATCGCGAGGTGATCACTAAACAGAATATTAGTGAGCACTCCGCTTATAAAGCTCCACTGTAGATAGGAGTTGTACGATGTAAGTGACATGGAGTACAATTGGATATATAAACAGATCTTTTCTTCGCTTTCGACAGCAATAACATCTTTTAGTGTCATACTCTAGCTACAACAAAACACAGCATCACAAACGGCTCTTCACTCACAAACCTTTGAATCCTCTTCTCACCATGAAGTCAATCCTCATCGTCGGTGCTACTGGAGCTCAAGGCGGCGCGATTCTCCGTCACCTTTCCAGTACTGGAAACTACAAAATCACAGCTTTCACCCGAAGCGCGACATCTCCTAAGGCTGTGGAACTCGCGGCTCTGCCTAATGTGGAGATCGCTGTTAGTGATGCCGCAACTGGCTACGACACCAGAGCATTTCTTGCAGCTGCTTCGGATGTCGATTATGTTCTGGTGAACACCGACGGGTTCGCACTTGGACAACAAGCCGAGATCTATTGGGGAATTCGACTCTTTGAGTTGTCTGCTAGAGCCGGAGTCAAGCACTTTATCTACAGTGGTCTCGATTCGGTTGGACCCAAGACTAACTATGATCCTGATCTCTATGTTGGACATTATCAAGGCAAGGCAAGAATCCAAGGTAAGCCGTCTCCTAACATTCTTACTGCCACAAGGTTGCCTCTGACCATTTTGATTAGACTGGATCCACGCTCAGAAAGACGTGAAAATGCAATGGACTATCATCAAATCAGGTCCATACATGGAACTCCTCTCTGCAGTCATGTCTCCCGCCATTGAACAGGATGTTTCACTCACCTTCCAACTTCCTCTCGACAATGGTTCTATCCCTTTTATTCACCTCGGCGACTTTGGCAAATACGTCGACTGGGTCCTCCAGCACCCTGAAGAGTCCAACCATTTAGATTTTGGCATTGCCACTGTTCTCGCAACCGGCGATGATATTGCCAAAGCTTCCGAGAGGGTCAGTGGAAGAGCAAGTCGATTTGTCAACGTCCCCATTGACATTTGGAACTCTGTCGCTTGGAAGGCCCTGCCCCAAGGTCCAGATACAAAGATCGGCTTCCAGTCTGTCAAGGATGACAGTGGGCTGCTCATGACGTACGGGGAGAACTTCAAGAACTGGTGGAACCTCTACAAGGCTAGTCCCAGCGATAACTCTGGATTGATTCAAAGGGACTTCGAGTTTCTGGATAGAATTGTGCCGGATCGTGTCAAGAGTGTCGAGGAGTGGATGAAGAAGGTTCAGTATACCGGTGATAAGCAAGACCTCCTGAATCTGGAGGCTCATACTAAGTAAGCAGGGATAGAGGTGCTTTCAGAAACGTGATATCACAGCTCTAGACTAGTTTCGATACAAGTGAAATGCAATTAGGAACATAGTTAAATCATCTCATCAATGTTCATCACGCCCCAAAGTGAGCGAAAGTAGCCCAAACTAACGGATCCTGAATTTTACTTCCCCTCATCTCCATTACCGCTGTATGGTAAGCCCTTGCAACACAATCCTCATCCTCACAGTCCTGAAGCATCAGCTCCTCGTAAAATCGCTTAGCAACTACTCTGGCCTTGATATCCTTAGCCTCCCAAAACGTCCCCACGACTTGCCGAAACCCCAACAATGAAAACGCTCCTGCGATATGGACTACCTCGTCGACAAGATGCCTAGCTGATAGATTTGCAGTTGAGCACGCGGACAGATACGCAAGCTGGGCGTCCTGGTGTCGCGAGCCCTGAATTTCTTTGATCGTCAAGTGTGAGTCAGCGTCGGTGCCTAGTTTGAGATAGCTCTCGCAAGGCTGTGTCGATATCGATTGACCGTGGCATCCGAAGAACACGGCGTTGCATGCTTCGAGAACTGCAAGAGTCTCGGTCTTAGTTGGGCCTTTGAGAACCCTAGCCTTGCAGTGCTGTTGAACCAAGTCATTGAGCTCTCGCGCTGATTCTTCAACTTTCAATTCAGTGTCTTCTCTTGCCTTGTTTGGAGACGCGACGAACGCGAATTGACAATCTGTGCCTCGAAGCGGTTTCCATTCTGTCTCTCGGGCATATGCGAGCGCCCTCAGTGTCGTGGTGTATGATGGGATGGCGAAATTGAACATGTTCGGAGTGCCGTCTGAGGTGTGATCTCCAGCGGCGTGGATAGGCATCAGTGCCATGAGGCCACTTGAAGTCCACCATATGCGTGGGAGCTTCTTGTCCTTCGGTGATTGATGTATGTCTAGCGCTTCGACAACTGGACGCACCGCAACGTCCCATAGCCACTTCAGAATGCGCAACATGGATCTATTTCTCGCGTTCTTAGTATTAAGACTCCCATGGGTGATGATAGGTTTCTCTAAGAAAAGCTTGGCGTTGTTGTTCAGGTCTTCCTCTTTCAGATCAGGTAATGGAATAGATGTGATGTCCGTTTGCGTAATAATGAAAGCATCGCTTCTGATGTGGCTGACATTGAATGATACAACGGGCCCCTTGTTGGCCAATGCCTTCAGTTCGTTAATCGACAGAGGTAGTTGAAAGTTGGCAAAACCTGGAACTTCTCGTCGGATCTTTTCTTCAAGCGCGTCGAGCTTTTTGTTCAGCTCACGCTTGTCTAATCCGTGAGAGGCTGTAGGGCTTGTACAGTCACTGATCAAGTGTGGTGCTGGAGGGCTTTTTGAAAGCAAGTCTCTGCATCTTCTGTATTCTGCTGCAATATCGGGAGCTTGGGCTTCAAGATCGCCGATGTCGTTACGAGCTGCGATGGTTAGACCTGCGATTACTCCACGGCTGGCCTCTTGCAATCGAAGCGCTCGTGAAGCATCAGAAGTAGCTTCTAAAACAATAGAAGTAGCATAAGCTGAGAGTCCTGAGATACCACTCAAAGCGTATTCCTGGTCTGAGCGGTCAAGTGCGAGGGGGCTTATTTTGGGAAGCATCTTTACAGCCTTCTCTACCATTTCCAGGGCAACTTCCAAATCCCCGTTGTTAAATGCTATGGAGCTGGCACTATAGCCTCCTACCACGCGATCTAAAGGATTGGCGCCAGCCATGTAAAGCAAGCGTTTGTAGGCTTGAAGAGCAGTCTGCCTATCTTCTCCTGATCCTTGAGAAGTTTCTCCGTCTTCAACATCTCGTTGAAAGCTTCGCTCCATGGACTGCCATCCTAAATTGTTATAATATGTGCCACACTGAGGATTATCTGGTGGTGTTGCATCGATGGCAGCTTGCGTTTGACTAATCGCTTTGTCTAGATCAGCACATACTTGAGTGAGCTCGAACCTAGCTCCATAACAGACCCCGCTGAGGCTAAGCCTGTTAGCTAGCTGTGTGTCCCCGGGGACTGTCTCCTGGATAGCACGCTCACTAGCCTCTATCGATCTGTTCAACGTCTCAGCCTTCTCGGGTTCCTTGGCTACTTTGAACAAATAGAAAAGGCTGAGTGAGAGGTTGCTTTGGTACATTGCCTTTGCTGGATCATCCGGAGACGCCGTAGCGAGAGCCTCTTCTAGAACACCAATGGCATCAATGAGACATTCTGAATTTCCTATCCTCGAATAGAGGAGCCTAAGCGCTTCGCCCAGGTTGTTCAAGACGATTGGTAACAGGAAATACCCCGAGGCTGTGACTCTCGCATGCTGGAGACTCCCGACGGCACCGGTAAGATCAGCAAGGGCTTGGAAGTGATGATAGCGCAGAATCAGGGCTTGCGACAAAGTCAAGTCTAGGGAGGTCGAGATCTCCACGCCCAGGCGTCGATCTCCGGCCAATTGCTTCGCCTCTGATGCATGTCTAACAGCTAGTTGCACATCTTCCATATCCCCATACCTCCTTGCCATGTTGATGTATGCCGAACTTGTTGATAACAGCAAGCTAATCTTGAGTGTCATATTGCGATTTGTTGTTATGGTACCCAGCGCCTTAAGAGCTGAGTCCAGACACATAAGAAGATCTGCCTCATTGCCTGTAGCATGATATCTCGTTTGACAGATACCGTTCAAGTTAGTCAAAGAGTTAACGTAGTTTTCGTCTCTAGGGGATCGGCAGGGCGGAATTTTGGCCGCTAAGTCGACGGCCTCATCGAGCTTCTGAATACCTCCACGGGCTCGAAAATCGGTCCAT
Organism: Fusarium sp. NRRL 25303; assembly: GCA_013396255.1. Lineage (NCBI taxonomy): Eukaryota > Fungi > Ascomycota > Sordariomycetes > Hypocreales > Nectriaceae > Fusarium > Fusarium sp. NRRL 25303. The sequence continues at coordinate 110,218 of JAAOAY010000046.1, forward strand.
AAGGCAAGAGCTAAAGCACTTGAGCAGCCATTATTATCCTCTGAATCCTCGTCTGGCAGGAGTGGGACAAATGTCCGGGCCAAATCGATGGATGTATCGATATCTTGAGGATCCTTTGAAACTTCGAACCTATTCCTGTACAGGGTGGAGATTGTTGCTGCTGCTCGACTCCATCGCTCCCACAAGGTTTCGGGGGCAGAATACTCCCCCGGCGGTGGATCCAAAGACATATTATACGCATGTAGTGCCAGGTCAAAGTCCAGGTCTGCTCTACTAGACTCGTATTTCTCGGCTACCAAGTCCAGCACTAACACCGCAGAATTGTGTCGAGTTTCGTCTGGAAGACTGTCGTTATTCATTGCTTGCTCAAGCAGGTCGATGGCATTATTCAAGTTGTCAAGGGTGCCTCCAGCGTCGTTTTCCGCTTTCGCAAATGTTGTAAAGTCCCGCATTCTGTCGACCCAGTCTCTATCTTGAGGTCTAGTGGAATTGACGACTTGCCAGCTCACTTCAATCGCCTCATCGAGGTCATCCTTATGACCGCTCCACTCATAGTTATAGTAGAGCGCGCTTGCAAGTACCATATTTTCGTGTAAGCCATTATCTGGGTCATGACCACAGAGCTCTACCGCCTCTCTTGTGTTGTGAATGGCATCCTGCAGGACATCTCCATGGCAGTAGCTCTGGTACAGTGTAAGTTGGTATGATGCGAGATTTATCAGTCGATTTGCCCGGTATCTTGTGTCATCTCCGGCTACTTCCAATGCACTTTTGGCGTACGAAATGGCGTTGAGTATCTCACATTGCTGAGAGGTGATTCCGAACTTGTTGTAGTAGAGATTTGCAACCTGTTCGTAGTGTCCAGCCGTTATTGTGTTCTTTCCCATTGCTAAGGTTTCCTCGATCTTGTTCAAAGTCGCGGTCAAATCATTCGGGTGGTTTACCTGGGTGAAACCAAGTCTCAAAAGATAGTCCAAGACCTTGGGCCTCATCTCGTCCTTATCTTTGACTGCCTCCATTATGGCAAAATGGGCGGGGGTGATGGCTTATTCAAGATCCCCCGGATCAAACCCAACATAGATTTGAGCTACCGGAATGGCTCACATTGCTGAGAATCAGTACGAGATTGTAGCGATCCGGGTCAGTGCGCCTGATAGATTCACTGCAGAAAGTGATAGCCTTATCAAGATCCAACGAAGTTGCAGCTAGCCCATGTTGTACCAACGTTCAGCAAATCCCATAGATATAGGCAATCTATTCGAGGGCACGATACTTGAGGCAGCCCACCTCAGACAATCCCCTTTTAGACGCCACCAGATTCTCGACCCGCCACATTCCACCTGGTTCAATAGTTTGAACCTCTAGCAAGTCTCATGCCAAGATTCTGGCCAGTAAAAGTGGCTATATAGTGCAGTGGCGTGCGGCTGAACTCGACGATCGGCATAAAGATGCCGCGCAACCCCGCAGCTGAGATCCAAGCTTGATGGGTTAGTACTCCGCAAGCTGCACGAAAGTCTTATAATAATATGCGTTGGTGCCATAAACCTTGAGATCTATCAACAGTTGCAATGGCCCTTCCTTTTTGTTATTCAAATGCCATTGCCACTCGTACTCATCAGCACTCCCATTGATCTGGGGAAAATCAAGCTAGGCAACCTGGTACCTAATGTAAGCCAGCCTCACATCGATGCATTTGAGCCATCCACGCTTCCAGAGGATGCCGTACACGTGTCAGAGCAACTAGACTTCAAAACACGAATCGAAAAAAACCATGGCACAACCCTCGAAGCTTCCCTTACCAAGCTTCTATCTGGATCCAGGAGCAACACGCAAACACACATGCTCAATCTTTCAGCATTCAAAGCCAAGTGCTATGAAATGAAAAGTCCTCTTGCTTTCTTCAAAGAAATCATATCTCAAGAGCGTACCCGAATGAGGTTACAAGACGCCATCGACGACGGCCACAAGATGTACATTATCACAGCTCTTCGGACCGTGATGAACGCACAGATAGCTCAATCGATCTTAACCTCGAAGGATATTTCCGCAGGAGCTGGCATCCCACTTGGTGCCATTTTAGCAGGGGGTATCGACCCCACAGGCGGATTGGTAGATATTCAAGGGAATCTGAGCAGAGGGAATAGCGCGCAGCAGACACAGATATATCTATCACCAACGGAACAGGTGTACGCTGTTGGTTACAGACGTATCGGTTTCAAGTGGTTTGTAAGCAAGAATGTCGATACTGCGTTTTTGGATGTCAAGAATAGGTGGAAGGTCATGGGTGAGGAAATTATGGGAGATGAAGATGAAGACGTGGAAGATATTGTTGAGGCGGACTTGGAAGAATCACTGGAGGGTGACGACATAAGTCAGGTTGAGCTGATATATGATTGAATACTACTATGACAAAGAGTTCCTGTATGGCAAGTATAAGTAGTCTAGACACCACAGAAGTTGCTGTCGTACGGGAATCCAGTGCTTTTCTATGCTTCCCTAGTAGATCATTCCAGAAAGCACTTCATATGACAATTTCCGAATAGTCAGGTTTTGCAAGGACAGACATTCAAGAGGCCGAAGCACATTCTACAAGCCTGGGCTGGACCGTTGGACACATTTGGTTATTGAGCCTGCCATGGGACAAAGACTTCATGTCCTCAATATTTCGGCATCAGCAGGCGAAGATGAAAGCATTAGATACATCATCTTGGTCGCGGAAGCTCAAGGTCTCATCGCCTTCGCTGCGGCCTCCGCCCAAGAGACGAAAAGGTCGAGGGTCTTTCCCGCAAGAATAGAGAAGGTAATGGCCGTCCAGTCTGCTGGCGACTGACGCAAGACTGGCGATGGGAATCCCACATCTCTTGATTGTGGTGCTTACATTATCAGCCTGGCGGAGAGCATTCCCTCTCTACTCAGAGTCTGCTGGCTGCTTTACACCCCGGGGTGTTCTACTGCGGCCATTGCTTCTCGAATGGCAACCAATATTCTGACCCTCGGGGATGCATTTATAGGTGAATGGAAATCCCGCCAGGAACCACGGCTAAGGTGGAACGGATGTACATTTGGATGCTAGATACTGTGGATCGCGATGGCCACAATTGCGTTTATCTATGATTCACACGAAGATTACCATTACAGGCTCATAGTCACTAGAATGAGTCATCCTAAAATATTCACATGATATTATCATAACACATATAGATGATAGGAAGTTGAATTCAATTGACCTAAGCCGCTATGTATTCTATTGCTGCCTCTAAGGTTGAACTTCGGGCTGCTCACATGGGTGATGTGGACGCGATACTGGTCTGGGCAACTGCAAATCCTGCTCGCCTGTTTCAAATGTCAAGTCCCTCCTCCCCAACCTATCTTCCACCTATTCGCTCTTCAGATTACCAACGGATAGCCAGTGAATAGAAAGGGAGGGGCAAGGTCATCCTCAGCCGACATTTCGAACTCCATCACGGCCTTCTTGTTGTACTCCTTGTAGTTGACCTCTCCCTTACGGTCTAGACAGACCTGGATCACCTTAAAAGCAACGATGAAGTTGTCTGATTCACGAAAGCTGGATTGCACGACGCTTTCTCTGTTACTAACTCTCGATGAGTAGGACGCACCACGGGCAATCTTCAAACCCGTGACTATGTACACTGGTCGCTTGGATCTGCTTGACGGCTTATAAGACTCGTCATCAAAGTTTTCGATTGTATCCCTGACGTAGGATTTGGTTGGGATGAAGGCGAGGGTATCAAGATGCTTGCACGAGATCACCCTGTGGTCGCCCTCGGGGCGTCGGTCGGGTGCACGTGGACCCCGGCCAATCAGTCCCAAGGCTCTTTCCGTCAAGGGATGATGATCCGCGTGAAGGACATAGATGTCGATATCGACAGTCTTGAGTTTCGACAGGAAGAAGCTGCGCGGCGGGGATCGGCTGAAATTCCTCCAGGTTGAATGGATCGAAATTATCAAGCCTGCCGAGGATGGTGCCGAGTTTGACGACGCCTCGTGGGGGTCCTGGGGCGAGAAAGTACTCCTTGACCATGATTGCGCATGAAGTTTTGGTTCGAGGTATAGAAGAGTGATGAAAGAATTGAGTGTGAGATGGTGAGCTGAGGTTGTGAGGTTGTGAGGTTAAATAGGCTTTAGCCAGAACAGAGAAAGGTAAAGAACACAAATTGGAGAGAGAGAGATGGAATGTGAACAAAGCGGTTCTGTTGAACAAGATAACAGTACATTGACAGTGATTCACTGCACGGTGCTTTGCTGGCTTTGTACGACTTGAACTTATCATGTGCAGACACTGGCAAGTGGAGGGAAGCAAGATTGAACTGGAGTCGGCTCTATTGATCATGGAGTTGTTCTCTATTTACACAGTCGAAAGGCTTTTTAGGGCTATTGTAGTCAGTGCTCTGCGTTGAAGCTGCCCTTCCCCCCATCGCTGATTCATGTGAGGAAATGATTGTGGAACAAAGGTGCTTATTGACCTTGAAGTGCACTCATGCACACAATTGAAGAATGTTTAAAGGTGTTTGGGTTCCGATAATTATCGCAAATGTAAAACTTGTTTGGATCTGGCTTTACGATAGCCGGGCAAACTTGGTGTTACAATATCGAAGAATAGCCTTGCACGCCGAGGGAAGCTTGGAAGTTAAATCTCGAATTGAACTTGTATTTATTCTTAGCTGTAATCTCTTAATTCCTTTAGAGCTTGCTGTTAACAAACGCCAAAGCCTCTTTTCCATAAATGCTGACATATTGCTGGTGGTGGTTGGAGTCGTTTCCGTTGCAGCAGAAGGGATCCTGAGAGTCACAGTAGATCTGGACCTTGTCTGCATTGGGGCAAGTGAAGCCCGCAGGTCTGGCATCGAACTGTGTGTTCTTAGCAGTGTCACATAGAAAGCGATAATATAACTTACACCTCCGGCAGTGCATGTGCCGACTCCGTAAGATAGACCGCTCACGAATCGAGGGTCGCCAAGCATGATGACAGCCTTGACCTGTTGGACTGCACTGGCGGACAGAGGAACTGATGAATCAGAGATGCCAGCTCCAGAGTCAGGGCCACCGCAGATGTTGTTATCCATGATTTGACCGCCCTATCATTCCGGTTAGTCACCAGTAATGTCGGATGACCGAGTAAAGGTTTCTTACCTGAGAGTACCCAACCAGGACAATCTTTGTCTGAGGACAGCGCTGGTTGAGGCCGTTCACAGCAGTAGTAACAGCTTGTGTACCCTGCTTCGCAGAGTCACCATATTGAACACCACCACATGAAGCCTGGCCACCGCAAGCAGGGTAGTCGATAGCCTCTGAAGTCGCGCCAGGGTGATCAGCCTTGATCATGTCAACTAGCTGACCAGCTGATCCAAAGCCTGGTGCAACTGAAGTTTCACGGGCACCAAAAATATGAATGTCAGGGCACGACTGAGCCTTGACCGCCAAAATGTTGGCTAGGATAAGAAGAGTGGAGTCGAGAGAAGCGCGCATTTTGACGATGTGTATCTACTAAGGGATAGTTATGTTGCCAGATGAAACCGAGGCCGTTCGTCTGCTATTTAAACACGGAAATAAACAAGGATCTCACAACGCATGAATATTTCAAGAGCTAATCGACTGACATACAAACGATTCCCCGCTGTTGTTTCAACCTGATTGACAGGTTTCATCAGACAGGGATGAGGTATTGGTGGGTAATTAAGATTGAATGGGTCTAAATCTGTCTGAAACATCTTTTGTAGCAGTTTGCATGACATTTTATAACAGCCGAAGCTTGGATCGAATAATGTCCGTTTTAACGTTACAGTTTCAGGAACCGATCGAGCCGACGGCCCGATGAACAGACTTCTTGCAAAGCCTCCGAGTATTGCCCTTAGCCCATACTTTCGCGAAGGATCTGTATGACCTCTTTTCTATCTTTCTTCTCAGCTCGAGATAGAGGTGTCTCGCCAGCTTTATCCTTGTCTTCTGGCCGAGCGTTATACTTAAGTAGGAGACGAACAGCTGCCTGGTTGCCTAAGTCGGCAGCATGAGATAGCGGAGTTCTCCAGCTCTCTATGGGCTTTCTCGTTCGCGACCTCCAGACCGTCTGAGCGTGGTTCTGTTAGCCTACGATTATCTTCTTGCCGAAGTAGGTATTCGTTACCTTAAACACAGTGGCCCAAGCCCCTAATCCTAATCTATCCAAAGTACTTACTATCGTGATAAGCTATAGATATAAGCGTCAATATCAATGTCGGCATTCAGTCATAGCCACGGACGATTACTTACCCTAGCAACGCCCGCATATACTACTGCTTCGACACACGCCCATTTTCCAATCTAAGCGTAGTTGTATTAGCATGCGATTCTCTTCATGACAGCCTAGGTATTCATCACCCCAAGCCAAATGATGGTAGCCCCAACTAATCCAAGCAACGCAGTTAGCTCCATGAGCTATTGACACGAACGTTAGTATCAAAATACACATTCAAGAGTTATAACCGAGCATAGCTTACCACATTAATGCTCGAATATAAGACCCTTCCACTATATGCCAGCCATTTTCCCGAATAAATTGACCTAGAACGGCACATGCCCTCTACCATGTAGTTATGGTCAACTCGGGAGCCTATTTTGAGCAGAAGCTCGATCGCTGCGATATTACCATTCTCTATAGCATAGGAAAGTGGCGTGTAGCCATACATATCCAAAACATCTCTATCTCGCCAAGCGCCTGTTTCAAGAAATAGCTCTATGATACCTATATCACCATGCTGCGCAGCATGATGAAGCGGCGTCTCTCCAAACAGATTTCTCTGGTCTGGCTGGGCGCCATTGTCTAAAAGGCTTTTCACAACAGCCACGTGACCAGATGATGCAGCAATAGCAAGCGGTGTGTCACCCCAATAGTCTTGCACTTCCAAGTCGGCTTTGACACCATCCTCATCTGCCCTCGTTAGAATGCCTCTCAATGCTCCTATCCATCCATTCCGCGATATTATGTGAATTATTCTTGTCTGTATTGGGTTATATGTCACATATTGGACCCAATTCTCAAATTTCAGAGTTGTTCGACCCAAGCGGCCCAGAGACGCATCTGAGGGCCAACGGAATGACTCCTGAAGATTGTCCGGAATATGATTTGCATGAAATATCCACAAACGTTTCGCATATGATAGAAAGGGGAATTTTGAATCCCATTTTGGTTTTCTCCATTGATCTTCATTTGCTGTCAGGTGATCGTGTAGCATCTCTAGATATCGAACGCAGATCTGAGTCAACCGATAGTGTGCTGATATGGCTGTTTGTTCCGTATCAGTGCTTTTATGGAGAGATGGCAGTCCCTTATCGACGAAAAAGTCCTTCACAGACTGGTGAATGAATTGAACGATTCCCTCAGTGGGCTTGTACTCGATGAGTCCGCGCCCGAGCTTTGTAATTCTCCATTCCATGGCAGCGGCGTGGATCCGAAATTCGTCCTCATTTTCGAATTCTAGTAACGATTCAAACTCCTGGTGAGCTAGAGACACAGCCGAATATAACTCAAGCAGAGTTAAAGGCCTTGCAGCAAAGCAAATGCATTCGATAAGGTCGATGGAGTCCTGCTCAATTCTGTCGATGATTTCACTATAGAGTTGCTCCAAGGTTTGAGGGATCTGGCGGACTTCAGACTCGATCTTTAGTATGCTTATCTTCTCTTGATAGAGGCTCAACACCCTGGTCACAACAAGACTCGCCCATAGAAATACGCCTTCGGCGTGCTTCGAGATGTAGTCAGCAATCTTAGACCCTGTCTGTTCCTGGAATGAACTCAGTTTATTCTCAACGAAGAGGGATATGTCTTTCGCGTTCTCTGTGTCAATACATATCCTGAGTGTACAATTGAGGTTGAGAATAGGATAGTGACGACATGTGAAGCAGATACGAAAATATTTTAGACGGTCCGATAAGGGTCTGTGTAGCAGAGAATTGAACTCGTCAGCCAATTCCTCTGCGCTCTTTTGGCCGCATTCGTCTAGAGCGTCAACGAATAATATGATGGGGTGAGTTTCCAAAGTCTTCCATAATGCGATCCGGGTATAGTGAAGGAGCTCAGAGGTTTGCCACTTCCAATGGTCGTCGGACGTGTCCAGATGAATGTATCTTTGCCTGTATGTTATTTCCATGGCCTCCAGTGCCCCAGGAATCTTGCTTTGCAACTGGTAGAGGAGCGAGCGATAGAGGCCATCGGGCGTTTTTTGAAGTTCGGCACCACGGCCATTGAAAAAGAAGGAAAGTACCAGAGGCATCTCTTTCCGGCTTTTCGATGCTATGGTGTTGTCAAGGACATATCGCAATAACGTCGACTTCCCGGAACCAGGCTTCCCTTTAATCCACAATAGAGATCGATCGCAGGATTCCCATGTCTGGTAAATTTTGTGTTGGAAAATCCAATGGCATGTGCCGGCGGCTTCAGTCTTGATCTCTGTCGGCCGAGCATTCATTTCTTTGAAGACAAGCGATCTGAGGAGGAGCTCTGACAGACTCAGCTCTCTAGGCGGTCGGGAGTGGACTACATGGTAATGAATCAGTGACACGAAACAGAAGTATATTTATAATTGCTAAGCCTTACCATGCTGTGTAACTGGGGCAAAGTAAGCAGTGCCGGAACCACTGTTTTCGTTGTGATTGCCGGCGTACTTATTACCAGCGACATTATCTCCAGATCCATAATGTGTCTGGCTGATAGCTTCCTCCTCTGGTAGTGAGGTCTCCACGCTAGACATAACCCGAATGGCCTCGGAGAGCTTCGCAACCTGAGCCTCAGTGGCTGCTTGAGCCGCATGGTTTTGTACCAAGAGTTTCACATCCTCCATCATCCCTTGGGATAAGACCTCCACACGGTTTCCCTTGCCTAGAGACCGCACCACCAAGGCATAACGCCTGAAACTGGATGAATCTTCAGAGGGCTCAACAGCCTTAAATAATTTCTCCAACTTCTCAGCCTTTTCTCTACAATGTTTCAGAACCGTCTTTATGGCCTCGTTCGTCCCTTGATCGGCGGAAGTGCTTAGATGCTTTTCGACAGCTTGCAGGATGTCTCGAACGATGGGTAACTTTTCGGCCACTTCACGAAATGCCGGTGGTAGGTCCTTGACGTTTTTGAGGGCATCGGAAAGCTTGCCGATGGTCTCAAGAATTGTGAGAATCCCAGAGACTAGACCGACTACCTCGATGCCTGACATTTGGTGACCAAGTAGGGCAGCGAGTAACAATCAATGGATGTGAAAAATATCGGAAGCGAGAAGTGCGAATTCGCTATTAATTTACCAGCATCGAAAAGGCTGGCAAAGGAAGAAAGTTAAGGATGGTGATAGTCGAGAAAAAGAAGGAAAACTAAGTCACTTGTAGGTTAATCCATTCATCAAAAGGCCATAATGGGAGCCCATTGCGAGATTCAAATTAAGCACGATATCACACCGCTACTCAATAAAATTGCCAGCAATGGATGTGCGTCTCTGAAGACTTTTTCACCTCCAGGGCCTGAGTCATCCTGATAGGATAAATGATTGTGGCTTGCAGCAAGTGCTTTTTTCCAGCCAGTAAAAGTTTTCTGTCGTTGTGATTTTCAACCCCCAGGTCTTCAAGGCTGTCAGCCTGCTTGGCAGGGCGCTTTCATCGACCAACTCTTGACCGCCAATTTGCGCACAATAAGCCTATCAGGAAGGCGGTTATTAGATGGGTAATGATGTGGCACGCAAAAGACTAAAGTCCGTTGCGTGCAAGCCAGGGCAGCCTAAATACTGCGACACATGAGAGTGTGATGTGAGACACATGATCTAAAAATAGAATGAGTAAATATCACGACGCTAATCGGTACAGCAAGTGTGTGCCAATAGCATGCCTACTAGGCCTCGCTACGTAAAACTTCCAGTAATTCCTGAAACTCATCGGATCTCATCTCCCGACTCTATCATTTCCACTACTAATTCGGTCTACGGCGTTCTTAGCCTGCTCATTCGTCACCGCACGGCAATCACTAATATTTTCACGACACCTACCGTGTCCTTAATCGGCTTCTTTCAGTTTGTCGGCTTGATATGTCTCGTTGGGATGTCATAAGCTTTAACTATCAATCAATCTACCGCGCCCTTTGCCTTTGAAATAGACCTTATATTGGCTCGGAATATTATTTATCGGCTCAACCTTTTAACGTGGGATTCGTTTCCGGTGACTCATGATGCCCTTTATCCAATGCAACCCTTGGCGCCGGGTGCCTAACAACTGTGATCCATATCTGTAGATCTTCTCCCGCATCTAGCAGGAGGCTCATGGCTTCTATTTCGCCATCGCTAACAGCATGTCGAGCCAATCTTGCCATATCATGAACCAAATATCCTAGACCCTGTGGAAACCACCTTGGACCGTCCAGACCTCTCCAGAATTGTATCAACCGCCCCAAGAAGCTCATGCTCCCGACCAGGTGCAACGACAAGATTGGCTACCACTGGCAGATACTCAATCTTGTTACTGATCTTGGAATGGTACGGCATCTCTCCAATTGGCACAACGACATCGGGGCTTCCAAAAATTGGCGGTAAGAATAGTTGATCACATGCTGACTGAGTCTCAGGTGATTCAACCTTCTCGTCACGATAGACAGGTTTGACTTCAGCGACAGGAAGAATGACAAACGTTTCAAAGTTCTCGTCCCCGAAAAAATGATCGTTCAGCCACTTTCTGTAAACAAGCAACCTTTGAGTAGCTTCCTCATGCTCGGCGTCGGAAACAGAGGCTCCCAGAGTCCATCTTCGTCGAACAAAGGGGATTACATAAGGTTGTTGGCTATCATGTCTCTCGGTGTATACTTATCTGAAGCTTGCTGTTGAGTAGTAGAACTGATGATAAAAGGTTCTCCGAATAACATCATGGAGATACTGCTCAATGTCGTCAGAAGCCTCTGGTGGATGTGACTGATGCCAAGAGCTTCTGATAGAGAGTGGGATTATAGTAGCTCGAAGATGAGTCTCAAGATCTTGTATGAAAGAGTCGATAATCTTCTTTTGTTCTGGATTCTCTGTTGGAAGGTAATCTAGTGGATAGATGAGACGATATGGCCGCTTCTTGAGATCCAATGGAGCCGCAATCCAAGTCTTCGCGACGCGTCGTATGACATCGAAACTTCTCGCAAAAATGCAAGGCGTATCAAAAGTTGCATATGTTTTTACCAGTCCTCTCAAGGACATAGAATCATGAGCAGGCCTGAATTGCCAAACACCATTCGCCAACGCTGGTCGACGCCACTCCCACTTGTATCAGTGCCGATCGCACAGTCAAGCCAGTCATAAGCCGCAACAGCAGCAGCACTTCCATTGCTACTCCCTGCAGGAGATTGATACCCATCTCCTCTGGGATTGGAAGCTGTCGGATAGTCGACGGCATCTATGGGTTCTTCCCGGGCTATCATAGAACTGAGTTTCGTCAATCCCAGTATGTTTACGCCATCGTTCATCAGTGCTTGGATCACGTCAGCCGTGAAGGGTGCATGCTCGCTAAGTTCGTAGTAAGCCCTATTGCAGATTGATGTTTTCATGCCGCGAACGAGAAAACAGTCCTTTACTGCAACACGTAAGTTTGGCGGGGTGTTGGTAGCGAGTGTTGGTGCTCGAGGCGGGACGGCTATGGCGAGGCAGTTATTGGAGGTGCTTGCAACCCCAAGTTGTTCAAACACCATGAATGGTGATCTTTTCCGTATCAGTGGTAGTCAGAGGCTTCAATGAGTAATTTACTTACAAATCCAGCTTGGGTTTCAACCCTGAGAAAAATGCTCCCTTCTCGTCATCATACAATCGACAGACGGGGTAAAGCTTGTTATCGGCGTAGAAGTAAGGACCTGAAGGAAGAGACGTGTTTCGTCGCCTTCAACAATCTCGAGCCACTTCATTCCAAGCTCCTGCAGATATTCCCAAGAATCCTGAGACACAGCATGGCCACGATGCGGGGTAGTCATGACGACGCCTGAAAGGAACAGGCTACGATCATACACATCGCAGCCATCCAGCTTATTCAGGTATGTCTCCAGCCACGGTTTGCTAAGGACTACACCGTCATGGTTTGCGAAGACGGTCACGAGTTGAGATTCGGGGGGAGTGTTGTCTTGGGACTGGAACTAAGCAAGGGGTCAGATGTAAAGTTCATATGGTGTTGGGTGGATCAACGTACAGGAATGGCTTCTGTGGTAACATATCGCCTACCTCCAGCCTCAAAAATAATAGTAAATTTGGGAGGAGCTATCGGAGGCGTTATATGATTAGCTTTCGCCGGTCAATATTGGAGAACAATGAAGTTTTTTGTAGCATCGTAACAGCGAGGAGGTTGTTTTCGCAGAGTAATCGTCCGCTGCAGAACAAAGAACAAGGACGTGATTGAGGGGGCGAAGCAGCCACAGCTTCAACGAGCCAATAACTTCGTCGCGTATCTAATGGTCACAGCGCCCTTACTATTCATTGCAGACTACGTCGTACATGGGCATTTTACCTCGAACAAAGAACACCCAATTCTTATTTAGACCGGCTCGTGATTTGCGGAGAAGCTTCACTTTAAGCTTCCAACTTATTATCTCGTCCCAACCAATAAATTGTCATTAATTAGTCTAGGCATCCTTTTCATGCCCAACATCACCGAAGGATCTAAATAGAAAAGCTTGAGTTATTAATTACTTTCCACCGTACCACTCGATACCCTGCAAACTGCCAACTAGGCAAGCTAAGAGCTGTTGTAAGACGGCACAGATGGAGCTAACTTTCAGCTTTAATCGAAGAGTGGACCATGATCGTCCAACTTCTTATGTGAAACTAGCCTTATGTCCCTTGATGTAACCTCATGGATATCACCATGCCTTTTTGAGCTAGGAGTGCGAGAGGCGCGACTATAAAGACCGCGAGGGATAAGTCGATGGATGGCTCGCGATGGTCACCTGCAACTAGCAGCGGCGCAATCTTACCCGAATCTAGGTTTTAGGTCTATCGGATAACTATAAAGGACCCCGACTTCCGCTGGTAAGACCCGCGCGCTCAACAAGCTACCTCGACTCATTCTCTCTGTCCCGGTTAACATCGCAGTTTCTCATAATGAAGTTCACCACCACTCTCCTCCTCCTCATCCCCCTCGCCGCTGCTGGCCCCGCAATCAGCACTGCCGAGGGTCTTCCAGACCTCGCTACCTCTGGCGAAGACGGCTATAGCCTCTCCCACGGCGAGGCTCTCCAACTCGCTGCCAAAGTCTGCCCTGCCAAGTTTCCCCGAAAGTGCTCCATTGGCAACTTCTGCTGCCGCACTAAGAAGTGTTGCAAGAAGGAATGTTGCAAGAATACCGCGAGATACTGTAGTGCCGGTCGATGCTATCGATGAATTCCAATTGTAGATCAAACCGTCATTGGTAGGCTGCTCAGACCAGATTTGAGACAAACGCTAATGCAGTGCAGTGCTGTAGCTATGAGTGGGATGACTGATATTGTACATACTTATGATGGTCTGGGTGGAGTCAACATCTTAAATCGCTCCGATCCGCATCGGGCTGGAGGGGTGTTGAGACCAGCTTCAAGTCCGTCGTGTACTATAGAAAGATTTCGCTTTGGTACCATGTCCAACAACATGCTCATTCGAAGCAGTTCCTAGCTCCTGATTCAACAAGCAACGTAGAATACCGTCGGTGAAGCCATCCTCCAACTCCACCAAAAGGGTCCTCCTTGTCACTCGCTTCTTTCCTTCCATCAAACGTGATGCACTGAAGTTTGAGAACGGCCACCTGCTTTCCTTCATCGAGCTCTGCGCGAATCTCAACGAGGTTGTCAACGTCCATCGGCGAAGGAGGTGACTGGTGAGGATCAAAGCAGCCTCTTAATGTGATACATGTTGGTGTTTTTGATAGAACAACGAAATGGTTGGTGAAATATGTGCCTGTTGCGTGTCAGAAGAAGGGATACCAAAATCAGGAATAGCATACCTGGTTCATAGGTAGATGCCAGAAGATCCTGTTTCTCCCACAAGTCATTCTTGTTCGCCTCGTTCTTGAAGAGTGTCATAATCCTTCTCTGGATACCATAACCTGCTCACCATCAACATCACGCCGGCAATACGAGTTTTGTGAGCCTTACCAAATCCTCCCCACATTCCCGCCATGAACCTCTCAACCAGCTTTGTTCCTCCCTTCTTTGCATCTTCCAAAATCGCCTTATCCAGCTTGTCGAACGGCACCTCTCTCACGCATGAGTCGGCAGAGCCCGGTTTATTCCAAGGATTGATCTGCGTCAGCAGCGGATGCTCATACAACGATCTGCCATTTTCCGGTCCAAAGGGCTCAAAGTAACATTTTCTTGTGACGAGGTGAAAGCTTGCTGCACCGGTGATTGAGACTCCGGCAGCTACTTTCGATGCAAGATTTAGCCGTTGGCGGAGGAGAGGCGATATTCGAGACATGATTGGTGTTTTCTGCCAGGTTGACCAACAGATCTCATGGTGCCGAAAAAGGGAGACGCTTCCAATAAATACTGACCCAATTTCGGACTCAATAGAATGCCGAGGTCCGGAAAGATGAGACTTATATAGATCTGAAACTCCACATATTCGGAACCGTTGCCATAATTATTGGTTGCTTGGACAAATTTGATGTTAGCAGCCCCAGTTCGTCTCAAGACTTGGCAGCATGTACTCAATTTGATTGGATCATGAAGTGTCTCCACTGGCGATTTCCCGCTGACAGGAGGAATTTCCCGCTTATCTAATCTCCTTTATCCATGCTGCCAACCCTAGACCTGGAGGTTTTTGTTACACAGCAGTTAAAGCATCGGCTACAGTCTACAATACTAATGCCATTCTGCAGCTGAAATCATTCATTGCTACCTTGGATATCATTTCAAAACTAACGTAGATACACGCTTTTTGCGTGCCCTACGCGCTTGTGCACGATTTATTATCATGGACATTTGGATTACTGTTCCTGTTCTAGCCATTCCGTTGAGTATATCCATATCCATCGAGAAAGGCCGCATACGCCTGTAAACTAGCATGCTATCAATTGATTCACCTGCCAAAAATCGTTGGAATTAATATTTCATATTTCGGATATCATATCATAACGCCTTCATTTGTTATCTGTAACTCTCCATAAAGTAAATGCCTCCAGACTGAGCGCCATGCCGGATCTAGACAGGTGCCAGATCTCGATGTGGATCAACGGGAATACATGATCCGCAAAGCCTTCATTCCATCAACAATAAAGTTCAGCCGGCATCCGAATATGTCAACCCTACAGCCTCCAGCTAATATCCGGTATGTCCGTCAGTCCAACGAGGCGTCTGCGTCAACCAACTTCCCCGGACTTTGCCACGATTCTGATAATTCGTACTCCATTTATGAAACACGTCTTCCATATGCTGACCTTTGCTCTGCTGTAAAGCCGCTATAATTTTAGCCACACAGTATATCAGAAGTTCAAGTGCTTTAGATATCGATCACATCATATCTGTTGCAAGTGGTCACCGTAAATACTTATCTAATGGCTTGCCTGCCGGCAACATTGCCGCAGCCAAGACTCATCCTCACCACCAACAGACAAGCCAAACACCAAATCAGGCCCTGCCAAGAACCCCCCGCCAATCTCCCCGTCAAAAGCGTAGCAACAATAAGCCTAACCAGTAAACCCTGGAATGCATAAGCATATCCCATGAAGATCCTTTACCCTAGCTCGTTTCGGTGTGATGAGAATCCTCATTGGCGGACAAAGACGGCCCATTGGTTTAGAGTACGAAGATCTCGTCTAATCCAGACCAATAGACATGTTATGCCCGGATTAGCGTCGACAAAGCAAAACCGCCTTAGTCCGTGCCCCTGAATTCTTAATGAGACAAGTGTACCCCGTCATTCCGCGGGTTTAAAGTTCTTGGGTGCTTTTCTTCTCGATGTTTCGCCTGCGCGGTAGACCACCATGAAGCTATTCGCGATATTACGCTTATTCATTCTCATTTTACCGTGTATATTCCCGCAAGTCGGCGCCAGCTCGCCGACTACTGCTCAACGGCTAGAAGACGCGTCGCAATGTGCCGTGCGTGTTCCCCTGTCTATCTCGCGCTATGGGTTGATTAATCAGTTGTAGATCAAATGTTTCTCGCAATTCGTTGATGAGCCGACATTTTCGACAGACAACAAGGAGCGAATATGCGACGATCATAAACTCAGCAATACGGTAGCCAGCTGTATCCACACAGCATGCCCGATACGAGACTTATTCGGTATGAACTCCACAAGATCGGGCTTAGAAGGATCAGGCTACTCACATTGACGGTTGGTGGACAGACTTTCTCAAGCTTGAGCAGACGAACTGTGGCCGACCAGAGCTCGACAATGATCACAATATTAGGGGGATCAACTACACAATCCTTGGGATAGCGGTGTTTTCTATCGTCCTTCGAACCGTCACGAAATCATATCGCTTCTCACAATGGGGTGCTGACGATTACCTCATCATCGCGGCGTCGGTAAGGATGTTAATCATGCGTCATACTGATTTACTAACATTCTAGGTCTTTACTGGAGTTCAATGCATCATCATGGGCCTGAGTGAGTTCCCAATTATATAAATGTCCAACCCGCTGATTATTGACTCTGCACAGTGACATTTGCAGGCTTGGGCCGGAATATCTGGACACTTGACGACAGTACCATTACCACGTTTCACATCGTAAGTCCAAGCACTTACCCATCAACACCAGCTAACAAGTACAGTACCTCCTCGTTGTCCAATACGCCTACGTCCTAAGTCTCTGCCTAATCAAACTCTCAATACTGTACTTCTTCCTCCGAACATTCCCAGACCCAAAATTCAGATTGATCATCAAGTGTACCATCGCCTTCAACATCGTCACGACAATCATCGTCACCATATGCGGCGCACTACAGCGACAGCCAATTCACTTGCTCTGGGATGGATGGAAGGAGTATCCGCCTCACGGGATCACACTTAATATTCCGGCAATCATCTTCTTTCACGCTGGTGTCAACATTGCTCTTGATATCTGGATGTTTGCGTTACCATTGACGCAGTTGTATTCTTTGGGGCTTCAGCCGAAGAAGAAGGCCGGCGTTATGGTAATTTTTGGTGTTGGTATTTTGTAAGCTTCCCATTCTGATTCTCTGCTGTAGCATTTTCTTAACATCCCTCCAGTCTCATTGCAGCCAGCTGTATCCGCATCCCTTATCTATTGGATTTCACAAGAACATTAAATGCATCATGTACGTATTCCCCATTCTCACCAATCTCACTCTCTAACGGCCAAACAACAGCCGACGCACAAGGCTTCGTCGTATGGTCCAATATCGAAAGTGGCGTAGGTATCTTGGTAGCCTGTATGCCTCACATGCAACCAATCTTCCGCGCTGTCGCAGCACGAGCACGGTCATGGAACATTCTACCCAAAAGCTCGAGCAGTAGCACAGAGGGAATTTTTGTTCAAAGGTCTCTAGCGACTATTAAGATGTCGCGAACTGATGGAACTACTTTGGTTGAACCGGATGACTTGGTGCTGCATGATACGGGGGGTTTGCTGAGCGAACCTACTCCGGCGAAGGTTGATAGTAAGTTTGGGAGTGCGAGTGAGACAGGGACATCCAGATGACGGCGTTTGGAAGATTACAATGTGTTCCATTATTTGATTCGGCATTAACACTGTTTCATGGGTCTGCATCGGAATAGCTTAGGAGCATAAAGCGCTGCATCAGCATAGCATAATCGTCCATCTACTTTATATTTATTTATGTCACTCTATTATTTCTTCTACAACGATACCTTTCGCGGCTTGATAAACACTCCATCAGGGTTCCTAGTCAAAGACGAAACTGGCTTCGGCTTCGCAACATCAGCTGGCAACGGCAACAACTCAAACGTCCAGATGACAAGAGTGAAGAAGATCTTCATCTCAAGGTACGACATCCTCCTCCCAAAGCAACCCCTCGGACCCAGCCCAAATGCTTGGATGGGGAACGCTTGAGAATCAAAATTCACGTCCTCTTTTCCATCTGGACCAGCAGCCATCTTGAGCCATCTCTCAGGCTTGAAACTCGAGTAGTCATAGTCCTTCTCCAAAGGCTTTGGCTTGCGAGATTTTACCCACTCACTACTTCGTGACTCGTCGAAGTCGATTGGAGGGGATAATATACTCGGACCGTTCGATAAGAAGACAACTGTTGTGCCTTTTGGTACACGTGCACAGAGGATCTGAGTATCGACCTGAACTTCTCGGAGAGTCATGCCAAAAGGGTATGACAAGCGAAGAATCTCTTCGACGACTGCATCGAGGTAAGGAACGCGCGTTTGAATGATCTCAGTGAGTGAAGGTGCACGTCGCTCAGATTTAGCTTGGGGATAAGCTCGTTGAAGCGCGTTGCGAAGTTCAGACTGGGCTCTCTGCTCGACGCTGAGATAGCTTAAGCCCCATCGCACAGCTGATGAGGTTGTTTCATGGCCGCCGATCAGGTATGTCATCATCTATGAAAGGGTCAGCATCATCCCTTGGATCGAGAGTTACATAAACTCACCTCACTAGTAATGACCTGAGAGTAGTAGTCGGGCTCTCTACCCTCCTTCTTCGCCAGCGCCTCTTCTCGAACCGATATCTCATCAAGCGCGCACTTCATAGCCTCTCCATTCGCTCTTCGCTTAATGCCATTGGCGATTTCTCGTTCCTGCAACTGCCTGGTAAGGACAAAGGCGTTCTTCAGGGTCGTCGAAAAACTTCGATACATCCAATGGAACAGCGGCGGTGAAGGCGTCTTGATGATTTTGGCGACACTCTCGGCGACAGTGGCTAGGGCGTTGAGCTCTTCGTTGAGAGGGAGTTCTTTGAAAGCGATTTCGCCGTCGATCTTTGTTGAAGAAGTGTCGTTATCTGGAGTGAGTTCTTGAATTTCTTTGACGAGTTGGGTGTGTTGAGTATCGAGACCAAAAGCGGCGCATACGATGATATCAAGGGCGGCGTTGTGTACATCCCTTGATGCTGAGAAGAATTGACCATTGGCGTGCTCAGTCTTCATACCCCAAAGCTCAACCAGTCGAGAAAATTTGTCGTAAATTTCGGGCGCAGATACCTTTACTCAAATCAGTCGCTTGATCATGAATCAATACTCTCATCTCACCTCCGATAAAAACGACGGCGTCATCAAATTTCTCACAAGCTCCTTATTCTTCCTAAACTGCGGATCCGAACTCGTAAGCGTGATATGCGCACCCGGCACCACACAATTAAAAATAGCAGTACTCGATGTCCCTCTATCAAATTCTTTCACTCGATGCGTGCAAATCTCAGCGGCCTCATAATGATCAGCGACAACAACCCACGGCTTTCCAAAAGGACGGATGAAAGCTTGGAATAATGGTGATTGGTGTTTGATGGCCTGCGTCGCTAACCAGTCGGTCAAGCTCCCGAATGCCTTGACGTCTGGGAGATCGCCCAGGATACGATTGGTCGCGGAGACGTTATAGGGGATGTCCGCTAAGGGACGGGGTAGCATTGAGCGATAGAGGGTGTAGGCGATGCCTGCTAATAGGAGACATCCTAATAAGACCCTCGTGGACGACGAGTCTAGAGCGTCAAGCAACGACATGTCTGCAATTTCTCACTCCAAAATGTCACGAAAATGAACAGACCCAGCTTGTCACAGTCAAAGCGGGCCAAGGGCATTTTTAAGAGAGTCAACACGGAGATAACAAACTGAGACAATTAATTCAACGTTTTTGCTAGCGACCCCTAAAGAGGTTAGATGGTTTCAACGATGGTAAGCCGCAATTGAGAGGTGCTCCAATTACAGGGCTACCATTACGAGGTTGGTTGCACAGTTGGGGCCTCGCTAGAGCCCCTTTAAAATCTGATGTGAGAATGCCAAGGCAATTTATTGGTATGACAGGATTAGCCCTGGGACTTTGGTGGTAAAGCTGAGTAGAGACGTACGTCTGAGCGCCAATTGACTGACGGTGAGTGAGACAGTGATTGCTTTGAAGAGGAGATGCTGAACGGTGGCGTTCGTTAGACTGCAGGCCACGTAAGATTCTTGATGCAGTGCTGATCTGTTTTGGAAATTGATGCCAATGTTTGTTAGTGCCTCCGTATCTGTTAATTTACTGCAGTAAACGGTTGGGATTTGAATGGCACAAAGGGATCAAGCAGTAATATGGCTAGGCAAGAGATGGCGTGCCACAATCGATAGTTCAACGCTGGACCAGTGGTATCGGATCTCTGGAATCGGCTCTCGGCACCTTGACACAAACTCAAACCACAAACACTCATGCCCAGGCTGCGGTGAATCTAGTAAATGCCGAAGTCGGCTTATGGGTCTTGGTGCAACGATAAGATTGCCGGTGCAGACCTCGCTATGTTGGAACACGGCGGACGCTGGTTGGATGTACCTGACAGGGATGCTCCACTGAACCTTATAGGGCAGTCGGGTGGTCCCATTTCCTTGCGCTCAGACGTCCAAGTGCGGAAGACAGAAGCGCTGTAAACTCCAGTTATGCTCATCATGACTAATCAACCCTGATAGAGCAACAGGAGATTTAGACAGGTTGTGCAAGGATCAAGATTCTATGGGTTTGTAATCGGGCTCTCTAAGCTATTGGATGGCATATCACCGTCTTTTCAAGCAAAGGACGGACCTTCAACTCTGCGAAGAAAAGAATAAAAGCATTACAATCAAGAAGAATAGCAACATGGCCCCCGGTTGAAGGTCACCGAAAGTCGGAGGATTAGCTTATTAAATAAAGTGTAAGTCCTTGTGTCAATTCACAAAATCAATTTCTAAGAATCAACAGCCCAGCGCCGTCTGTTAACCGGCGCCCTTTCCCTCAGATCTTTTCCCGATGCAACACAATCTTTAACTCGTGACGAGGGGTAACTCAGGTTCGTCGGCATCTTAAGTAGAGCCCCACCAAAATGGAGGTACCGCTTAGTGGTGGAACAATCCTGCTCCAGTGATCTGCAATACTAGGCAGTCCTAGATTCAATAAAGATTCCATAGAATATAACACATTTATCATATAGGCTAAAACCCCTCTTCGAAATGTCCCTCTTTCTGGCTAAATTACAGACGCTGTATACCTCGCCATAGATAAATAATACACAACTCCTCTAATTCACCGATCTCAGTTCTAGCAGGTTATCATCTTTTTGACTTATTAAACATGCTTGAGCGCAACATAATGCTAGGCTGTAATACCAAGTCAGCGACTGTCTGGACCCTGCTCCTTGCCTTGCTCATTTCTCCAGCCGTTTGCAGTTACGAGCCGAAGGTGCCTCACGTACGAGAGCGACTCCGGCTCAGAGACGGCTGGCGATTCTGGCGATCCGAATCAAATCCTGATAATGTGGTATACGACTACCGCCCTGATGCGAATGGAACAGATCTTTATGTCCTCAAAGATTGGATCTTGCCAACCGGTAACAATTTCATCAAAAGTCCCGACCATCAACATGATAGACCAAAAGATGATCCGGAGGTGAATATTCCATACATACATGCCAAGTTCAATGATAGCGACTGGCAGCGTGTTGAAGTTCCACATGATTGGGCTATAAGTGGTGCCTTCTACGTCGAGGAAGATCCAGTAATTCCTGGAGATATGGGACGTCTGCCCATCCAAGGGGTAGGATGGTACCGAAAATTGGTTCAGATGAGCTCCAGTGACCTTAAAAAGATTATTTATATGGACATCGACGGCGCCATGTCATATCCTATGGTTTGGATCAATGGAAAACTCTTAGGAGGCTGGCCCTACGGCTACAACTCGTTCCGTCTCGATCTTACAGGCTATCTGAAAAAAGGAGAAAATCAGCTGGCAATTCGTGTGGAGAATCCCACTGCTCGTTCATCTCGCTGGTACCCCGGAGCCGGGATATACCGCAACGTGTGGATTACCAAGGTCGAACAGACACATGTCGCGCACTGGGGAACACACATCACTACTAGAAATGTGTCTTCTCACTCCGCTGTTATCGAGATCGAGGTCAAGGCTGTTAGCCATAGCCAAAGAGAACAAAAAGTGTTGGTACAAACAGAAATCTTCGAGAACAGCCTAGACTCAGGAGCGCGCGGTCGAAAAGTTGCATCCTTCCCCCAAAGAATCATCCAAGCGACACCAGATGCTAGTAAAGCAACTACCGCTAGCGTCAAACTGCTTAACCCCAAGCTCTGGGGACCACCACCTAGGCAGTCGCCGCATCTCTATACCGCTGTCACACGCCTCTTTGATGGTCGAGAGCTACTTGACGAGTATGAAACAGAATTTGGAATCCGTGCACTTCGACTTACACCCGATGATGGGTTACATGTCAATGATCAAAAGGTGTATATACATGGGGTCAATCAGCACCATGATCTGGGTGCTCTCGGGGCAGCTTTCAACTATCGCGCCGCACAGAGACAGCTGGAGATGCTCCGCGAACTTGGCGTCAATGCAATCCGTATGGCACACAACCCACCAGCACCGGAGCTTCTTGAGCTTACAGACAGGATGGGGTTTCTGGTTGTCGATGAGATTTTTGATGTTTGGGAGATTGAGAAGGTGCCCTCTGACTTCCACCTTATCTTCAAGGACTGGCGCGAGCCTGACCTTCGCTCTTTCATACGACGAGACAGAAATCATCCTTCTGTGGTTATGTGGAGTGTTGGTAATGAAGTCATGGAACAAAATCTGCATGACGTTCCAGCTTCAACACGCATTGCCGAGTACCTTAAGAATATTGTCTATGAAGAGGACAGCTCACGAGCAGTTACTGGATCGTTAAACGTCGGTTTTCCCAATGAGACATTGCCTCAGATTTATGATGTTATCAGCCTGAATTATCAGGGTGAAGGTATTCGTTGGGGACCTGCATATGAACATCTTAACCGTTCCCGGGCCCGACCTGGACAATACGACAACTTCCACGGCAATTTCAGCAACAAACTCATTTTGGGTAGTGAGGTTGGATGGTCGCTCAGCACCCGTGGTACCTTCACATTTCCAGTCACGCCTTACGATAGCTCGCCCATCAACCAGAGTATTGGTGCCAACTACGATCGACTGGAAATCAGTGGATACGAACTGTACTCCGCCGATGCAGGGTCGTCTGCGGACAGGGTTTTCAAGACTCAAGACGAGCATCCGTTCGTTGCGGGCGGGTTCACTTGGGCTGGTTTTGACTACCTGGGAGAGCCGCCTTGGCCTGAAGCGCGCAGCGCGTATTCTGGTATCATTGACCTAGCAGGGTTTCCCAAGGAGAGATTCTATCTGTACCAGTCTCGATGGCGACCGGATCTGCCCTTTGCGCACATCGTACCTCATTGGAACTGGCCTGACCGTATTGGGAAGAGGACCCCTGTACATGTATACAGCTCAGGTGATGAATCTGAGCTTTTCATCAATGGTAGGTCGCAGGGTCGGGTGGAGAGGAAGGTTGGACAGTATCGCTTTCGATGGAATGAAACTGTTTATCAGCCCGGTGAAGTGAAAGTGGTAGTATATAAGAATGGAAAGCAGTGGGCCACTCAGAAAATTGAAACTGCAGGCGAGGCTGCGAGAATTAGATTGGAGAAAGACCGCGAGGTGATTGATGCCGATGGCGAGGACCTGGTCTTCTTGAAGGGGACCATTACAGATTCGATGGGAAGAACCGTACCGAATGCTAGCAATAGCGTTGTGTTTTCTGTCGAGGGGCCAGGGGAAATTGTTGCGACAGATAACGGGTATCCCGCCGATTTCACTCCTTTTCCCTCTAAGACTAGAAATGCATTCAGCGGGTTGGTATTGGCAATTATTCGGGGAAAGTATAAGGGCAATGGGTCATTGACAATTAAGGCTGAAAGCAAAGGACTTCAGTCATCTTCCATCAAAGTTGATTTGAGAAGTATAAAGAGCTAGATATTCTTATACTTATAATGATTCAGCGAATATCCAAGAATCAATGCCAGAAGTTGACTACCAGTAGCAACTTCGCAGTCTAGAGCTACTGCCCAAAAGCCAGAGTAGATACTTCTTCGGCGCCGCAGGTGTCGGTAAGACAACAGTTGCAAGTCTCTACGCCAACATCTTCATTGGACTGGGTCTCTTGTCGAAAGGGTATGTCATCACCTAACGGGCATCTGATATTATCGGTCGCTATCGTGGCCATTTTGAGGGTGACACAGCCCATCTGCTATACCAGGAACGTGCAGATGGACTAGTGACTCGGATGACTTCAGACAAGCCGTCAGAGAAACTGTCGTAGCCAACGCCTCAGATATTCCTGGCAAAAACGGTTGCATGGCCCTCTGTGGCTTTTAAGATGAGATGGAGAGAACGTTTTTGGTTAGGAAGTTGTTCTCCGCTTCATGATGCTTTTTGATTCACTAGCTACGATTTGGACGAGCGTGGTTAGATTCTGAAGCAGAAGATGTAAGTGAAGACCTTCTTGCAACATATGAACTCTGCAAGATATAAAAAATCTTATGGAAAATTAGTCGAAAGAGGGATGACATAGAGTTGAGCAGTCAACGTTAGCTACATACCGTGGCGCTGTCGACAAAGTATATCGCGAGTCCGACCGACATTGTCCGAGAGCAACTGACTGGATATCTGAACGACGACTCAATTGTAAATCTACTTGCTTGAGCCTTTAATGGAAACAATTGCCTCATCAATTGAACAGGTCATAACAGAACACCATGGCCTCGGACGTGGACTCGGACGCTGTGCGATCTAGGTAGGACAACCACAGCTTCTTATTCGATATTATCAGTATGGTGTTACTGACCCCCACATTAGAATCGGAGCTTTGTGTCCTACTCTGGATCGAATCCAGGACAACACTCGGTCCGCTTCAATCAGCATCGGTGTCTTTCACCACGGGGAAGTAATCCTCACTCGAAGCTGTGGGTTTCGCGACGTGGAATCACAAGCGCCCGCTGATTCTGAGACGAATTACCTTATATGTTCATCTACGAAAGCTTTCACCGCTGCATGTTGCGGCATCCTTGTTGATGAAGGAAAGTTGGAGTGGGCAAGGCCTTTACAGAGCTACGTCCCTTTCCGCAGTGTTGTGGATCCTGTTATCGGTGAAAGAGCGACTGTTCAAGATGCGCTCTCACATAATACTGGGCTAGCACATATGGATCTTACATGGCTGGGGGTAGAATGTGACTGCATCCTTGACAAGGAACACTTGCTTGAGGTTGTAAGCCATCTTCCTACGGTTCATGACCTACGAAGCGGCTTTCATTACAACAACTACATGTACGCCGTGGCTGGCTTAGGAATTGAGAAACAGTCAGGTCGGCTGTGGTTCGACTTTTTGAAGGAGAGAATCCTAGAGCCCATCGCAATGCATCGAACTGTCACAAACAGTACAAAGTTACCAGACGACAATGTCGCAGAACCTCATGTTGTCCTCGATACTACTCTCTACATCGGCAAAAGTCAGTTGCTCCAGCCGATGATAATACTCTCAAGGGACCAGCTGGAGGTGTCTGGTCTAATGTATCAGATATGATGAAATGGGCCAAAGCTCTCCTTGCCGCGATTCACCACGAGCCTTCGGTTCTCAAAGAGGTACCGACCATCGTATCACACAAAACCAATATCACGACATCCTCTATCGGCGAGAATGCATACGGCCTTGGGTTTGCTCGCGCCACGATTCCATCAACAGAGCTAGGCATGCTTTCTCTCAATGGCCCACAGCGATAACACGTAATTGGTCGAATGTCAAGACCTAAACTTGTTCTGTATCATAATGGGGGTATGTCGGGATACCTAACGGCCTTCTACCTATTTCCAGAGACAAATTCGGTTATAGTGGCATTGGGGAATTCTCATGGCCTGGGGGATGGTCCGGATTGGTCTGCGCAATAGCTTGCGCAGACCATGTTTGATCTTCAGCCCCCGATCGACTTCGCTGAAGTATCAAAAAGGAGAGCTAAGACAGAGTATGATAGATATGCCCGTCTGGCAGCAGACTTTGAGTATTTTTGGAATGTGGAGAGAGGCCAATAGAAGCGGTTTAATGTGAATCTCGAGGATTATGTGGGCAATTATGTCACTTCAGGGTTGAAGATGACGCTGTATATCAGACATAATACAAGTAAAAGCTTGCTCATGACTGTCAACAATATCTCGTCACAACATCATCAGTTGACTCACTTTGCTGGAGACAAGCTGGGATTTCTACCCTCTTCACGGGAAGAATTTGTCGTTCGGGAATTCATTGATTGGTTCAAATGGGATCAATTCATTCTCAGCTTTCATCGTCATAAAGAGTCGGGAACCGTGAACGGAGTTAATTGGGGCGCAAGTTGGTGTTATGCCAATGTACTTTGAGAGAGTTTCCCGAGAGATATAATAACTCCACGCACCAAGCCATAACACAACGAAAATGAGCCAAAACCATGATATAACATACAAGGTCGTCAAATAAAATAGCGCCTATAGGTCTAGAATACTAATAGGTAATACCGAGGCCGTGGCAGTATAATTTCCCAACTCAAAGGCCGTTGGACCTGCAGGGGATTGAGGGGGGGATATTCCGGTATAGAGCATGGCGTACTGACAATTCCTCTGAAAAGGCCCGACAGGTACTGAGAAATCTGTATCTGCAGGGTATCGCTGCGTGACGTAGTAAGGCGACTGACCCTCATCGTACCAAAGTAAATGGTTCGTCGGAAGAAGATCATCGGCCGCGGGAGGAGATACAACTGCAGGCGGTATCTGGTGCGGCATATGGAGAAGAGAATAATCCGTTTGGACTAGCCGATCGAGCACAAAGAGACTCCAGTAAACGCAGCGCCTTTCTTCCTCCTCATAAGGAATCAAAGCTTCCCGCTCGTCCTCAAGGTATTTCCCGGGACCCACGTGTAGAATCAAGGCCATGGTATTGGCATCTCCGATACTCAGGTAAGCACGCCCCAGATCCTCGTGGGTATACTCGTAGAATGCGAGCAGAATAGAACACTGAATAAGCTCGATACTCGGGCTATCAATGGCTCGCAGGACGCTCAAAATTTGCTTCGCAGACCGATAGACAGCTCTGTCAGCATTCTCTTCTCCCTTGATACCTGGATTATCGCTTTGAGAAAAGAGCTGCATGCATACAACCAGAAGGGTAGTCGCAGGGTCCTGAAGCTCTTGGTCGGAAAACGAGTCAGAACCAGTAATATTGGTACGCAAAGCGAAGAGTTCTGGATGAACTATAGTAAGGTATGGGTTTATAGTCTCCAAGTAATGTTGAACTGAATGACTCGGAATGGCGTTCCGTGAAGAGAGTAGGCTTAAAATCATAGAGCTGGAAATATCGAGGAACGGCTTGAGCGTCCCCGGTATGTGAGGTGGAGATTTTATGGCATGCTCCGGTCTTATGACTGTTGTGACGGAGGGAGTATACACATAGTCATAACAGCATTTGTTCCTGAGCCTGACTAGTTAGATAATGCGCTCTTGAATTTGGACGGATTTCTACATACCGTTTACAGCGCGAACAACCGGGTAACGATTTATCGCATTTCTTCTTGGTACGTGTACACTTTTCGCAGGCTCTATCCGCCTTTTTCACTCCTTCTGTGATTTCAGGGCTTGGTGAAAGTGATGTGAAGCGAGGTTTAATAGATCTGCATGAGGGACTCATGGTGGCGTGTGTATGCTGTGTATGATTGGTATGACTTCAGATGTGGGGTCGTAGGTGTAGTCAATAGAAGGTTCTCTTAGCAATGTAGCGCGAGATATAGATCTTGAGGCAAATACCATAAAGGGAGAAACAGAGTCTTGGTATGAACAAGAAAGGGGAGAGTGCTATTTAACGTTTTATGTAAGACAGCTTCCTATTTAACCCTTGAGTTTCAGGCTGCAGGCTAATTAACCGCTAGTTGGGGGCAGTCCTAACACGCAAAGAGAAAAGAAAAAGGCTGAAAGTGTTTATTTTAAGACAAGAGGTTACACAATATGGAGTGAATCCCCCAGTTAATACCGTCATGACTGTGGCTTTGACTACAAAAGCTGCCAAGTTACAGGGATGGCGGCATTCTGGTCTTGGGGAAATTTTAGGGCTGCCAGAGTGGGAACTTTTTCAAGCCAGGCGATTCAGGTTAGTGACCTTGCTATACGACATTGTCGGGGCAGGGGTTGGGTTTTTGACTGCATGAGTTAGTGGGATATGCAACGGGATTATCCGTTGTCTCTTTTCGTTATCTGATCGCTTACGTTTTTTGAGGACTTCTGAAAAGGTCTAGATGCGTAGGATGACAAGGGGTTTCCTTGCTGAGTTGTCAAGACACCTGGTGTAACAGACCTGTTCAATTATTCACACGTGAAGAGATTGTGTGCTAGAAAATTGCAACTGGGGCCCCGCATCAGTGACATTCCTCGCCTCCACACACGCTATGTCAATGTACCAGCCGAGTGCAGTTGACAGTTCGCAACGGGCGTAACAAGCGATCCAATTCTTGAAGCTGATATCCACGCCACCTGGCTGCGTTATTGGAACCTTCATTTCGCAAGGACCTCGCCTGATGTGACGAGAAGTAGTGTGCATCACGTGCTGGCGTGGATGGACTCCCGAGCGAGGAATGTCTGCTCCGGCATCGAGCCCCTTGTCCACATCATCAAACCCACCAATAGATCCATGTCACGACCCAAGACTAGACGATGTCTGTTTTTCAGCCGCCCCACTGTGTCGCGGTCTTGCGCCGTATCCCGACGCTCTGTGGCTGTCGGACTAAGCCTGTAAATCCCGACGGTGAGCTTACTGCGGCGGTCTTGGAGCGATTCCCGACACTTGTCAGCCGTCGGGTTATACAAGCGAATCCCGACGTTGACCCCACACACAAAGATAACGCTTGCGGACTAGTCGAGTTCTAGCCCCCGGGAATTAGCTCTGAGTTATGGGGATGTCGACACAGGAAACTAAGTGCTCTAGGGTGCGCAATTCACGATGCGTAGGTTAGCGTATGGATTAGAGAATTCAGTAGTTTCTATTGTTTGCTATCAGTGGGACTTTGTGATACGGCCCGAAAAGATAAATATGCCGCCTATATCTCTTTATATCATGGTTAGACGTCCCGCTATCTCGCGTCTCGCATTTCTCCTCTCCTCGAGCTACCAGCACGACCGACCCAACGACGCGACGCGAAGAATGTACAAAGAAAGAAATCCCACAATCCATCACCGTGTACGCCGTTATCAATGCAAATATTCACTATGCAATCTGAACGCTATGTTATACCGCACCAGGCGATAGATCCCCTTCAGGCTCATCCAGCGGCAAGTGGTGTTCCACCAAAAACCTCACCATCCACTTGTCAAACTTGTAGGTTTGCATCGCAGCAGGCCTCGTACAAGTCTTTTGGAACAATTCGAGTCGTTTTACCTACACTGGTCAGAATTTAACCACTAACACCAGTTTCTCTACTGACCGAGTTCTGAATCGAAGGCCAGTATTTTTGAAGCGCATAGATGGTCTCGTAATTGGACTCCAGCTTGGCTCGGATATCAGCCGTGTCATCCTGCTGTCCGAAAATGAGCGTGTGCAGGAGTACCGCTGAAGAGGCAACTGTCATGTAGCCCACTCCCCCAAAGACCATCGCGCAGTTCGGAACTTGGCGGGACAGTCTGACCAGCTCGCTAATCGACCTTGCGTGATACTTGCAGAGCTCGGCGTACTCGATCGTCTTGGGGGTCTGCGCCCGATTGAGGTCTAGGAACCGGAACAGCAGAAGCACGAAATGCTGGTGGTAGCCTGTATGTATGGCAAGAAACGGTCCCCCAAGTTTCTTGGCACTGTGTGCTCGAAGGTTCTCCTCTGTTGCCTTCTTCTCCTCGGGGAGACCCGCTTCCCAGAGTTGTAGGCCTTCTGCTAGATCTGCGACGCGCTGCATCACGTAATCTTCGGAGATGCCCTCCTGATTCCACTGCTTATTCAGGTCCCGGATGGGCCCGAGCTGTTTTGCAAGCATGATGTTGTATGCCCAGAGCCCCAGGGTACGAGGGCGCGTAGGCGATCTCTCACCACTACCTTGGTCAACATCCAGGTGGTGAAAGTAGTCTTCATCCATTGGTAGGGGAGTCTCCTGACTAAAGTCTGGCATCGCGCGACGGAGGTTGCGGCCAACTGAACTCCAACGGTCAGCCATGAATAGTGTCCACCATACCCTGCATTTTGTTTCACGTAGAACCTCAGAGTCCTCCGGGTCCGGACGATCCAAGCCAAGAATCTCCGCCATTCGAATGCCAAGAGTAACAAACAGAGCCTCAGATTCTGGATTCTTCGACGAAGATGACAAATTTGCGAGCAACACACACGTCTGGATATTCTCCAGACAAATGTTCTCCATATCCAGCTTCAGTAAATATTTAGACTTTTCCATGAAAGCAGGTCCAAGGGATGCTATCTCAGGCTTATCATGGAACCGACAGCCAAACGCCAGTATAGCTGACAGCAAGGCATCTCCCAACGTATCTTCCCTCACTGCAGTCCGCAACGTGGGAAGATGAAAGAGCGTATGAGGCCTGTCAAGTATATAGTAAATATAATTCTCCACAAGTTCTTCAATGAGGTCATGCGAGAGACAAGCCCGTGGATCTAGATCCTCGGCCGAGACACGCTGTGGCTGGGGAGAGACAGGTCGTGGCTGGACGAGCGAGCACTGATGATATTCCTTCTTGGCACAGGCATCACAGGGGCCTTCAGGCTTCGTCCGGAAGCACTTTTTGCGACGCCTTCTGCACCTGGTGCACGCTGTAGGGAGTTTCATGGTGCTGCTGCTTTCGATTGGACCTGTGATGAGGTGAAATCACGGGAAAAAAAGAGGGGAAAGGCTGTTGTGGCATGCCCAGTTACTTAATCCGCTGACTAACGATATTTCACATTCGGATGCATAAGAACTAGTTCGGAAATAGCAGCTAGTGAGACTGTTTAACCTTGTCGGTGCAGATGCAGGGTCTGAAATGCATGGTCAGAGCAACGGTATAGGGCGGCCGCTGCTAAACCCTTCTTGTCCAACTCGGGACTCTACGTACCGACCTGCCAGACAATGACCTTCTAGACCCTGCCCTGATTGTGGATCCCCCGTCCCCGGAATATCTATAGATAAATTGCCAAACCTCATTCAACCGACGACCTTGCTCTTCTCAACAACCTTCTCATTGTTCTTCACAGTAACTCAGGCATCAATTTGCCCACTATGCTCTTCAACTCGAAGAAGGCGAACCTCTGGTTCTCTTGCCTCATTCCTTGCACCTGCATGGCTGTCAATGGTTATGATTCCTCTACGTTCAACGCGGTGCAGGGATCAGTTCATTTCATGAACTACTTCAACAACCCCGTATGATCCTCTCTAGTAACTCCACAGATGCATCGTATCTAATATGTTCAATCCGCAGTCTCCATCCACTATCGGCTCGGTCAATACCGCTATGGCCGTAAGCGGCATTATTACAGGTACTCGCCCACCACTCTGTGTCAGCGGCTTGATGCTTATAACCTCCAGGCGTTTTTCTGTCTGCTCTGGTCTCCGACCGATTCGGTCGCAAATGGAGTATGTGGTCAGGCGCTGTACTTGTCATCATCTCAACGTTTATTTCGACATTTACACCTCCCGTTATCGGCGGTTACATCGCCGGTCGTACCATCACCGGTTTCGGCCAGGGACTGATGCTGCCGGCCGGACCGGTCTTCATCAACGAGATAGCACCAGCCAAACTACGTGGCACTATCATGAGTTTCTGGCAGCTCAACTTTGCTATTGGATCTTTTCTCGCGTATTGGATCAACTACGCATGCTCCAAGAACGCCGAGAGGCTTGGAGAATGGGACTGGAGGATCGTCATGTTCCTTCAAATCTTCTTTCCTATCATCATCATTTCTGGGCTTTTCTTCTGCCCTGAGACCCCAAGATGGTACGTGTTTGGAGCCCTACTGTGACAAGATGTTTTTTTGAACCTGATTCTCACTAAACTATAGGTATGTCCAGAACGACAGATTCGAAGAAGCATACAATACTCTCTTGCAGATCCGCGACGACCCAGACCTTGTTGCCCAAGAGATGCAAGATATACGACAAGCCATTGCGTTTGAAAAGAAAGAAACAAACAACACTTGGGCCCGATACAAGCTACTTTGGACGGATAAGTCTGTGAGAAAGCGGATTCGTAGGTCTCATTGTCCCTGTCCATGCTCAATACCTAACCTCGCTAGTCCTCGCGGCTACTATGAATATTGGACAACAACTCACCGGAAACAACTCCCTCGCAACATACTCTACCATCATTTACAAAAAGGTCTTTACTTCAAACAGCCAGATCCAGCTTATCAACGCCTTGGCTGGAACCTTCAACATCCTCTTCACTCTGAACGCCACTTGGATGACTGACCTCGTGGGCCGAAGACCTCTCCTCCTCGTTGGTGTTGCGGGCCTAGCAGTTTGCATGTTTGCAGCCGCAGCCGTTGTCACTGAGACGCCAACTCTAGAGGATGGATCCAAGTCTCCCAGTGTAGGCATCGCGACTGTTTTCTTGATGTTCCTCTTCGCATTCTTCTTCAAGCCTTCTTGGGGCGCGACAGTGTGGATCTGGACGTCGGAGATCTTCTCCATGAACATTCGTGCGCAGGCCGTCGCTATGACCACTCAGTGCCAGTCTATCGCCAGCATCATTCTCCGCAAGTATCCCGTTCTCGTTCTCCCTAAATCTATCCCTAACAAAGAATGCAGAACAAATCTTCCCGATATTTCTGTCTGCCAAAGGATTGTAAGTTACTCCAAGTCTACCGGGAATCTCAATGTAATAACACTTGTCACAGCTACGCTATGTATATGTTTGGTGCTATTAATATCCTACTCTT
This sequence comes from Fusarium sp. NRRL 25303, assembly GCA_013396255.1. Lineage (NCBI taxonomy): Eukaryota > Fungi > Ascomycota > Sordariomycetes > Hypocreales > Nectriaceae > Fusarium > Fusarium sp. NRRL 25303. The sequence continues at coordinate 143,060 of JAAOAY010000046.1, forward strand.
TGCATTTGTGTGGTTCTGCATTCCTGAAACGAAGGGCGTGCCCTTGGAGCATATGGATGTACTGTTTGGTGGCGCAGATCATGCAGTGGTGGGAGCCGCCATCGTCAGTGAGAAGACTGTCCATGATGAGATGGTTTCCGTCCATGCCGCAAAGACCCCGGCGGTCCATCAGGCTAAGTACGACAGTGCTGTTTGAGCAAATGAACTTGATGAAATTTAGGCATAGCATAGCACACGACGCATGGTTTATTCATGAAAAGGGAACTTATAGATACTGGATAGGAAACACTTATGATTTTGTTTACACTCTAATTGAGATTGCTATTCAGCTGAGAAGACTCTTTCACCTTTCAATTTCCGTCTTGACGTGACCGTTCCTCTGATACGAAGACACTCGGCTCTGGGTGTTCCTCATCATACTTCCAGAGCAACGCATGAGTCTCTTCATTCTCACCGCAATCGAATTTGATTATGTACGAGATCCAGGGTCTTGTTGGATATCGTCCTTGCTTCGTAGTCTCATTGTGTGACACATTCCATGTCCATGAATGATGATGATAGTGCCTCAGCTCATAAGTTTCGTTCGCAATACCTTGAAAAGTCATGAAGAGACGACCATTCAAGATGCTGACGTCGATGCGGAAATTGTGAAGAGCATTCCAGTAACGGCCTGTATATGCCTCGAGGTCCAAATGTCTGGTGCTTCTTTCTCGTCTCGTTTCAAGTTCATCTTCAATCTTCTCCGGTAGAGATAGAGCAGCCTTCGCAGCCACACTAGCAAGATGCAGAAATTCGATGTTCTCAGTGCTCCCTGACAGCTTGTGAATGATCATTTGAGGAATCCAATCGCATGCATCGCCCAGACCCGACGAGTTCTGTATTGCGATGATGGCCATTTCAGTTTCTGGTAAGAGGTAAACGGCGGTGTTGAATCCCTGAATGCTTCCTCCATGATACAGACTGAGCTGACTTGGAGCTCCTTGCCCAATTACTGGCATTGAGGGAATAAGTAGGTAGTTGTAACTGAGAGTGCCTAACGAACAGGGGAGCTGTGCACGCCCCCAGCCCAGTGCATAAGACTGCTCGCGCAAAGAGGTGACGTCAAGCTGATTTTGAGGTCGGAGGATTATAGTGAGCTGCTTAAATGGCGAGTTTGGGGTCGAGGTCGTCTTGTTGTTGAACTGATGACTGACTGCGTGCATAAAGCTGCTGTAGTATTTGGCCAAATCATTGGTGCAGCTGCGAATGGCCCCACCAGCTCCCATGATGGTTTCGTGAGATATGGTAGGAATCGGAACTTCGTATGGAGAGGCATCTTCCAGGGTGTAATAAGCATTTGCTACGTTGGAAGTTCCAGCAAGATCCTCCATAGATGTTCGTTGCATCTCCAGCGGCTCCCATACCCTCTCATTGAAAACATCTTCGAGAATCTTCTCCTCAACCACCTCGATGATTCGGCCAACCACGTCGTAGGCGTAATTATTGTAGAGAAAGTCAGTCCTAAAGTCTCTAACGACAGGTTGAGCAGCCCAGGTCCGTATACCCTCTGACTTTGGGAGCAGGATATTCCCGGCCCGAGAAATCCAGATGGCTTCGCTACGCGCCACTCCAGTGCGATGGGATAAGAGATCAGCGATAGTGATCTGCGAGCCGCGGCTCTCGAATGCATCTTGGAGCTCGGGCAATACTGAGGCGACGCCAGTCGACCATCCGAGCTTCCCTTCCTCAACCAATATTCCCACGAGGACTGCCACCATTCCTTTGGTCACAGAGCCGATGAAGTACGTTGTATCGCCATCCGGGGTATTCTGACCTTCAACGTCTCGGAAACCGAGATGTTTGGCATAGGCTTCATCTCCGCCCGAAACAACGGATAACGAAAGTCCAGTCGCGCACTGACCTTGCAGATGTAGTCCATCTGAGGCTCTAGAGAGACGATAGCATCGTGTATGTTAGCATGGGAGTAGCTCAGCATGGTCAGGTCTTGAGAAATCAATGATGTTGTCGTAGTGGAATGAGTATGAAAGCGAGTAATCCAGCGAATGATGCTCCTTTTCAATAGTTCACTCTATAGACTTGATGAGGGGAACTTGTTTGTTGTTTGTTCCTGTTTGCTTTGTTCTCTTGCGCCACTCAAAGTTTAAGAAACAAATTCGACAAACACTGTGGCTTTTGCCGTCCGCGACCCTGCGATCCGAGATCGAAATGGTAAGCCCTCAGGTTCAGTTGATCGACATTGTACTGCATCGTAGCTGCCCTTGAAGGAAATAGCCATGGCAGGTCGGACGTCAAATTGGCTAACCAACGGGAAATTCCGCTCGGCTGAGAGCAACATCACATAGCCATCTCCCGAGAAACAAGGTGCGTCGTGTGATACACTGAAGTTCTGGCCGAGTCTGATGACAAAATTACTAGTAGTATTTGCCAGTATACTAAAGGTTTAGGCACCAGGCTTGTTTGCTGCAAGTAAGCTGACGACTTTGTAACTCAACTCAAACAAAGTGCCCTCATATGCAGGCAAAAGGACCGAAATTTCCTCTGACGGTAACACCACTTCGGCTGATGTAGGTGGCATAAGACAATGTGATTTCCTGACATTCTCTACACAACGGTTATTTGATGTAATTTGCCGTACCTGACTACGTTGGAGGACGGTTTCGGGTGGCTATAGAGAGAAGGGACTGGCCATAAATCGATAAATCGAAGGGATCATTTGATCATGACTGGATTATTGCAGACCATACCTTATAGGGTAATTTAAGGGCACTTTGGAATTAATAATATCCCCGCAAAGGTTTCCGAAAACTGCATCAATTTTCGATCTGGTTGATCGATGATAACATGGAAGCTAATGAATAAGCTAAGCCTTGGTATGGGCTGTTTAATTGCTGACTGCATACAAAACCCGCTGACGGTGCATTCAGCTGGTCCAGTATTGGACCAATAGCGTCGCGGATTTTGGTGTTAAAGAGGCACGAGAGCATCAATCCTTGCAAGGCAACAAATAAACCCCTCGTATTTATTGTTCAACCCCAGAGCCATTTGCAATTTCTCTTTTCGCCCTCAAACATGCTCTCTTTCACAGCTCCCTTCTGTCATTTCTAGCATTGCAATATTTCTGTTCCTAGTGGCAGTTGCGTATCGCATTATGGTAGCAAAAAAGGCACGCGTGGAGCTGGAGAAACAGCTAAAGAATGATGATCGAGATGTTGCCGATCTGTGGAAGGAAGCTCTCAAGAGCTATGAAAGCATCGTCGGTTTCGGTTTGCAGCGCAAATTCGACAATGTCCAGTCCATGCTTGACTACGGAACTGACCAGATGAACAACTTTCACAAGTTCAGGCACGACAAGGGAAAGGTCGATCGATTGAGGACCTTGTTCTCTTCCAACCTGGATCTCGTCGAACAAGGCGCCAACCAAATTATCGCCGCCGCAGCGCCGGCTTTTCCACCAGCCGCTGCCATCGGAACCGCTTTGACCTACATGCTTCAAGCTTGTCGGTCTGTTTCTGCCGACTACGACATCGTCATTGTCTTCTTTGAAGACATGAACAGCTTTTTAGGTCGGATCACCATCCTGGAAAAGAGATTGCCGCAAGACAAGGCTTATCAGAACTGCTTGATGGAGGTATTCACCTCACTTCTGACCATGTGCGGTTTTGCGCACAAGTATATCGAGCTCGGTCGCTTCAAGAAATGGATCTCAAATCTGTTCAAAGGTGACGACGGAGAGCTTGGTGGCGCGAGAGCGAACATGAACAAGAACCTGGATCACTTGCAGCAAGCGACCGAATTTGCCATCCTCGGTAACACAGAAGAGACTCTTGCAATGGCATCACAGCTTGATGAGAACCAGAGGTCTCACGCAGAAATGCTTGAGAGAGTCGGCCATACCATCGATACCATTCATGAGAACACGGAGAATATTCGCGGCGACATTGCCAAAATCCTCAAGCTCTTCGGCGGACAGAAGAAGGAAAAGACCATGGAGAAGCCGCAAGCGAATAAACCGACTTCTTCCAACAGTATTCGTAATGCCATGCCTATAGTTTTTAACGACGACCACGAGTATCACGCCCTGAAGGAAACTCTTCTTCCAGACTCGTGCAGCTGGCTTTTTTCCGAGCCTGAGTGGGAAGAATGGCTAAAACTCCCAGATGGATCGAGGCCCATCCTCGCAGTGACATCAGAGCCTGGTACTGGCAAAAGTCACATGGCGGCCGCACTACACGACAAGCTTGCTCAAAGGGCCAGCGAGGATGAGACAGGCCATACTTGCGTAGCGCACTTTTACTTCCGTGAACAAGAAGACGCGTTTGCTTTCCTGCTCTGCGGTGTCATCACGGTCATCAATCGTATCGCAGAAACAAACTATGCAGCTTGTGAGAAGCTGAACGCACAGATAGCTCGAGACGACCTTGACATCGACACAAAGCTCTGGCAGAATCTCGTTGAACATCTTCTTGGTGCTGTCTTTGCCCCCGACTCGAAGTTCAATCTCTTTATTGTGCTGGACGGACTTGATGAGCTTCGTGATTGGGCCAACTTCAAGCTGTTTCTGACTGACTACTTCAACGAGAAGGGGTTGAAGATCTCTCTTGTTGTTACTTCGAGGCCTGAGAGGTTGGATGATCTCCCAGAGGGTACAAAGGTGACTCGAATTGAAGCGACCAAGAAGAAGCAGATCCAAGATCTCAGAGCTTTGGTCTGGAGCGAGATCAACGCTCTTAATAATTTGAGACGATTTAGTCGTTATGTGCAGCAAAGAATCGCCGACAACATTGAGGAGGCTTCACCCAGTCAGTATCTATCCACATTCATCTTGAGAAATTAGCTGACACTGTACCAGATATGCTCTACGCCCAGCACCTTCTAGGCCGTCTCGATGATCTGGGCCGTGAGGGAGCTGTCCTCCGTGCTCTGAGTCAAGACAAGCCCAAGACTCTTCACGGGATCTATGAGATCCTTCTCGCAGAATGTCAGCGCCGTATGCCGCCCAAACACCAGGAGGTCGCTGCGGCGTTGCTTCACTGGGTCGCCTTCTCCAAGAGGCTCTTGACTCTGGCCGAGGTCCAGTCCCTGGTCAAGTATCTTGCACAGGACAACGAATTCGACATTGAAGAGATACGTGAGCTATTCGACAAGTTCCTGAGGATCGGTGGTCCTGGCTATGATACAGAGGTCCTGGCTAGACTACAGGCCAGTCAAGCCACAGCAGTCCAAGACCTGAAGCAGGATGATGACGATAAACATGACAGTATCTATGACGATGGACCACTGCCCGTCACTTTCAAGGAGCGCTCCATGAGGCATTACTTCACTAATAGCACTCACGGCGCGTCGGATTTCAGATGGGGACCTTCAGAAGCAAATCGGAAAATGTTTGTCACTAGCGCAGCACTACTAAAACAGCCTCGTGAAGCTGTATGCGAAGGACTTCTCAAGTACGCAGCGCTATGGTTCATATCGCATTTCACGTCAATGGATATGAACCAGCACACGCCAGAAGAGCAGGTTGAAGTGCTGGAAGCTTTTGCAGAGACAATGGCTGACAAAACAGGCCTCGCTGAGATGATGGCCAAGAGCGGCATTCTATATGGGAAGCGTGGTGGTGGTTCTGTGACCAATGTCAAGGTTGCTGAGTGGGCGGGACTCCTTGAGAAGTCGGATGTCAAGGATCGGCTGAGTGAGTTTGCTGTCGAGTGGTGGCAGCGTGTTGGGCCTGATCCGGCGATTTGTCGCGTGGATATCGCAAAGGGTTATCTGCGTCGGCTTTACGTGGCGCAGAACTCGAAAGACGCATTTGATTCGTGGCAGCAACTTCATGGCGTTTTGCAGGTGGTAAGTATCTCCCCAAATAACCGTTACTACACCAGAAAGGCTAACATGCTGTGAATCTCTAGTCTGAGTTGACAAAACTGTTAATGGATCAAGCCGTCATAAACTTCCCCGATCGATTTGAGGGCAAAGACGCCTTCGAAAAAGAGAGTGAGGAGTTCGATGAAACTGCAGCAAGTCTTGGAATCTTGAACCTCTTCGGCGACGAGATCAAGCCTGACGCTGCAGCGCATCGGGCGGTTGCAGAAGTCCTCGACGAGTATGATCTCCTAGACCCTGCTGAGAAAACATGCCGCGCTGCTCTCGACCTCTGCAAGCCTGGCGAAGAGGAGTTCTACAGGGCTTCATGCGTCTTGTCCAGCCTTCTCATTGAACAGAAGAAGAAACAGGAGGCCTGCGAAGTGGCACAGACTGCAGTCACTGGATTATCAGCAAGCGATGTTTCTCCAGCGTTGAAGCGCAAGGTCTACACGACGCTTGCCAGGGCGCAACGCAAACTTCGTCAACACGACGCTGCTCTTCAATCGTTTTCCAAGGCCAAAGAAAGCGACCCCGATGGAATCACACCAGGTGAAGATCTCGTAGACGAGCTCAAGGTCGTGGAGAAGAAGGACAAGGCTCAGTACATCCAGATGCTGAAGCAGTGGAGTCTTGTGGAGAGGATCACATGGATTGCATCGGACTACGCAGAGGACGGTGAAGAAAGACATGCTTTGTTTTGCGACATTGCTTCAGAGACAGGCGAGCAAGAATTCATCGTCAAGTTCTACCAAGAGGCCATCGACTTTCTGGATAATCTCGACGCCGCTCTTCCTCTCCGACTTGATCTCGCCGTTATATACTTCGAGGTATGTCGCGAGCCCGAGAAGGCGCTCAAGCTACTGGACCAAGTATTCGACACTCGCGCGACAGGTCTCAGGTTCCCGATCCTTGGTGGAACTGCACTCTTGATGATGCTCCGAGCCGTTGATTGCATGACAAACGTTCAGCTCGAGCTCTTCCGCAAGTCTCGTGATCCGGTCTACAAAGCAGAACGGCTCACCGCGCTCGCTGGTCTTATGCAACGGCCGTTTGCTTCAGACGTTCCCAGAACATCAGCATCCTGGACTAGTTTTCATCGTGTTGGACTAGCGTATATGTATCTGGTCATGGGGCCACTTGAAAAGTTCCAGCAAGCCATCCAGTCTCTGCTGCATGACTGCTTCGCGGGTCTTAACGATTCCGTTGGATGGAACGATGCGCCTTATCTGTGGATGCTGGCGCAGTCATTGTCCCTAATGAGCAAGGCGCTAAGGAATGATGCGGAGCTTGACAGGTGTGCCCGTATTGTTGCGTCGGCTGTGTTTTCGAGACTGGGCAATACTGATAAATCTGAGGACGAGGTGTCAGCAGAAGAGGCCAAAGACCAAGGGGAGATCCCGGCAGCCGAAGAGAACGATGATGCTGAGCAGCCTCACGTCGATGTTGACACCAGCGATGATGAGGAGGACATAGCTGAGCCACCTACAGACGAGGGAGATTTGGTAGACCCGGAAGACGGGTACTACACCTGCGGTGGCTTCTGCAACCCAGCGCGCAAATTTAAATGGTGGGCCGGTCGCTCAGCATACCTATATATAACATTCGCGTCAGGCATGATCTGCGAGGAATGCCAGGCTGAGTATGACGCTATCGAACGTGGTGAGAAGAAGTTTAAGGGCAGGTACTTTTATGGCCTTGGTCAGGATAAGCTGAAGCTTCCTATAGAGGGCTGGCGAGGTGTGAGGAATGGCGTTATGAGGATTGAGGGGCAGGAGGATGTTGCTGTGGGTGATTTCTTTAAGAAGTTGGAGACTGAGGTTGTAAAAAATGCTTGGGATAGGATTTGGGCCGGTGATGGATTTTGATGACTTTTGTGAATTTGGTGTCCCAGATTTAATGGTTATTTTCGAGGTTTATACAGCCTGAATTCTCACAATGTCCTGTAGATATGCAATTGATCTCTCGACTTACCCTCAAACGAGTATAATCCGATTCGCGAAGGACCGTATCTATCAAATTCTTTTGAGGTTGTAAATAAACCCTTGCGTGCAGGGTAGTTGACATGATCCATAAGCTCGCTAAAGGAGTGGGTACAAATGCCTGCCAATTTCCACTAGCTTGTCCATGCCCTGTCAACTATTGGCAATAGTCTCTGTAATTCGTCAACCTAATTCAATAGTTTATTCTCTAGACCGTTTAGTGATCATCTCAGGAGGACTTTTCAAGCTGAATATCTGATCATGACTGTTTTTATTTATTTCATCCACTTCCATCCTTTTCTTCTTCTCTTATTCACAAGCTCTTTGACCCTCACAGTCGTTACCTGGATCATCATGCGAGTTCTAGCTCTTCAGCTGTTGGCAGTATGCCAACTTGTCTGTGCGTCACCATGCAAACCTTCTTCTTCGTCTGCTTCAGTCGCTTTATCTACGACTTCCACTGAAGCCTCGTCTACTGCCGTTGTTTCATCTTCAACCCTCGCCGACGAGACCGAGACATCTACCACGTTCTTTACTGAATCCACGTCTGTCCCTGTCGTCTCATCGTCAACTATCGCCGATGAAACTGAGACGTCTACCACTTTCTTCACTGAATCGACGACCGTGTCCGAGACTGAGACAGCTTCTGGCTCTGCCACTGATGTCACCTCTGATTTGGCTACTTCCACTGTCCTGATCACCACTTCAAGTACTGAATCAACTACACTTGCGACATCCACTGCGGAACCTACAACCACCACAACAGCTGCCGCAGAACCAACCAACGTCATCACAAACCCCGGGTTCGACTCAGGTAGCACCGCCCCCTGGTACACACTCGGAGGCCGCGGCACGCTCTCCTTCACGGACGAAGATACACACTCCGGCGAATTCTCTGGTCACTTCTATACGGCTGGTTACATCAGCCCTGTCGTCCTAGGCATCGACCATCCCGTTGACGCATCCTTGATCAAGGCTGACACTGAGTACCATTATTCTATCTGGATCAAGACAAGCACGGCTGTTAACTGCCAGTCGCGAAAGATCACCTGTGGTGCCGGGGGCGGGTACATTTCTGGCTCCGATTGGGCTGGGCCGTATAATGAATGGACGGAGTTTACTATGAGCTGTACTTGGAGTCAAATGTTTTTGGACATGGTGCCGAGTATCCAGATTCGGGCGGAGTGTCAGAACTTGGAGTTTTATGTTGATGATGCTGTTCTTATCGAAGCGATCTAGAGAAGGCATTCCTGGACGAAGAGAAAAGAGCTCACAGACATTGTGAGCCCCGGGTTTTCTTTTGTTAGATACTTCAACCCTCCCATCAAAGCTGTGCATAAACGCCGGTATCATAGAAACGTGGTTGGCCTTTTTATTTCTCATCTATAGAATTCATCATATAATCACTTTTCATTTCTTCATTTGAGCCAAGTACGACTCGACATCAGACTCCCTCAATCGAGTAGCCTTACCATTCACCTGCTCACCAATGTCAACTTGGTAAGCCCTCATCTTCTCAAGGTACTCTGGGACGAAAGCACCCAGGATTCTGATGGCGAGCAGAGCGGCGTTGGTGGAGTTGTTGATGCCGACGGTGGCGGTAGGAACGCCTCGCTGAATCGAGTTAGTCTGTGCATATTGTTGTATGGGGATATCACTTACAGGCATCTGGACAATGCTCAGAAGAGAGTCCATGCCGTCTAAGTGGGTGGCCCTAACGGGAACACCAATGACGGGAAGGGGAGTGTAGGCGGAGACCATGCCGGGGAGATGGGCAGCTCCTCCTGCAGCGGCAATGATAACCTTGATGCCTCGGTCAGCAGCAGCAGTCGCAACATCGCCCATCTTGACAGGTGTTCGGTGAGCAGACGTGATGTCAACCTCCCAAGGAACGCCAAATTGAGTAAGAATATCAAGGCCAGCCTTGAGAACAGGGAGATCAGAGTCAGAGCCCATGGTAACCAGAACCAGAGGATCCTTAGTAGTCTTGGCAACAGCCTGTTCAGGACGAAGACTCTTGCTCTTAGCTTGAATGCGCTCCTCTCGCATATCAGCTGCCAACTTGACAAGCGGCTGAGCATACTCCTCAAGCTCCTTGATACTAGCGGTCAATCCGGTGAGGGTGATATGACCAATCTTGCGGCCGGGCTTGGACTGCTTGCCGTAGAGATGGGGGTACACGCCGATGTTGCTGGCGAACATAGCCTTGGCCTTTTGCACGAGAGGGATGTGGGATTCTGATTCAGCGCCGCCGAGGATGTTGATCATGATGCTGGACGCGACGTGGGGTTCGAGCTTTTCGGGGAGGGGCTCGTCGAGAATAGATGTGAGTTGCGCCTTGTACTGCGACCTAAGGAATTCTCAGCATGAAATGAGCTGAACGGTCTTGGAGACTTACATGTAGGGAACGGCCTCGATGGTGAGGTGACCAGAGTTGTGAGGGCGCGGCGCAATCTCATTGACGAGGATGTCATTCTTCTCCGTGACAAACATCTCAACAGCAAAAACACCTCGTCCCCAGAGCTTCTCAACAACACTGACAGCAACCTCTTGAGCGCGCTTGGATACCTCATCTGGTGTATCACGAGGAGGCATGTAGACGCGCGAGCAGACATTGTCCTCGTGAACAGTCTCGACGCAAGGGTACGGCACCAGACGCTTTGTTTGGCCCTCAGTGTCCTCTGTGCGGATGACAATGACCGATAGTTCGCGCTGGAAGGGAACGTACTTCTCAGCGTAGCACTGTAGCTTTCCAAACTCGTTCACAGCAGTCTCAATATCCTCATCATTAGCAATCTTGATGTTTCCACGTCCATCATACGAATCCTTTCGCGACTTGAGCATATAAGGAAATCCGAACTTAGTCGCAACATCCTTCAGCGCCTTACGCATCTCCTCCGCACCCTGAGCCTGGATAGCGACCTGCTCAGCGATAGGAATACCCTGCTTGCCCAAGTAATCCTTCTGCTCAAACTTATCCTGAATCAGGCGCAGGGTCTTCCACGAAGGGTACACAACGACTTTTCCCTCGGTGGCCAACTCCTCCAGGACAGCAGTCTCGATGTGCTCCGTCTCAACGCTGAGGACGCTGCAACTGCTGGCTAGCTCTCTGATCTTCTGGGCGTCTTTGAAGGAGCCGTCGACGTGGTATTTGCTGCGACTGACTTGCTTGGCGGGTGCGTCTTGGGCGTCGAGGATGGCGATCTCGACTTCGAGGGGGGATGCGGCTTCGCAGAGCATGCGGCCGAGTTGGCCGCCGCCGAGAAGACCGAGGGCAGGTTTTCCACTCATTTTTGCTGCGTGGGATGTGAGATATGCGCGTTGCAGTGAGTGAATGAATGAGTGGGTTTGTGCGATGAGGTCAACGGAAAAATTTAGATCGGAGCTCAAGATGTGGGGCTCCGGGTCTGATATGGATGACTCATCAGCCGTGTCTGTCAAACTCTGCCAGATAAACTTTACAGATCAGATAAGATCATGGGAAGGGCATGCCTAAAAATGGTCAATTTCTGTGGCCGGTGTCATTTTCTTTTATTTGTTTTAGTTGTCCCCCGTTATTCGATGTTTCTAGCCCCGGCATTTGGACCCCGGAAACCGTCTTGGTTCGGAAACGGAACGGGGCACGGCTCCGACCTTATCGGGTCGACCTCCGATATCGTCAACCCCGCTTATCGCAACTTCATGGCGGGGTACTAAATGGTGTTGATCAATAAACAAGACGGCCCAATCAGAGACTTGGTCCGAATGTGAAAGTCAATTTACTTCGACAATCTTTCCCCTTTCACTCTTTTCTAGGTTACTATACATATCCACACACTGAATTTATCCCCAAGTGAACATATAATAAACAAGTTTTTATATCAGTTCCGGACATAAGAATGTGGCCGAATTTCCTTGTTGAGACAAAACTTGCGATTGCTAAATGACAATTCAATTCTTTTATATGGTCCGGTAATAGATTTATTCAGCTCACACGAGATAAACTGACCGTCTCTTCCAAGTGCCAGTTCAGCCATTCTCTCAAAAGAACATGCACCTAGGCGATGAGCAATACAGCGTAGCAAGAGAAGAAATAACAGTTGGTAGCTCAAAGTTTGAGTCATATAGAAGTCCTTGCGTTTCAACATAGGCCTCCAATATTCAAATCCTGAAATTGCCAGAAGAGTACTTCTTGCTACAATTCCTTTCAGTGCCTTTAATAATGGTTATCCTTGTCACATCACTGCGAGTCTGCCTCCGAATATGCTACTTGATGGCCATTACTCTGATGGAATGAAGCAAGAAGTTCGACGGAATTCCAGTAACTCCAAACTCACCTGACTGAAGCTGGCTGTTACCTCACTCTCCCAAAAAACCAGCCTGATAGGTTGTATAAGTGCCTAGTCTCCGTACTACATATCCAAGGTAGGGCGTCAATCTACTATTGGAGCAACCTCTCCCATTTACACAGCCGTCTTGTACTACCTAGTTATATATCTGTGTGGTGCAGTCTGGCTAGCGGGAGAGGGTTGCACGAGTTGATTCGTAGTATCCTTGATCTCACGCGGAAGAGCACGTTGATGAGCGACCCGCGCTTCGGCAAAATTCTGCCTTCCCGGGACAACCACGCCGTCTACGTGCTGGTTGAGGCATTATCTTGCATTATCGGTAATAAATATGCGCCAGGACATTAAGCCCCACGAGATGTAACTTCTGGCCGGGCTCGTAGCTGACATGAAAGTTCTTTTTTAAAAAAGGGGTATGGCATCCTCGCACGTGTTGGCGGCCGATTGAACCCTTGGCAGCTTCTCCACTTGTCACCTCGGATTTAGGCTCACTGGGCATGATGATATCCTTTGGCGATTGCTGTTTCTTTTTTGTCAATGAGGATACAGCCTATTACGAAGTATATATATAATGAGTATTTATGACAGCTAAGAGGTTCAGAATAATTTACTACTCGGATAAGATGTTGGTGTTGTAAAGAGAGTGGAGTAGCTCCACCAACTATGTTCATTGGGCTTTAGTTATGTTACAACTGGTCCTAGTAGTGTGTTCATGTGCCTCTTAATAATGTGAAGGTCATGCGTTGTCCCAGATCGTCTTTCCGGAAAATATCTCAAAGCAGCTATTTCTCAGTCAACTGCCGGTAATGTAAGGGCGGCCGCAGTGACCCTGCGGGGCATTGATGCCTGCGTGCAGCGCCCCCACAGACAAGGGCATGGGCGCCAAGTCTTGTAAGCTTACAGGATAAATCCTACAGTACACCTTCTGATATGGAGAATATACGGTGAAGATGCCTAGCGACGGTCCGGACCATAGTCCAGGGGAGGGGTAAAAAGAAATGAGGCCAGGTACCAGTATTTTCGAAGATAGACAGTGGAACAACCAGTTGGGAGTTCCTGAAGCTCTATTGAATCTGGGGTGTACGTTCTTTTTCATACTGGTTGGATTGATTCAGCTATCTGTAACCTCAGCATCTCGATAATAATAACCTATTGGCTTGTATGTCTTCTCGGAAAAATAGAGATCTTGTGCCAAGTGCGGAGTGATTGTAGACTTTTGCTCAGGGTGGATCGAGGCGGTTAGATAAGATAACCTTAAAGGCGCCTGACGGGAAAGGTGGACCTAATGTCTTGCTATTCGATGTGCTACGATATGCTTAATTCAAAGTCCTTATGGACGTCGATCATCTAGCATGGAACAGGAAGGTGCAGGCATGAATTCCTGCAAATTTTACGATGCGGCGTATACGAGACCAGAGACCCTTGGCCCGAATTATTTCGGTAGACTCGTACAAGCGTCGGCTACAGAGAGGAGGAAGGCGCAGACTTGAATGTATCCGAGCGAATGAGGTTGTAAATACTATAAAAGAAGGGAAATTCTCTGCAATCTTCAATCGTCAAGCAATATCTCTGCAGCAGTACAGCCAGCACTCAAACACTACTCTCTCAACTTACAATCTTACCAAAACGCAAATACTCAAGATGAAGTCTACTCTTTTCACTCTTCTTAGCACTGCTGCCACAGCAGTCTCTGCCGCGGTAAAGCTTATCACTGCTTAGAAGAAGTGAATATAGACTAACATTTGCTTAGGCCCTTCCTGATGGTGTTCAGGTAGTTGACAATCCTCTCGAAGGATATAAGATTGTTCCGATGGAATGGACTGGTTCTATCAAGGAGGGAGCCGAGCCCACCACTCTGACTGGTACCGCTGAGGTGAGTAAATAAGCTAGCATTAGACCTAGGGCCATGAAAATACTAATGGTCACTTAGGAAGTTGTTGCTCAGATTCAGAAGCTGAACCCCGACTACGTGTTTCCCGAAGACAACGCTAGCGAGGCTGAGATTGAAAAGCGCAGCCAGGTAAGAATTTATAACATCCTTCTCATTGTTAAACTTGCTAACCTATAAACCAGGGTCATATCATCTGCAAAGTTGGTGGCTTTGGTGCTATGGACGTACGAGCTGCTCACCGGGAGAGGAACTACCTTCGCTCGCTCGGGAACAACGTGTGCCATGTTGGCGCAGGACCTCGCACGTGCACCAAAATTGCCTGCGCTACTGGAGATGCTATCATCCTTTGCAACGACAACGGTCACGCGATTTCACCTAGGTGCTCCTACCTAGCTGATTACATCGACCACATCATCGCAGCTTGCTCATGGACAGTCAACAGCCCTCCTTGCACCGTCAGGCCTTGCGCTCCTTCTTGGTCTGTTGAGATGGTCCGAGGGCAACAATTCGATTCTGACAACTACAATGTCATTGTTGCCAAAGACACCTGCTAGTTTGTTAATCGTCTATTTATGCATGTCAATATGATGATGACAGCGGTGCTGGGGTTGGTGAGACGACGACACGGTAGCTAGTTAGAAAATCAGGGGACAAGGGCTTGGATTGCAAGACTATTGTACTCCCCTGTTAGGTTTTAGTTTTAAATCAAGAACTCGATGTTTCCCAGACATCATGGTTCTATATTTCACTCGTCGGGTGCGCCTCCATCTATTCGCTTGTCTGCGGGAAGTCAATATTCTAACATGAATGAGGTGAAGTCAAGACACTTGGCTTTCGCTGATGTGGCCGGCATTGGTCTATATCGTGGGTTTAGGCCATTTCCCATTGTCTGATTGCCAGTGGTCGAGGCCATAAGCCGAAGTGCCTACTATTCCTGATACAGGAAGCCCGTATTGTATATTGTCAACTGTAAGTATAACAGAAGCACAGAATTACTATCTTAATACTAAAAAGTATGATAAGAGAAAAAAGCTCTTAAAATTTAATGCAGTATATAATATCACCAAGATAAGGAAGTTGATATTATACTATGTAGATAGAGCTACATTTTGCATTATATATTGCAATAATGGAGGGAAAATAGTAATTTTCTTAGGATTCCACAAAGACCCTAAAACAATCAAGAAATCCATCGTAACCATCGCAGAGAAAACGACATCCAATATCAAGTATAGAAGGAAGGGATAGTATAAACCACGTGTCATCTCCATACATTCCATCCCGCCATTCTCACCTAAGTGTAAAAAACACAGAGGAGAGACTGTGGAGTGGTATAGGAAGGTCGTAATGTTTCCTGATATGAAGATCGCTTGGTATATAGTGAAAAGCGCGAGTATTCTCCGCTGTTTCGGGGCTGTAGTTTGACGCATTCTTACAAGAAGCGCAAACCATGAAACAGAGCAAATGGGTTCTATAAGGTGTGTGATGGTAGTCCTAAGTTCAAATCAATAGCTGAGCTTATACCTCAATAGTCGGGCCAAGTAGTTACCAGCTCAAGCGGCCGCCCGCAGATACAATTTCAATAACATTCCATATCGCAAGACCCTCGAGAATGAGGGCACTCACTGTTACCATCGCCAAACATCCGGGGCCATCCGATAAAAAGTATAAAGCTGTTGGGTTACATCTTGGTGCAATAATTGATGTATTTGCGTTCACCTCTACTGTATTTCGGGTGCTTGTTTGAAGACTTGGCCGACGGCGAATATCTCTGGTTGGGGAACTCTGAGCGACGGATATATTGGGGTAGTTCTAAATACGTGTAAGTAAGGTGTATTTCTATTAGCAAGAGAAAGAGATAAAACTTACCACTGTTAAGCAATTCTCCCTATATTGTGTTTGTACTTGTAGGTCTCTGTAATATCTTGCCAAAGGCCCATTATCATCTCCATCCTGAGACTCTTCCTCATCTGAGTGGAGTTCAAAAGCAGGTGTTTCACCGAGATTCACGGTAATAGCTTTGATCGTTACCCAGTAAACATATAATGCCCACAGAAGGCCAGAGCCCGTGGTTGCAGCAAGGGCCAAAAGGCTGCACCGACAAAGTATAGGAATTTTAGAGGTGTATAAGAAGAGGAACAAGAAGACAGCAGCTAGGTGCAGGAGCTGATGAACCATGAAGTGTACGACATTTAGAGGGAAATAAAAAGATTGGAGGAACGAAAAGATTACAAAAATAGGAGAGAGACGAGAATCTTTGAGCTCTCCTTGAGAATCATAGACAAGAAGAATATATAAAGCCCATAAGGTTAGTTCTAGATTGATGAAATCAAGAGTTGTCTTCCGAAAGGTACTAGGCCAAACCTTGGGTATGTGTAGATGCGAATTTCGAAGCTGTTCGCTTAACTCATCATCAACGCCTTCCCACCATAGATCCATACTGAACAAAGAATACTAAAATATCGTTGTTCAATCAAGAGTGGCGACAGTTCTGTTGCAAAGCTCAGAAAAGGTTTCATTGCAGAGATTGTGATCGCTCAGCTGAGAAGTGCGGGGTATATACGCAGAGGTGTGCTTCAGGCTTGAAGCTTGCTGACGTGTCGTGTCATGAATGGAGTTAGGCGGTGAGGGATTGACATGCAAGTCGCGTTGGCAGCTGGAAATTTGGGTTGTAATTTGGTTTTGTGATTCTATAAACCACACCTAGAACCCAACATGATCAGCCATGGTGAGACCCTCACATTGTCATATAACAAAATCCGCCATTCATCATGCCTCTCTGTTCAGTCTGTAACGCTCTGGATTTTTCCTCAAGCCCCTCTTTCCCAATATCCTCCAGAAACTTCGAGACAATTAAAAAGAATGCCTCGCTCGGCTGTGACCTATGTATTCTTATCTTCAGTGTTGCCCTTGATCACGTGCTTTTTATCTCGAAGGAGCTTGATCTAAAAGATCTTCCCAAGGCTAGCCTTAAAACTGAAGACTGTGTCTTCACGGTTCATCTCTGGTTATCAGGCAATGGACTTTCGGTACAGGAGCCGCTCTACAATAAACTATTGGTGACAGTCACTGGGAATGATAAGAGTTGGCCAGATCAAACGTCTATTGTGACGTCCCGACAAACCAACTTTCCACACGAGATTTGCGTGGCGGCAGATCCAGGTTTGTATCCATTCTTGACAACGAGCCCACTATCTGACTCGATCAAGAGAGCCCGGCTTGTCGATCCGGACTGATTGGAGGAACGTATTTCGGCGTGGATATGGCAGTCCCCGAATACATGGCTGCTATAGGTGAATGGCTCCAGGATTGTCTCTCCAACCACATAGGATGCCGCTTGGCTATCTCCAGCGATGCAACATTTAACGCTCGATATATAGAGCTTCCTACTCGCTGCATTGAAGTCACTTCCACTGCTACCTTCTTGAGGGATACGCGGGGGATCAAGGGAAGCTATGTCACTCTAAGCCACCGTTGGAATCCGGAAGCTGAGGCCGTAAAGACCACGCCAGCCAACTTTCAGCAACGCATGTCTGGAACAGAATTAGGGCCACTTTCAAAGACCTTCGAAGACGCCATCACAGTCGTGCGCAAATTAGAAATCCGATACATATGGATTGACTCTATTTGCATCATTCAAGGGACTGACGACTGGGACCAGGAGAAGTTCAAGATGGGTCAATATTACGAACGTGCTCTATTCACTATTTCCGCCATAGGAGGTCGCGTTCAACCGGGAAGTTCTTCCGGTATTCTCAAAGCTCAAGCACCTAAATCTCTCACCCGCCTTGCTTTCAAAGAAAACGGCATCCGAAAAGGTTCGGTGTTCCTGTATAGACGTGACGATAAGGCCTTGTTTCTGACTGATGTTGGACGGAGCGAACTCCTCTCTCGCGGCTGGGTGTTTCAGGAGAGGCTTCTTAGCAAACGGATGATTTACTTTACTAACAAAGTGAGTTTCTTGGAGTGCTGTTCCCAAGCACCACGAAGCTTCTGTAATGATATGATTACGAAAGTGCCGCGACCCTGGGAGGCAAAATCTTCTTCAAATGCCTCTCGAATACTACCGGCTTATTCATTGAAGGTCAACTTTGAGTGGCTCCATGACCCACTGGCTCTTTGGTACAATATCGTAACAGCATTCTCAAAAACCATCCTTACGCAACAGAGCGACCATCTTGCAGCTATATCAGGGGCAGCTTTTGAGTATGGACAGGCTATCGAAAGACAACAACCAAACAAAAGCGACAAGAGAGCGAGTAGTACGAGTCCTACACAAGAATACCTTTCTGGACTCTGGCTAAGAGATATTCATTATGGCTTGATGTGGTTTGTCGTCGACCACCAGAATCGGGATTGCCCATGCGGTGCTCCTTCATGGTCATGGCTCTCAAACCAAGGCGAGGTTGAGTGGCAGCCCAGGGGTGACATGGTTCAGCCTAGCCTCCAGGTCCTTGGAGCAGAATATGAAGAGAAGGACCGGGGAATTCACCATTTACCAGAAGTGGTTCTCATGATTGCCAAGCTTCATGTCAGAGCGAAGATGCAGCCGCTTCTTATTATGCCAGGCATTCAAGATGCAAAAAGCATGAGCGATCTCACAGGTGTGAAGTTTCAAACATCTCCGTGTAATCAGTATTACACGGTCTGCCACCCAAGCTCACCGGATTGGGCTGGTGGCTGGGCAAAGTTTGAGAGGGATCCTCAAGGGGCAGGATTGAATAACACCTCATCAGGAATAGGAGCGACATCAGCTATACACATTGCATCAAGACAACTAAATGACGAATATGGGCCAACGGAGCACTTTCTGAATCTTAAGAGGACAGTGTATGAAGTAATATTTGTTGAATGTGTGCAAGATAGAACATTTCGAAGGCTAGGGGCAGGGTTTGTCTTTGAGTTAACTATCACTCAAGGGTTTCAAGAGGAGGAATATATAGAGATAACTCTAATATAGACTGAATCATAATAGTGTTGTTTAATATTTATCTCCTGGCCTCCTTTCCCTTCTACATTATGTCAGTGGCTACAGTTGATGTTATCTGCTGCATAAGCAACTGAATTCTTGCATTTAATATCTCTATATAAATAATGTTTGATATATATGTTGACTTTTCACCTCTTCTGGCAGCAAAGACTCTTACGAAGGAAGCTCTCACAATCCTAGAATAAGAGATCTTTCGGTACTTCATCGGGTAAAGATGGCTGTCAGGCATATGATCTACGCAATCTACGTCACGACGGAAACTGCGGCCGCCTCACATGCAGAAATAGCGTCACGTCATAGGATATTCCTCGAGAATCTCATGCTAGACGATTCCAGGATGAGTGACGTGCCTGAAGAGACACTTCAGAAATGGAAAGCTGTGCATGTTTACCTTGCCACGATGGACGAGCATGCCGTCCCTGCCATCGATGGCTCAAGCTATGTTACATACGCCAAGACGATGTACGAGTCAGGACGTGACAATATTAAATCTGAATGGGAGGGCTTATCAGGAGATGACATTGGAGCTAAAGGCGGCGCCAATTTCAGGGCCAAGATGCAGTATGATGCGGATATGACTATCCACGTCCTCAATTACGCCGACTTTTGGCCTTACCTGGCAGGAAAGCCTCTTACAGAGGAAGCTCTGACAAACCTAGACCGCGAGATCTTTGCGTCTCGTGGCCGCTATGACATTCGGGTAAATGGCAACCCATGGGGAGACAAGCCCTTCCCTCCCGTCAAACGGGGAAGCAATGATCAGATCACAGCCATTTACGCAGGAGGTATCACCAATGTTGAGCTCCTGCAGATAAAGTACGGTGATACCTGGGGCACGGCGTATGGATCTCCCAAGCCAGATCCAGCCAGCACCACAGACTTGGACGTCAATGCAGGAGAATATCTCTATTGGGTTGATGCTCGGTTTGGCCAGAAGTTGGGTTGCGCCCAGTTCTGGTTGAACACTAAGAACAAACTACGAGAGGTTGGAAGCAGTGGAGGTACCAAGGGAGAGTTATGGTTCGCCGATCACCAGGTCACTAGTGTTTACGGGATCAACTACGTGAGCAGTGCCCCGTCGGGTTTGGAGGGCATCATCGTTGGATTCAGGCCCTTGTTTCTGAAATCGGATTGAGGGGGATAGGGCAGCTGAATATCGACACCGAGACTTTGTATGAGAACTTTATCTGCAATTCCATGTTGTGAAGAACTTGACTACAGCCAGATGCAAGCTACAGGGTGTATGAGACGTATAAGTAATATCTATCGGTGCCAGTTCTTGTGAAAGCTATAATTATTGTATACAGGTTAGGGAAATGGCTGAGCGATGGTTATTAGAATAGACCTGCTGACAATATAAAGCAACCGGGAGGATTGGAAAATTCACTTCTGGGTTAGTATAATACAGGGGTCTTGTCTGGAACCTGGAGATACCCTGTCTAGCCAGTGCGGCTGAGGGGTCTAGATCAACGCCTCGCGAAACTATTGATTCGAGCATCGAATGATAATGTTCAACTACTGAGCCCACGGGGTTTTTATCGCCCCTCAATTTAATTATAAGAACGAGCCATATTCCCTCATCGGCCGTTTTTCTCCCATACCTATAATTTTCGTCGTGTACAAGCATTAGTCTGCATTCTCAGTCATATAAACACCCTCGTTCAATATCGCGACCATGGTCAAATTAGCGCTTCTTAGCTGGCTAGCGGTGGCTGCCCCTGTATTCTCCGCACCCACCGATGCTGTTATCGCTCTTGATGCACGAGCCTGTACTACCCCAGCAAATACCCTCAAAAACCCGGGCTTTGAGTCGAGTGCCTTTAGTAAGCTTACCCAAGTATGTGAAGTAACATCTCTAGCAGGACTAACACAGTCAGCCCCGTGGGTCTTCAAACCTACATACATCAAGCTCGGCAGCGCAACAGTTGTAAAATCCGGTTACAAAAGCGACCACGCAATTCAAGCAGCCGGAACGTCCGGCTACAACGAGCCGACAAGCTACAACAAACTCTCCCAGACCTTTAAGATCTGCAAAGCGGCGCGCTTCCAGCTCTCATGGTCCATGATTCTCCCTAAGAATAGCGTTGGGTACACCGCGCCCAGCAAGCCTGGCTTGTTCGTCCAAGCTAAAGCTCCCGATGGTCTGTCGCATTCAATGGGCTCTTTCAGCTTCGATACCAAGACTTTCAGCAGCAATATATATACGCCGAGCTTTAAGGGCACGCACAAGGTTGATCAATGGGTGAATTTTGTGGCGGACTTTCCTACCTCGCAGACTGGGGCTTGGACGATTTCTATGGAGTGGTATGTTATGGGGCCTGGCGCGAAGGGCTCCAAGACTTCAACGCTGAAGTTTAAGATGGACAACTTTGTTGTGAAGCCTAAATAGTATTCGATGAACGGATTAGTTGACGATGAGAGATGTTCACGGCGTATCTCCCTCAATCCCCAAATTATTTCATTGTCTGCCACTCTGTACGCCTGGGTTATCAGTGCCCTATCCCGTGTGAACAGAAGAACTTGGAAGCGTTCTGCCATGAAGTCGGCCATTCGTGTATGGGAATATGGGCCTTGGCGGAAATGTCGAAGTTCTTTGAGATGGTGAAGGAAAAGGGCATGGGTTTTCTTTTTTAACCCGGCCATGAAGCTACTGAGAAGCAGATCAAGTTATAATCATAATTTCTCTGGTTCTGCAAGCAATTCGCACAAGTTCGCCACAATTCCTGAGCGCTTTCATTCAATTCCAGCTTATACATCGAATACCTTATTCAAGCGCCACGAAAAGCATTTTTAAACTTTGAAGATCGGCCAGCAATGGGCATTACCTCTTTCGTCTGTTCCTGGCTAACTCTAGTCTCTGTATGAGCAAATGACGTATTTGATCTACATGCAGATCTCTCGCCACATGCTGTCCTTCAAGCCAAAGAAACACCCTGGGAATGAAGTCCAAGTCAGATCAAGTATATATAGAGGACTGACTACCTGCCTGTTGATGCTCGCGAGATGTTCCTTACCAAGGCTAAGCGATGGACTACTTTGAACATGAGATCTGCTCTAATTTAAGTTCTCAACCACAAGTCGCGACTTCAAAAAGCACACCTTGCTCTTGAGACACCAAACTCCTAGTCTCTGATATCAGAATTATCTATCATCTCTACCAAATTGACGCTCTACAAGCCCACCACTCCGAATCTTTCAGCATGTTGGATCTCAGTATGCTAGATCGGCTCGTCAAGAGGCTCATCGGTGGCGACGAATTCTATGGTCTACATGACCCTGAAGCCATTATTGCGAAGGGGCGGGAACTCGATCGAAAGTCCAGCTACATGTATGGCAATTCCTACGAGAAAGAAGCCCGCAAGCGGGCAGCCGCATTAAGCGTAGGAATCGGGAATAGGGACGGGGCCGGTAGTGCCGGATGGAGCAGCTATGCGCGCTGAAATCAGGAGCTTGTCAATGGATGGATCAGATCATGCCTGAAGGGACACAACAATTTTTTTTCTTGTATTTAAGGATTAAAATAATATTCTACACCAAGACATTTTCTGAAACGTGCAATCCTTCTAGCAGTTCTTTTATACGATGAGCGTAACCTCTGGAGGTGTTCTCCAGGACCTCGGTGCTTGGTATTGGCAGAGTTTCGTCCCTCTTTAGGCGGTGCAAGAATTTGGCGTAATTGCTTGTTAACAAAGCATCATGGCTAATCCCAACATGGCCCACTCGCTCATAGCCGCCACTCCCCAGCTTTTTGATGACATGGATGCCACAGAAAGTCAAGCTGTCTTCGACATTAACGCCCAGTGGAATCACGAACCCGCCTCTGGCAGGTGGCCAATTTGTGGGCCCTGATCCCTCCGCGGTGCTATCAGGCTTATAGTCGTTAACGCAAAACTCTTCGACGCGAATGTTCTCCAATGGTGTGACTCTGTGGCTAATGTCGCCATTCCATACGCTCATAGGTGTGACCTGGGTTGGCAATAAGGACTTGACATCTATCATGGGGGCGCGTAAGGTGATTGAAGATGTTGAGCAGTTTCCCATGTGACTTGGGCCGTCAGAAGTATAGCGCACATCCCGGACGACCACAGACTGAAGCGGATTCCAACTCCCGTCCCACATCACCTGTGACTGGACAGATGCCCATGACCACGAAGGGTACCTAGCAAGTCTTGGTTTGTCGACCTTCGGCGTAGGCCACACCATCCATAGAAGGTCGAGCGGGAGGTGTTTCTCCCAGATACCAGCCAGATATCTGTCATCCGGCCGTGTTTGTTGCATGCGTTGAGCAACTCCAGCTAGTGCAATCGTCTTATCTGATTCATAGGTCAGATTCAGTCTGGAATACTCCTGAACTGACCGGTGCCATGTGAACTGGTCCCTGTCACGTTGCGGTTCGCCAACGCAAGTGAACAATGTAGGCTTGAAACTCTTGCCGTCATTATAGTCCGTATCGTTACATCCTGTTTCGCTACGTTGCGAATTTTGACATACCCAGATGACCTCTTCGTCGCAGAAGTGCAGTACCCGTGGTGATAGTCTCATCTCTTGATAGATCCATGCACGGTTCAAAAGAGGGTAGCTGTCATTGTTGTCCAACTGACCCCAGTGGTTTGGGAAAAGTGGTGGCCGTCGACGTACATAAATGTCCTGATAGCCAGGAACCAACTTGGCCACGTATTCATGGCTAGTCTTCGAAAAACAACCTTGAGACCCATCATGGGATTTTGTAGCTGCGATAGTAAGAAACGAATGCTGATAAACATCTGCCATCTGAGCTGCTTGTTCTTTCCAGTCTTCTGGGCTATCTTGGATGATGCAAAGCGAGTCGATCCAAAGATAGAAGATTCCAAGACTGCGACATATGTCAACGGCATCGCGGAACGTTTTCGACAGTTGATCCAAAGGTACTTGTCTTTTGAACGTCCCGATTGTATGTGTTGTCGTTTTAACAATAATGATCTTGCCCCAGCAATGGCTCAGGCACGCGTAACGTAATTTCTGCCCAAGATTCTCTCGGAGAACCAGGGTTCCGTTACTCAGGTCGAGTAGCCTCTTTGGGCAAATGAACGAGGCAGATTGATCATATATTTGCGACTCACATACATCGTGCTTGCCTACACAATCCCTTATCCAAGACTGGATTGTGGTGGTTGTCGTCTGAAATTCTGTAGTGCTGGGGAAACGACCTAGAGGCAACCGTCTGATGCCTAGCTCAACACCTTCAACACCTGTGGTAAGAATAATTAGTGCTTGGTCCAAATTGCTCCAATTAACATGTCAACATGATTAAATGTCTCAGGCGTAAGCTTCGCCGCGGTCGCTTATCATTGAGAAACTTGATGATAGAGACTTGCCATGCTGGTTGAAAACCTCCAATGAGCACTCGCCACCAGACCAGTGGATTGTGAAGTGGCCATGGGAAAGAGCCGTCACTTTTGTCATGTCTCCAACTCTAATATGTGCTGCTCCTCTGCTGATACACCTCAGTACAAAAGTGCACCGGGGACAATCGGCTTCCGCTGCTTGTACTAGCTCATGGTATGTACAGCCTTGATCGCCTTGATCGGGAGATGATGGAAAGGTACAGGTAGGGCAGGTCATTCTTAAGTAAAGAGATAGCAGGTAATTTCTCCAGGGTAAAATAGTCGTATCAAATGAGTCAGGCGACGAAACAAGCGACATGAACAGCGGTCGCAAACCCAGACTGTTATTATACTACTTTGACCGAGAAGAAATGGTTGTAGATCTATCAGGCCTGCAGACTTCGGTACTGCCTGTCCAGCGCAATAGAAGTCAGCTGATAATTTCCCGTTTTAGCTTCGGTTGCGGGGTAGATAGGCAAACGGCGTTGAGTCTCATTGCGAAGCTCAGCCTGCAAAGGTTTCCGTCTTCCAACGGAGGGTTCGTTGGCTTCTCTTTTTGATTAATAATCTACCCTATAGCTAACACACTGATCATTTTGGTCATATGTCTACAGCTCTGTATCAAATCAGGGTTCAGAGTAGCTCAGTGTGCAGCTCAAATTGGCCCAAGGTTGTTGGGTAGCAATGCATTGGCGACCTAAGCGTCTTGTCGATGAGCATCAATAAAAGGACAAATCGCAAATCGCCTGCTTTCGATGCCAAGAGACCAGAACTACCAAGTCTAACTGTCTGGAAGTCCGAAAACACCCAGGTTACCTACACAATGGGCTCTGCGGAGGGATATCTGTGCGATACATGTGTCTCAGCTCTGAGAGGCAAAAACAAGATCACGGATCATTCTTCAGATGACGGCCATCCTCTTAGCGACTACCACCACCAGAGTTATGACGACTTTGTTGTCAGCAAGGACAATAATTGCTTTATTTGTATGTGGTTGTGGAATAAATTGCCGACTCTACCCGACAGAGGCCCTTCAAAGACCGATGGTTTTCAGATCTATTGCACTGTTAACCGGCCCAATCTCAAATTTCTTGCCATATGCCCCTGGGCTAGACATATTGTACTTAGAGGTAAGATATCTCTCAGCATCTATGACCATCCATTGACCCATGCAACCAGTCTCTATGTGCGCGAATGCAGATCTCGGGGAGCACTCACCTTCGCCGATTTGGACTTTTCTTGATGCTGAACCCTGGACCAATTTTGATGACCATATGGGATCGAGCAGATCCCTTCATCAGGTTGAGGGCTGACTTAAGACATGTGAAGCGGGGCATAGATCTTGTCTTCCGCCAGGCTCGAGTCCAGGAAAATATTTCCCTACGAGAGTTTTTGATGTAAACAGGGTCAAAGACGGACTAGTGTCTCTCTGTGAGAGATCTGAAGTAAGAGCAAGGTTCTTGAGCGAGGGGCACAAATATGAAGACCCAGAGAGAGAGTACCCTCCCTACTGGACACTCTCACATCGTTGGGGTAATCCGGAGTTGATTGTTCAACTCTCACAAAGCACAGAGAATCGACTTCAGTCTGGCATAGAAGTCAGCGACTTGTAGCTAAACTTTCGCGACACTGCTCTGCTCGTTCATCGTATGGGCTTCAGATACATATGGATCGACTCCTTGTGCATTTTCCAGGACTCTCTGCGCGAGTGGCAGCAAGAAGCCAAGGCGATGGTAAATATATATCGCCATTCATTTTGCAACATTTCCGCCGCCGGAGCATCTTTAAATCCCAACGGTATCGGTCTATTCTCCAAAAGAAGACTTCCCTCGAGGCTTCTATTCCCTTTCAAGGTACACAGGCAACTACTGGGCGACGGTGAAAGCCTCGGTGTTGGACCATGGGTGTTCTTCAACGATTCACTCTGGCTGGACGATATAGTAAGTGCGCCTTTGAACAAACGTGGTTGGGTTGTGCAAGAACGATTCCTCGCAGATATATTGGGAATGCCTTGAGGCTACGGCCTGTGAAACAGATCCAAGAGGGGAACTCAAGATCCTGGCGAAGGATTGGCATTGGCGTCCGCCTATCAAAACAGTATACAAAGCGGCGGGACTGGAGATTGCGAGGATCGTGTCGAAAGCGCTCTCCAGGGGAAATGGTAGTACAAGGGATGAAGAAACAGCTTACCTCCGTCTCTGGAGTGATCTCGTGTCGATCTACGCAAACTGCACTTTGACAAACGAGTCAGACAGACTTATCGCCATGTCCGGTATCGCCAAGACTTTCCAAGATGCTACTAAAGACACATATCTAGCTGGACTATGGAAGAAAGCCATTCACTCCGATCTGACCTGGAAGACTGATGCTGGCGATGGGGCCGAGGTGCTTCGCAGTGATTCGTATGCTCCAACGTGGAGTTGGGCTTCCGTTTTTGGAGGACATACGTCA
This sequence comes from Fusarium sp. NRRL 25303, assembly GCA_013396255.1. Taxonomy (NCBI): domain Eukaryota; kingdom Fungi; phylum Ascomycota; class Sordariomycetes; order Hypocreales; family Nectriaceae; genus Fusarium; species Fusarium sp. NRRL 25303. Next base: position 169,918 of record JAAOAY010000046.1, read on the forward strand.
CTCAGTATAGTCTATCAAAAGTATGGACGCACACTAATCTCTCTCATAAACCTTGTCGCGGAGCGAATTGTATCGGAGCCGCCAGGGGGCGATCCTACCGGCTTACTACGTTCAGCAGAGCTCGACATCGAGTGTATGCTGTATTACTACCGATGGACGTCCCAGTCGACTACACTCGCGGTTTTTAAAGACAAAGCTAAACTCGAATCATACTTCGAAAAGGAATTTAGCTCATACGACCTGCATCTTGATACTGCGGACATGGTGCGAAAGTTCAAAGAGATGCCCGAGGTAGAAGGGGCTTGTGTGCCGCTATGCGGGGGTTACGTAGGCTATGGAGGAGGTACAAACGTGTTCATCATGCTAGAGAATGTCTTGGGGGTTAACTTCAGACGTATTAGGACTTTTGAATACGGTCGTATAGGCAAATGGATTGGTGAGTGGTCTGGATCCGGTACACGCATTACTCTCATATAACCTGTAGCCACTAAATATACGATGCTTCTCTTCACATAAGGCCCTTCTGAACCCATTTTCGAACATTGGGGGACCCCCTCCCGGAATAAACTCACCAACATTTAGTTCCACTCTGAACGGAAACTTCGGCAAAGATCGAGATCATGAAATGTCCGTGATTTGTATCTTCCGTGCCATTTGTATTAGCGAGGTTCTCGGAGATCTCACAATACTCAATCACAAAGCTTTATTTAATGCCCGTGCTCTTTCTATACGAGAAATAAGTCCCGTTGGGGGCGGAGGATCGTAGTATATATGTAGATCTCTCCTGCGAGGTGGCCGAACACTACCAAGCGGCCGCTCGTGCATAGGTAAAAGGCGGCCGAACCATACAACGTAACCAAACTATTCGCTAGTACGACGATCACATAGAGTCCAAAGTTTCAGTATCACAAGCCTAATGACAGTTTGACTTCGAAATTATCAAGCGAACATACCTGTCTTTGCGGCCTCTCTCAGTATCGCGACCCGTCATATGCGAACTGCAAATCTGTTGATCACCTCATTAGTCAGTCTTATCCAGCCATTCCGATTGTCTCATCAATATTAGATCGCCGATTGTCTACTTTTGGTTCTCATGTTGACACTTTGATGTATATCTAACGATGCTTGGCTCAAGTATAAAATACCATCAACCGACCACTTCAACAGAATATCACCAACACAACTCCTCAACAACCATCACAGAAATATACCAAGGCATCAAAGCTGCTTACAACCAAACCAAACACTGTAAGCCTACAGCACTAGCTGTACACTTTCTCGTCCTTTGCTAACTCCCATCAGACCGCCACCATGAAGACTACCGCCATGCTCATCGTCACCGCTTTCGCCAGCAGCGCCTTGTCCCTCGACGTCAAGGACGCTTCAACTCCTGGTGGTGGCACTCCTGGCTCTCCCGCCTGCGGCCGCCAGTGTCTCATCACTATTTCTCCAGTCGATGGAGCCTCCACGCAGAGGTCTGATGGCTTCCCTGGCTCTTGCAAGGAGTACGCCACTGGTCAGCTGAAGGGCACCAACCGTGCCATTGATGGGGGTCGCCTCAACATCAACGGTGTCGGAGGCAACCTCGTGATTGACTTTGTCAAGAACGGGCGTGATCGCCGTGCTTCTTTCACCAATTGCAAGGAGGCTGTTTTCACTGGTGCGCAGTGTAGCCTTAAGCAGGGCGGTTGTGACAAGCAGGGTGAGTCTGGATAAATCACTTCATTTCGGTATTTTGCGATGCAAGATTCTGCTGTTCTCAGTACGAAGACGATGAATTCTTGGACCTTCACTTCACTTGCCTGGATCACAGTATATATATAGGCCATAACTTAGAAACAATTACATACTTATATGATGTTGATGAGCCTCGGATTATAAACCCACAATTCTCTGGTAACCCTTATTGATATCACCTATGAATTTGCTGAGGAGCAAGATCATGCACATCAAATTGGCTATATCGATATTGCAAAAGACGTAGGTTTTGTGATAGCCGCTGCTCACTACCCAGGGTCGCAGTGTTAATGCCAATCAATAATCTCATCAGTCTCCTAGCAATCAGCCGGCGAGAAAATAGCCGAGCCAGTTGTGTATCCAGCCTCATAAGACACCTTCACTCCAATGGATCAGCACCCTATCTATCCAAGGGTTACTTCTGTCTGGGACATCGACAAACAAGCAGCGTTGATAGCTACTACGGACAAAAGCTGACAAGAAGCGTTCCCTCGAACGATGATAATTCGTCAGATATAACCAAAGACCCCTTTTCAGAACTGTGCTTATCAATAATGCTTCGTTCTTTTCAGCTTTCATTTAATCACCTTCTCTACTGGGAAGAAAGGTCTGTGCGACGTGTTTCACTTCCAGCAGACTAAGCTATTTCGATATGAACCTCTGTTGGTTGTTGTGCTGTTGGTTGTCCCCTGTCAAGACTGCATATGCAACTAGACAAATCTGGAAGTGCACCGTAGAAATTGGTCAAAGGAATCTTGGGCCTCAAGTATTCCCAAACATTGCCAAAGAGAAAGACAACAAATAACCCATCACAAGAATATTGCGAATAGTAGATACTACTACTTCTTCACTTCTCACTTATGTTGAAGATTTAACGGTGGTGGGAACGGAGTCATATGTCAGATCACCAAGTTCAGCCCTGGCATTTTAGACTACGGCTCCGGCCTGAACTATTCCTATCTCGATCTTCGGCTGCATATCACCCGGGTGGATGGTCCTGGTTTAATTAATGGCCCCTATCGACTTGGTCTTGGCTCCTGCTCACGAATCAGTCAAAACAAATAAGTCTGTCCGCCACGACCAGTTCTGGTTTTCGCGTCCTGCACTGGGTCCTCTTTACCTGAGAACGGCCCATCGTCCATTACCTCTGACACTTGAAATTGTCTGTCGCCAATATGCACACGATTTCGATCCTGGCTCTAATACTCTCGATATTCGCTAGTCGTGTTTTCTGCAGCACCAGGTTCCTGCGTCCACCAGAATGGAACTTCGATGTCGACGGTAAAGCTGGCATGGCAGAGAATATACAATATGCGGTGGGAGACACGATTCAGCTCCTTTGGGAGACCCACCTGGACAAAGTTGAACTTTACTTGGTCCAACGTATAGGGTCAACGGACTGGGATTGGATATTAGACTGTAGGATACCTAGAGATCTTTTGCTCGTATACGCTATGCTGACTCGTGTATTTAGCATCTCGTACTGAGTGGAAGGCTGAGTGGGACGTACTAGGAATACTGGACGAAAATGAAGATGCTGTGTACTACTTTGCATTAAGCGATCGTCCCGACGGTCTTACAGGTCCCGACGGTGTTTCGTTATCCATTGCTGAGTCGCAATACTTTAATGTCACCGCTCCGAAGCTCGAAACTACAACCGCTACCACCTTACAGACCTCTACGACAACGCAGAGTATCTCTTCTACACGGGCTGTAACGTCCGCTACGCGGCCCCTCCCAACATCTACGGCTACAGATCAGAGCTCGGACTCAAATGCTGATTCAAATTCCAACTCTGGAATGACCAAGGGTGAAATCGCAGGTGCAGCGGTTGGAGGCACTATCGGTGGTCTTTTACTTCTTGGTGCTGGCGGATGGCTGATCTGGAGAAGGTTGGGAGGAAGCAAAAAGGAAACAGACGTATCGGTGATCTCTCAGAGCCACCAACAACAATTCCACCCTTCCGAAACAAAGGCTGAGCTACCTGCTGACTCGGCGCTGGAGGTGAATCCTTCGGGGTATGCTAGAAGTCCACCGGGGCTGCATGAAGCGCCTTGACGGAGAGGGATTCAACCATAAACTAGAGTTGAAATACTGCGGGGAAGATTACTCGTAATGCGATAGGTTATGGACATTCAAGAATTAGCCCACATCATACTTCATAATCACTCAAAGGCTTCGCGAGAAATTGAGGGGGCAGCTGATTTTGGCTATGTAGTTGACCGCCGCCAATAAAATTAAACTCTAGGCCACGGACACTGGTGACGAATGAGGATACGCCGATGCAAGAATCTACTCAAAAGCCTTTATACAATGGCCAATAATAAACATCGCTACAATCCGATGACCCCTGGATAACTTGGGATTTCTATCCCTTAGGTTTAACTGCCATTCCGAAAAACCCGTTCACATTGGGTTCAGTATTACAATCGAAGCCTGGCCCATATCAAAGGCTTCCGAATACTTTATCTCGCTTGGCAATCGTAAGACATAGACATTCTATGGCTATGCAAATCTGTCTTGTTGAAAAAGCAACACATTGCCCTCATTGGATAATATCAAATCAGTATGCGGGGTCATGGTTCATTGGGTGATAGAATTCAAGTAACTGACGTGTTACATGCCTGGCTGGCGAGCGTTTCCAAAGTCTAATATGATATCGCCACAGCACCGCTCACGCCGCCAGACTCTTGGCCCGGCCATCCAACCTCGAGAGTTGTCGGTGGCGGCATCATGACTGGCGCATATTCTTGTTGGCTTACTTGGAAATTCATGCCGACATTAGCCACTAAACTCTGTGTGCTGATTCAAACTCTCAGCCAGGAGTGCTCAATTATGTTAAATATGTGTCTCTCACCCTTGTATGCGAGAATGACATGACTCCCTTTCATCCATACCTTGATCTCTCTTGCACCACTCCAAGTCAACAGGTGTGGATAGGCAACGCATAACTCCCCAACTTTTGACTCCAGTATAAAACCCATCATGCAATTGAATTGGGTGTTCATTCTAGTGGTTTCACTCGCCAGCCGAGCAGTATGTCAAACGCGATTCCTTGACCCCCCACCATGGGATTCAGAGGATGACGGCAATCGAGATTTCAGCAACAACCGACGCTACAAGGACGGCGATTATGTCAAGATCCGTCTCCATATGAAGTCTGGCGGTAGTTATTTTCCAGAGGTGCATGTTTGGCAGGTGAATCCTGCCAACGAGAACAGATCAGAACATGAGCTAGTGCAAAGTATGACAACTTCATTTCCATTCGGTAGCCTCGCGAGCGTTATACTGATCTTACTTTACAGAGAACGTTCATTCCAAAGCCGTTTTCTGGAAGGCCGAGTATGACGTGGGCCGCTATTTGAGACATGGCGAAGACGCTGTTTACCGGTTTGGATTGCTTAGATTTGGTCAGAGCGAGTCAAATGTTAATTCCACGTGCTTCAATGTCAGCATGCCGGATAATTGGAGGCCCAACCTCCCCTCGGCCTCAGGTACAACACGCTTGGTACAAGAGTCACCCACCTCGCAATCCACCACCCAACCGGGTCCCGACTCTACCGCGACTGAGGAACCCTCCCGCGAAGGAGGAAAAACGAGTAAGAGGTCCGGATTGACAGGTCCTGACGTGGTAGGTATCACCGTTGGTGCGTGCTTTGCCTTTGTCCTAATACTGTTCGGTTCCTGTTGGGGGTTTAACCGGATGAGAGTGTCAGGGCAGCTACAAAAGTCACATGAGTTTGAACTCAGAAACATGGAACGCGAAGTGCGCACCTTGAAGGATACGGTATCGAGACTCGGCTCTTGATACGAGATGCGCTCGAAATCAGTAGTATAGGGATACAAGACATTGCTTCTATTGAGCGAATTCACAGGAATTGAAGTTTCTTTTTAACATTATGCTCTCGGTCAATGCCAGGCTATCTCGGCCCTTTTTCTAGCCAGGAATTAAAATCGCTCAGAATTAATGCTCTCGGTATATACGTGCCGATGTTGTTGACTTGTGCTCGGCTGAATTAGTAATCGTATTACGACTAATGCTCCCTCTGACTCACATGCCCAATTGGCTGAGTACTAAAAGGCTCACAAACCTATTCCCCTAATTACCAGGCATTGATATCTTTAACATCGAGAAGCAAATCAAAGGCGCGAAAATGAGTCTCCAATTCACCACTCTCGATGTTTTCACCACCGCCGCCTTTGAGGGCAACCCTTTGGCAGTGGTGACGATACCCCCACCAAGCCAACAGGCTCCCCTCACCCAATCACAAAAGCAACGCATCGCCCGCGAATTCAACCTCTCGGAGACTGTTTTTGTTCATGATGTTGAAAATCGCGACGAAACAGACGAGAGAAAGATTGATATCTTTACCCCGAAATTCGAATTGCCATTTGCGGGGCATCCGACTATCGGTACAGCTCTCTTTCTTCAGCCTCAAGGTGTCAAGACTATGATTGCAAAGGCGGGCAGACTTGATCTTGAGTTTGAAAACGGTTCTGCGCGTGCTTTGATCCCTCATGATGTCAAACTTCATAAAGAGCGCGTGCCAAAGCATGAAATTGAAGCTGGGTGGGATGATAAACTGGCCAAAGTCGCTGCTGCTGACGAAGGCGCACCTCTGTTCAGCATCGTCAATGGAATGACTTTTGCACTCGTTGAGCTCCCATCTTTGGAGATACTTGGGGCCGCCAGGGTCGGAGCGATGGGTTACATGGACGGCAACTTGCAGGACGACGGCTGGAAACACGACTTTGACTCGAGGCGCTACTACTACACCCTGCTTAATGGTGAGACATCATCTGACGGCAAGTATGTGCAGAATCTTCGCACGAGACTTGTCAAGCGCAATATGGAGGATCCGGCAACTGGAAGTGCTGCGTGCGCGTTGTCGTGTTTTTTAGCGTTGCACAAGCTTTCTGCGAATTCGATCAGGTTCAATATCACGCAGGGCGTTGAGATGGGGAGGGAGAGTCTGATTGTGGTAGATGTTGAAGTCGAGACTCGTGGAGCTGGGGAGAGAAAGGTAAAGAGTGTTTATCTTAGTGGAACGGCGGTCGAGGTCATGAAGGGCACTGTCAGAGTGCCTAAGTGAAGGCAGTCATAGTGACTGTGACTGCAACTATTTGATGTAGTTTGGCAATTGCACTCATGTATCTATGCATCTTAGACAATCCGTTGCTCGTATTGCTCAACACTGACACTAAAACCGGTGTACATCAAACGTACGAGGATGTGTCATAGAGGCCCCACCGTCTGGGGGTTGATGCATTTGAGACTTGCCACCAGCCGTTTGTCTATCACTCGTGATTTCAGCCACATTTTCCACCGCAAGATGGAAACTCATAAGAAACAATATCACGTTCAAAAACAGTCTGCAGTGCTGTTGACCAGGTAACATGTTCAAAAAGCCAAGCGAGATCGTAGGCGTCTCTGATGCAAGCATCCGATACAATGCGGTGTGTCCAGACAATTTCTGGGCGTTTCTTCCGAGCAGATGTGAATGGCATCGCAGCACTGCTGCTGTAGTGTATCAAAAGTTGTAGTTACCAGGCAGGCTCGACTTATTCTTTCGTAGCCACTCCTCAGGGGGGGCAAGAAAACAGCAAACCTTACTGTAGGGTATCAAAATAAACTAAGCAAAAGTCATCCTAAGCTTAGGCTATATTACCTAAGTGCTTGTGTCATTTAGGATCGAGCTCCTGTGTTTTCTTTCCTCCTCTACCTAGCCACTGTATACCAAATATTGCCGCTAGCAACCATGAATTATTGTGCTGTTTGACTCAAGCAACTTGAAGAGTGGATTCGCAATCAAGAAATCAGCGAGGTCACGATCTGCAGGTATCCGCCTTGGCATTGCCGGCCAGTGCTTGCAAGTTGCAGCAAACAGCCTGTGAATGTTTGATCCAGCCCCCGGCTCCAACCAAGCTCAGGTTTCCATCCTATTTCCTTCGCTCTCTTCTTCCTCTTCTCTCGTCTTCCTTTTCCTTTTCCTCACCAGTCACCAGAATCGACATCAGATATCATGGTGATATCCTCACTTCCCTGCGCGAACTGCAGCCCAGATGGCGCTAAATGCCGTCTTGTCGTCGTAAGTATCGGCCTCAGGTACTTCTCAACTAGTTGCACCGTGCTCACATCTTGCAGTACTGCAGCTCCGAGTGCCAGAAGTCTCACTGGCCCATCCACAAGCTCGACTGCAAATCCGCTTTGAACAGCGATGCTTGGAAGCCTGGGTGGGTTCTGCAGAATCGAATTCCAGCTTTCGCCCCAGGTGGCCAAGTCCCAACCAGAAATGGCCCCGGAGGGGATACTTGGATCTTTGGGAGTGTCCCAGCTCTTGATGTTCTCAAGCTTGACGGGAATGAAGGAGAATCCTTCCAAAATAGTTTATCTCTTCTCTTTGCTGGTATTTGTTCTTCTTGCGTTGTATTTTGGTGGTGGAGTAGCTAACTCTTGGTAATGATAGCCTCTGGCGACCTGCGAAATGTCGTCAAGACCGTCGCTCAACTTGCTCCAGGCTGGGATCAGCCCCTCCACATCACCATAAACGATCGTGACCTGAACATCGTTGGTCGAAATGCAATCATTCTTCTTATTGCTCTTATATCTGACAACGACGAACAAGCTGTCGACTGCATCATTCATACGTGGTACTCAAGCTTCATCCGCAAGTCTGACCAAGTCGTCCTTGAGCAGCGCATCTGTCCGCTCATCCAGGCAGTCTGCGACAAGACCAAGGACAAGCCTGATAACCGCATCTTGGGTAAGACGTGAGTTTTTGGGAAGCGATCTCTCAGACTGGTTCTCGCCAAGGGGACTTGGGACAAGCTCTTGTCCTTCGTCAGTACCCCCAACGGTCTGAACATGGAGATAGCGAACCAGTTTCGAAAGGCCGTGACTCTCGCCGAGTCCCAACGCGACTTCCTTGATCGCCATTACGCGTTCCGCCCACCCTCTCATCGAGTCGCTAAGCAGCGATTTCGGGAGCATGGAGTCCTTCAACCCTTTGGAGTAGGACGAAGCGAGTTTACGATCCCGAATCCGTGAGTGGTCGTTTCATTGACATCCGGGATAAAGCTAATATCTTCAGGACACTCTTCCATTCTCCATGCTCGTGGCCAATGGAGTATTCCTGCGAACCGCTAGATGGGTGGTCTGCGAAAGACGTTGAAATGACTCAGCATGGACCTGCAACTTCCGACATCTACGGTAAACTCTTCACCTACCTTCGTTCAGTCCTGAAGCATTTCATGTCCCGTATGGCAAACAAAAATATCAACTTTCAGCTACTCCACTTAAATGCTACCGACCTTCTTGATCATCTCAAGAAGGGATCATTTGATCGCATCGAGGTAAGATTCGGTGACTGTTTATTGATAGTAAACTTACATTTCTCAAGCTATCCAACATTTCGGACAAGTCTTATGTCGGCATCAATATGACGGTTGCTGTAATGGCACCTTTGCTTCGCTCACCTACAGTCAATCCACACGCAACACTTATCACACGCTTCATGGACGCCATCCAGGAAAACATGACAGGTGAGGATCGTGTTGGCCCGACTCCTGGGTCTGACAAACATGAAGAAATGGTGGCACTCCTCGACGGTTACTTTCCCGAGACTGCCCTGCCTACTACAACCTGGGATGCAATCATCGTCAAGTTCGTACTTGCTACGGATTTGGTCCGAACCTATGACCACATTTTCGACAAGTGAGTAATTGGGGAAATTCTGTCATTGACTTTGGACCTAACAGTTGTAGGATTGCACACAAACTTGAGTTTGATGAATTTCCGGAGTACATGAAGGTCGGGATCAAAGACGAGCACACCATCATCGAGAAATGGCCTTTTAGACTCAAGCTAAAGCCTGGACAGGCAGGTGCGCAGGAGGAGTTTGATCGCATGATGGGACCGGGAGTGACTGGAAAGGAGTTCTACTTAGAGTGGAAAAGGGTCTAGGTGTGGAATGAGATGGTGGCAAAGAAGCTGACGAGGACACATTTGCGAAGTATTTTGGCCATCAGCTTTGTCTGTCACGAAAGTGTGGATGTCTTGACGCCGGGTTAAGCCTGTGACCGCTCGGAAGGGCTCAGGCACTATAGCCAGAGATTTAGGGTCCTCAGTCTGTTAAAGTGAATTTTGTGCCATAAGAAAGAATTATGGTTATTCTGGGAACTGTCTACATAGAAGTAAGAACTACTGAGCATGACGACCATTGCCAAGTCCTTATGTAACACAATGCCAACCCTGTGATGCCTGGGCCACTTCGTCAACGATCCTAGCTGTTATGGCACGCCTTGGCTGAGTAAGCTTAGCACTGGTAAGGATAGTTCGTATGACAAACAATAGCAGGGTATGGCCCAATAAGAGGGACAAAGTCAGCAGTATAGGCAATTACCATATACATGTTATGTAACAGCAGTATCGACAAGAACTTCATTTCAGTAGCCATAAGCCCAACATAAGAGGCAAAATATTAACATTCTCAAGAACAATGTTTTCATTTTTCAAGAAACAATAACAGCTGTTCACATCGTCATTTTGCCGATCTAAAAGGTTACCTGGAAAGGCTAGTATCAGTCCTATTACTTAGTAAAACTTCGGCATTATCGTAGTCCTCAGACGAAATTTGGCCTATGTATTGCTGATAGTATGCTATCAATCTTAGTATATATCTCTAAAACGCAGTATCAGCTCTCGGCAACAGCGCTGGTCTACCTGTTCCATGCTGTGGAGTTGAAGTTGCACTTATCGGGGCTCTCACCCTCAACATCAAAATGCAGAGCATCCCTGAATGAGGTTACATTTATAAAGCGGTAAACATTGGCCAAAGTCGAAGCAAAGTTGCTAATGGGACTTTGGGGTTTAGAGAAGAATACTCAGCCTGTCGACTACTCCGTGAGTATATCCATATTGTCCAGATTTGTTTTCAGCTATGCACGGAAATTCAATAGTTTTGGACCCTTATCCTTTCAAGGGCCAATTATTGACGCTAGTGGGGAATATTGCTCCGAGTTGGGACAGACTATTGACTGTTGACTGTTAATTCTGGTTAGCTTTGTCTACCATTGGGGTTATTTAGTGGCCTACGTGACAGTTTAAAAATAAATCGGAATTATTACGCGGGCATATTCCGCCCCAAACTGACCAATGATTGGTCAACGCTTGGATTCTGTCATCTACCCTGAGGATATACCCAGGATGGAGGATGACAGCTGAACTGGCCTCGACCTGTCTTTATTGCCAAGTTATGGGGCATTGCATCGGCCAGCCAGCCACAACACCATACATCCAGGTCACCATACTATCTCCCTCTTCTGTTTTCAGCCAAATGCATAAGTTAGTGCACGAGATAGCAATGGAACTAAAGCGCCAGTTCTCTATAAAGAGCCAGACCCCTTCAGTCAAGAAGATAATTCCTCATCAACTTCTACCCACATAATTTTCTCAATTAACCTACCTCTCTTATCTTTTACCCATTCTTCTTGGACACTGCAACAAGTCTACAACATGTCAGCATTGGCGGAGAAAATCGGCACCAAGCTTCTGGTAAAGTTTGCTTGTGGCATCGCAGGAGCAGCTGGCGCCAAGGCTTTTGAGAAGGGCTTTGAGGAGTTCTTTGGCAGCGATGAAGGCAACATCAAAAACGAGATCGCAGATGTCAAGAAGGACCTTAAAGAAGCCATTGGCCTCATTCGCGATGTCAAGAAGTCCATTGACAATCTTGCTAGCCAATTGGCCGATAGCATTCTGCAACTTCGAAGTGACTCCCTGAAGAGTCATTTGACAAAGATTGACAGTCTCTACAACGGCATTATTGACATTTTCGAGACTGTTGTTCGTGACTCCGAGATCGCGGATCTTGAGAAACGCCAGGAGAAAATGCGTGATCTCCAGAAGCGATTGGATAATCGCCTCAAGGAGGCTGTCAAGGAGGTTCCCGAGAGTCTTGAACAAATCAACAGCTTTTTGGGCGAGGAGGGGAAGAGTTCATTCTTACAGCAACTTGCACAGCGAGCCTTTGACAACTCGGAAGAATTCCGAATTTTCTACCTTCGATGCAGAGCTTTGGTAAGTAACAGCTCATAAAGCAGTGACTGGGTATGTAAAGCTAACTAGAGGTACAGGTCTACAGCTACTGGGCCGTGGTCGGGCGGGGAATCGAGCTTCTAGAGATGGCGACAAAATCCCCCAAGGTTCACTTCTCTGAAGGAGAAAAGACTACCGCCCGTCACCTTGGATACCTGGAGAAGCAGCAACAGCTTTTCGAGTCATCTGTGGGCAAGGCTACCATCGACCTTTACAACAGTCTGATGGAAGTCGAGGGTGAGATGAAGTTGCCAATCTGGTTTGCGACTGGCGATGGATCGGGACTTGGAAAGGTGTCGCACCTTATTCCCTCCACTCCCATCCCCATTGCAAGTGGCGGGTGGCAGAAATGGTACCTGATACCGGCGTCGGGCAGGGAGTCACTTGATTCATTCAGCGGCTCTGCCTACTGGCTGCAAGAGATTGAAACAGGCGATTATTTGGGCATCGTGACCGCAGGTGGTGGCTACAATAGTGCCAGGTTCGTCGTTAAAGGGCATGGGCTCAAAATCCCCGTTCAGTGGAACTGGTTTATCAAGCCTGCAGCGCCAGGTTCCGACAGGTTTACTATTAGGCAGGAGGATTCCCCAGGCTGGGTTATCGGTGTGGACAACGTGACTAAGGCTTTGGGCATGAAGGAGCCTTTGCCTAGCCCGAGTGCTGAGTTGTTCCAAATTCTACCTCTGGATAGCTGAGCATTGGCGGTAATGGTATTGACGAACACATATGAATCATGTATCCTCCCACATAGCTATTTGGCAGCTTAGCTTCCTCTCTTTAAGATACTCATAGTCAGGCATATATTTCTTCGTCACAAAGTGCTGAATCGCGGTGGCATCCTTCTCTCCAGACTCTGATTTCCACTTCACAATGTCTTGTTTTCTATCAAGAGATTTGAATCCAAATCTTCAATCACTACATCACGTCTCAGAATGGTTCCAAAGCACTTTAGGTCACGACTACAAGGCGGTGAAGATCAGCTGCCATCTGGGGAGAGTCGATTCATGAGCTAAAATAACTATCTACAAAGAATGACAAAGGTCGATTGCACACTATACTCCATCCTCGTGCACGTCCCCGAACCACAAGATCAATTGGATTCAACCTTGTGACGCCGCGACCACTTCACGCCTTTGGCGAGCGAACTTAGCTCTGGTACAAGCAGTTGATACGGATACCAGTAGCGAAGTAAGGTCCAACAATGGGGATAAAGTCAGCAACATAGGCAGAAATAGTCTGGGCCTTGGAACAACCACCAGAGCCAGGAGCCTGCGAAGAGATTCTAGCCTGGTAGGCATCGGCACGGAGAGATCCATCGCGGTTGTAGACATTCATGCGGATAATGCTGGGCATCCAAGTTCCCCACTTGAGGCCAGTGCACTCCATTCCCTCCAACGGGCAGTCGGAGTTATGCGGGCAAGCCTTGCCGGATCGTCCTCCGCATGCCGAGTTAGTTTTACCTGGCTTGCCCTCCTGCCAGGTGAAGCCGTAGCAGTTGTTGTACACGGTGTACCCGTTCTTCTTGCCAATGCCATCAGCGGTCTGCCACATAGAGTGGATCAGAGCATCGCGCATCGACCAGCCGCTTAGACGGCCCACAGCTCCCCACTGTCCATCGAGGATGAATCGTGTGGTGACGCCGTTACCAGCGCCAGGGCCGTTGCAGAACTTGCTCCATGCGCCACGGGTGATATCCGAGAGACCGCCCTTGTCGTCACTGGAGTCGTACATGCGCGTCCAGAGCATGTAGAAGGTATCGACGTCACCGACGTTGACGAGGTTGTCGGTGTACATGCCGTGAACTTGGTAGATCCAGCTGGCTCTGGCTTCGAGAGCTTCAGTCTCATTGAAGGTGGACGCAGCAGTGGCTTCTTGGCGGGCTGCTTCTTCCTTGACGGCTTGGAGCCAGTGCTCAGGATCAGCTTTCTGGATCTTGTCGAAACCCTGAGGCTTCTCGAGCTTCAGAGTGGGTGGCTGAGCTTCGGTGGGAAGAGAGAAGACGATTGGAATGCTTGCGAGAAGCGCAAGAGAAGTGGAAGTGAACTTCATGATGGAAGACTTGAAGGACTTGGAATGTTTGAACAAGAGGCTGTGATGAGGATGTTGAGATATCTGTGGGATTCAATGTTCTATATATACTGTTCTACACCATATCAACCTCTCTCGCGACTGTATCGCCATTTTACCGCGTATAAGATAGCAAATAGATTCCCAATGATAGTCATCCGTCAATCGAACTCCAGGCTAAGCTTTTCTTGATCATGTACCTGACCCAACTAAGAAGCTGGAGGGAGATGGTCCTCAAAGTTTGTGCTAAAGAGATAACATGACTTCACGAAACACCCTGATAGGAACGTTTACACGAATATCCTCAATCGGAACAAGTCTTCTAGAACTATTCTCTCAGCACCCATGTTATAAAAGCTCGTGGCCTAGGTTTTATATTTTTCCACGACTCAGGTTTCATCATTTACTAGTCACCGCATCTCTTTTCGTACATAAGGTTCATACCGTTAGTGGAGCTAATGGATAGATACACTATTCTCCAATGGACATGACTCAGTGTCTTTTTTAAACTTCAGCTCACCTTCCTATTTCTACTGGTGAGGGACCCATCATTCGATAAAACATTCTAGAAATTGGCATGGTTTACTCTGTGCCCTACAACGGACCGGCCGACATCGTGCATGGGGCACTTCGGCAGTTGTGTTGGGATGGACTAAGCCTTTTGGGGGGAGCTGAAATTAAAGGATGGCTATGCGAGATTGGGTCTCATGATAAGCTAGAGGCATGACGATGTGGGCTAATAAAATAGACTAACTTGAGTAGTGGTGGGGTTGGAATACTTGATAAGTGTTGATATGATGAATTTCTAGTTGTATACCATCTGCCCTCCAACTGGCAATCCATTTCTCTCATCTTTCGTTTTACCATCATGCGTTCGTCAACTTTATTATCACTCGTTGCTATTGCTACCCATGCACAAGCCGTCAAACTCAGTAAAACAGAGTTCAACGTGTTGGTATCTTCGAGACCAGCGTTGATTCTGTTTACAGCAGACGGCTGCAAGGAGTGTGATAGAGTTCAAGCAGTTCTGGACAGGGCGTCGCCAGCACTCACAAACACTGCTATTGCTTCTGTCAACTGCAACGACGAACCAACCGTGTGCGATGAGTCTCAGGTCTTCACAGTCCCCACGTTGAAGTTTACAACCGGCAACAATGAGCTAGTCACTTACAAAGAAGGTTTAGACGCGTCATCGTGGGTTTCATCGTTTCTCTGAAATTGCTTGTGGATCACTGATCGTCGCTGCAGGGTTGTCAAATACATCGAGCGGCAATCGGGTTCTCCCGTTGTAGATCTTACCGAAGAGAACCATCTCGATTTCGCGAGGTCATCTCGAGTGGCAGTCATTGCCTTTCTTGGTTCGGACAATCAGCTTGAGCATAAGACCCTTGACGCTGTCGCTGAGAAATGGAGAGCGCATTACAGTTTTGGTTCTGTTTATGGCCTTGAGAAAGACAGCAAGGGCCCTTCCATTGCTGTTTATACTCAAGAGGAAGAGGACCCAGTCTATTACCGCGGGCCTTTCACCGTCAAAAGCGTCGAGGCCTTTTTACACGATGCAACCCAGCCGCTGATTCGTGAATATGATCCCATCGTTCATGAAGAAGCGATGAAGGTGAGCATCATTTCCCTCAAGGCTTTACATCGACTGATCTTTCAAGGGGGAGAAACCACTGGCCCAGGTATTCTTCAACAACCGCGACGATCGCGCTGAGCTTGTCAAGTCCCTGGCTCCTCTTGCTAAGAAGTATGAGGACCAGCTTTCCTTCGTGACGGTCCTTGCGCCAGATTACCCCAAGAGATGCGAGCAGATGCATCTCAGCAAAGACATCAAGCGTGGCTTTGCCATCGCAAATCAGCAGGGCAGAGCGTATCCCATGCCTGAAAAGGTGTTCAACGCCAATAGGGTCGCTAAGCATGTGGCTGCTTACTTGGCTGGCTCATTGGCACCGAGCATCAAGTCAGAGCCAGTGCCTGAGGTGTCTACTACTCAGCCTTTCTTGGCAAAGTTGGTGGGTAGTAATTTTGACGACTTGGTATTTGACAAGTCTAAAGATGTCTTGGTTGAGTTTTACGTGCCGTGGTGCCAATACTGTATCGAGTAAGTTGAACATATCTGTACGCCGTGATATGCATGACTAACACGCCTAACAGCCTGCATGTGCCAATGAATGAGCTTGCATCCAGATATACCAGACTTGGACTGTCGGACAAAGTCGCCCTGGCGACTATTAATGTCGACGTGAATGATGTACCAATCGAGATTGAATCATACCCGTCCATTCGATTGTATCGCGCCGGCACAAATGAGATTGTGTCTTTCAAAGGCAACTTTACTGAGATGTTGACACTAGAAAAGTTAGACACTTTCGTTTCTCAGAGTGGAAGTCATGGAGTCAGCGCTTTCAATGGGAACAAAGCTCATGATGAGTTGTAGCGTTTAGAAAAAGAATTTTACAAAATATCTTAGACGCAGAAACTTTATCATTTTCTCTCGCTTGTTGGCTTCTTTAATCCTTGATGCTGATTTGACTGCCCTGCGAAGTTGCGGCTGAGCAAACCCTGTACAAAGACTGTCAGCTGAGTGGCTGTGTTGGGTCGCAGCGTGGGTTGGGCCATTCAGTGAGGGGTTTCTCAAGAGCTCATCTAGAACACAGAACACGAGCTATTTAACTTTGAGGCAAATCACTCTGCATTTCTTCCATCGTCACCTTCGGCTGTTCATTCTGTAATGCGGGCATCAAAACGCAAAGCTGAGGCCGAGTGCCCCATGTTCCACTCGGAAGATCATTGCTCTAGTCTCAAAGTCCCTTCTGGACGCGTCCCTAGTTCTGCACCGGACGGGGTAGGTCAACTCCTCCCCCATAAACTTCTCCATAGTTTGATATGTACCCCATCAGCCATTGCGGAAGCATGCCGAAGATACTTCCATTACCTACCTTGAGAGTTTACTGGCTGATGATATCTAAAGCTCTACCCTCTTGTTCGACCCCGGGGATTGCAGGAATGCCCTCAAGTCTTTACCGTTAACAGTAGTACACATGTCCATCTACCTTTGTTCGCAGACTTAGAACAAGAACGCAACGCAGATGAGATTGAGTTCTCGTATGCTACAATCCCACAAGTCCTGCTGCGCCCTCTCAATCCTCTCGTCGATTCAGGCTTTTCAGCCCGGGCAAGCAGTGGAGTTTATCGTCACCTGCCTGGGGGTAATACATTCAGGCTACTTGAGATACTCCCGGGAGATAGCGACATCCTTCAATGCAAGCTGCATGTATGCGCCTTGAACGAAAGCGAGGCCACATTCGAAGCTCTATCTTATACTTGGGGTGAGCCAGACTCTTCTAGTGACCGAAAGATTGAGATTGTCGCCAACTGTACGAGTCATTCTATGGTTATCTCTGGCAACCTGTACATCGCGCTACGACAGCTTCGGAGAAGTAATACCAGTAGAGTGATATGGGCGGATGCCATCTGTATCAATCAGGAAGACGTTGAAGAAAGAGGCCAGCAGGTAGCTTTGATGGGAAAGATATTCAGCAGCGCCTGGCAGGTTATCGTCTGGTTGGGTGAGGAGACAGACCGGTGCTGTTGTGGAAAGACAGTTCTTGAAAGATCACTATCGTCTATCTCAGATGTTTTTTCGGGAGTATGTTCCGTTGTTAATGAGTGGCTCGCTCGAGCTGGCCAAAAGAGTCTCGAAGCCACTTACCTCGGCATCTCTGAAGATGGCCAATCTACCATACATCATGCTAAGATCGACGCTGGGGGAAATTGCGATTTTGAGATAATGCAGCTCTTCCGTCGGCGTTGGTTCTCCCGCATTTGGGTCTTGCAAGAGGTTGTCCTCGCTAAGCACGCCCTTGTACAACTCGGCTCATACCAGATTCCATGGGAATGGGTCGGACTCGCAGCAGCTATAGTTGTCCACAAAACCGAGCTGTCGCCCAGTGGCTTTAGGAGAGACGTGGTTCCTGCAGGAGCAATGAACAGTTATCTCATGTATCGACTGTCGGTTTCTCAGAAGTGTCTTCCGCGACTAGAATTCTCATTCGCTCAATTACTCCAAGCCACGCGACACTTTCAGAGCAAAGAATCCAAAGATAAGATCTATGGCCTGCTAGGGATTGAAACAACGGATTTGATAGCCACAAAGATCGTCCCAGATTATCGAGAGATAACGACGCCACAGATGGTTTACGAGGATATCGCGAGGCTCATGCTCGGCACAGACTCACCTTTAACGTTTCTTTCGGGAGCTGGGACACTTGGAGGCGGTGACCACCCGGGGCCATCGTGGGTGCCAATCTGGCATGCGCACCGCCGATGGACACTGCTACCGACCCAGCAGAATCCAAGTTTCCAATGTGCATCTGATGCTACGATAGAACTCCATCCCTTGAACAAAGCAGGAGAGCTAGTCCTCAAGGGCATAATCATCGATGACGTCTTATCCATACAGATATCCCGTGATAGTTGGTCCTTCACCCGTCGAAGAGGCCGCCAGGAACTTCTAAGTCAGCCGCGGTGGAGCAAGGAAGCGTGGAGGAAATGTGCCTTGACTTTAACGTGCGGCGGGGACGGAAGAGCATATCCTGCTGATGATGAGACTGCGCAGCTTGCTGACCTGGCTGCCCTGGTACTCTCAGGAAGTAACCACTGGGTTATCAGCGATCTTATTGCACTGCAAGATGTTATTGTGCCAGAAGGCGACAGAATCACGCAGGGTAAATATCTCAATGAGATTGTTGAATGCGGAAATTTTCGTCGATATATCAGCGCAGTGGAACCTCTTCGAGATTTGTATAGGCTGTTTAAGACGGCATCGAAAGACTTTGGGGTTGGACCCATCGATATGAAGATTGGCGATAAGCTCTGCGTATTGTTTGGCGCGGAGGTTCCGTTTCTGTTGAGGCCGAGTGGAGATGGGTATCTTGTTGTTGGGGAATGCTATGTATATGATTTGATGCATGGAGAAGTCCTCGAGAAACTGGCTGCTGATCCAGATGGACAGTTCAAAGCTGAATGGATCAAACTTATCTGATCGCGAAGGGCACGTTGAAGAATAGTACGAGGGCCTAATGATCTACAAATGAATCCGATTGAAATTACAGTTCTCCTAATTATCTATGCCAAATACCCAATAACGCCTATTCCAGCTCAAAGCTAACATAAACCCGACTCTCCCAACCCGCAAGCATCGGCCGTCCACCCTTCAATCCGCCTGCAGTTTCCCTCGTATACGCCAGCAAGCGAACATCCTCATGCGCGCAACCCAACACTGTAGGAACATCCGGACCAAGTCTATCCTCACGACTCATGTTCAGCACAACAAGAGCCCTCCTCTTCTTAGACCTTCGTCCTCTGACAGGTACACTACTCTCTTTGACATAACTAAACAGCGATTCATCCTCAGGATCAAGAAGTTTAAAAGAGCCGAAGACAAAGATATCTTGATACTGTTTTCGAAGGCGGAGCATGGCTTTGTAGAAGCTCAGAATGGAGTTGGGGTCCTTGACTTGCTTGGCGACGTTGATGTCGCGATAGTCATCGTGGACTCTCATCCACGGCTTCGCCGACGCATCAGCGAAGCCCGCGTTGGGTGAATCATCCCATTGGAAGGGAATACGCGAATGATCACGCGCCATGATTTGAAGACCGTGCATCGTGTCTCTAACGCGCTTCTCATCCCCCGACGCGACGGCTTCGGCGTAAAAGTTGCTGCTCTCGATATCCTTGTATTCTTCAATTCCCCACGACCTCGGCATGTTGGTCATGCCAATTTCTTGTCCTTGATACAGGAATAAAGTGCCCGTGAGCGTTGTTTGCCAGATTGCCAAGGTTTTCGCTGACTTTAACCACCATTCTGGCGTTGACGCGTCACCGAAACGATCCACAGCTCGGCCATTGTCGTGATTCTCGCAGAACGCTGTCGCCCACGCATCTGTACCCTCGATGAAGCTCTGCCACTTGTAGACTAGCGCTTTAAGCTTCGATAGTGCGAACGGTTGGTAGATATACTTGTCACCAAAACCGTTTCCGTTGCCAAGTCTGATCATGGAGAACTCAAACACCATGTCCAACTCTTTCACAGCGGCTGATACGTAGGGAATGACTTGTGAAGGATTAGGCGTGTTTGAAAGCTCACCCACTGAAACCGCGTTGTAAGGGCCAAGTACTTTCTCATACATCTCATGAATAAACTCATGAATGCGCGGTCCGTTACACCACATTTCAGGCGCAGGCTGATGCGGCGACGAGGGATCTGTGATAGGCGCGTCGACAAAATCTCTCCTCTTGGAGTACTTATTGACGGTATCGATGCGAAAACCATCAACACCACGATCAAGCCAAAAGCGCATGGTGTTCTCGTAAATCGCCTCTCGACACTCATCATTATCCCAATTCAAATCAGGCTGATCAGGCGCATAAAGATGAAGATAATATTCCTGGGTACCTTCATCCCAAGTCCATGTCGAGCACGCAAAATACCCTCTCCAATTCGTAGGAGGATGTCTCACGCCGTTTTCATCATACCGCGCCGGTTTCCAGATATACCAATCCCTCTTTGGATTATCCTTTGATGATCTCGATTCTTTGAACCACTCATGCTCTATCGAGGTGTGATTCACAACAAGATCGAGAATAATCTTGAGACCACGAGCATGGCATTCTTTGACGAGAATATCGACATCTTCAACGCTGCCGTAGGGTTCGTAGATTTTTTGATAATCTGAAACGTCGTAGCCCATGTCCTTTTGGGGACTCTCGAAAATGGGGGATACCCATACGACGTCAATGCCAAGATCGCTTAGATAATCGAGCTTGGAGATGAGACCGGGTAAATCGCCCCAGCCGTCGTTATTGGAGTCTTTGAAGCTGGCTGGGTAGACTTGGTAGAAGGAGGCGGCTTTCCACCAGGGCTGTTTGCCTATGTATTGATGCTCATCATCCCAGACGATGGAGCCCATGATGGCTTTGATTGAGAGGCGGATGAAGATGAAAGAGAATGGTGAGATGTGTATGAGTGGTCATGGGAATATTGTTGAGAGGGGGAGACGAGGTGTTTATTATTTACCCATCTTATCGGCCGACATCACTCCGTTGAATGTGGAGATCAGATCCTTTCTGTGATCAACGCCGCATAACGGACTCTCCGCTCAAACAATCGAGTGCAACATCCATCGCCAACTCGTAAAAGATCAGCCGAGGCTGCCTCTCACCCCAACAATCTACCCTACGACGTCACCTAAAAAACCCAAGCTCGTGTGTGACCAGCGGAGACTCCGCCTTTAGCGCTCCCACCATCGGAGTCGTTCCGCACTATTGATCTCTAGTCCCGAAACAACCAATTACTGCAGTGAAACAAATTCCGACGAGTGGAAGCTCCGCTAGCCCGCGGAGTCTCCTGTGCAAAAGACTCGTGCCCCAATCCCATTTCTTGAAAATCACCCCACACACTCAATTCCCCCGTGCCCCAGGTTTCCCCATGCCTCATACCAGATGATGTACAGGACCTGTTTCTGGGGAGTTTTTTCTAATTTAAGCTTGGGCGAGAAAAGAAAAATCATCATCCGAGCTGTCGGGTTCAGGCGTAGCGAGCATCGGCTCCGCGAAAGTACATAAAGGACCGACTATCCTTCCTCTTTTCCGAATCCCCAGCATCTCATCTCTTCACTTTATCCCAATCCTCCATCTTCACCATGGCTTCTTATCCCGAGAAGAGTATCGACGCTCAGCATGACGAGACCGTAAGCCCCGAGGCTCTTGCTTCAGAGGCCAAAGTCGCCGCCGAGGCTGAGCATCATATGACCCTCTGGCAGGCTATCAAGACTTACCCCAAGGCCATCGGCTGGTCCGTTCTTTTGTCGACGACGCTCATCATGGAAGGCTATGATCTTGCTTTACTTGGCAATTTGTACGCGTCTCCTGTGTTCAATGAGAAGTTTGGCTCGTGGAATGCTGAGAAGGAGAAATACGCTGTTTCTCCTGCTTGGCAATCTGGTTTGTCCAACGGTGCTCGCGCTGGTGAGATCATTGGTCTCATCATCGCGGGTTGGACGTCTGACAGATACGGCTACAAGATGACGACCATCGGCTCCCTCGTCCTCATGATCGCCTTTGTCTTTGTTCTCTTCTTCGCTCCCAACGTCAAGATTCTCGTGCTCGGAGAAGTCCTCTGCGGTAAGTTATCATATCATGCCACTACCTGTGCCATTCGCTAATGTAACGATGCAAGGTATCCCATGGGGCGCGTTCCAGAGCGTTACTCCTGCATATGCATCCGAAGTAGCACCGGTCGTTCTGCGACCTTACCTCACGACCTTCATCAACATGTGCTGGGTAATTGGTCAGTTCTTTGCAGCTGCTGTGAACAAAGGTTCCGTTGGGCGCGGTGATGAGTGGGCTTATCGCATCCCTTTTGGTGTGCAGTGGGTTTGGCCCGTGCCTATCCTGGCAGGTGTTGTTTTTGCTCCAGAGTAAGTTGTGTCACATCATCAGAGAGGAGTGTTGAGTTAATGTTGTGATAGATCACCTTGGTGGTATGTTAGGAAGGGCAACCGAGCTGCAGCCAAGAAGTCGCTTCTGAGACTTACTTCGCCCCAACAACCCAACTTTAACGCCGACGAGACGATTGCCATGATTGAGCATACAAATGAGATGGAGAAGAACTTGAAGGAGGGAACTAGCTATAGAGACTGCTTCAAGGGTGTTGATCTTCGCCGAACTGAGATCGTTGTTGGTATCTGGCTTGTGCAGACTCTTGGTGGACAGAACCTTATGGGTTACTTCTCATACTTCCTTACACAGGCCGGTATGGATGCCAGCAACTCCTTCTCTCTGTCAATGGGTCAATATGCTCTTGGAATGGTTGGCACCATGGGTTCCTGGTTCTTGATGTCCAGAGTTGGTCGACGCACCATTCACTTCTCAGGTCTATGCTCTCAACTCCTCATCCTCATCATCGTCGGCTCCCTCTCCTTCTCCAAAGACAACTCATCTGTCTGGGCTATTGGCGGCATGCTCATTCTCTTCACATTTGTCTACGACTTCACTGTTGGCCCTGTCACATACTCTCTCATCTCCGAGCTCTCATCGACCAGACTCAAGGCCAAGACTATCGTCATGGCTCGCGCCGCTTACAATGCTAGCAACATCTTTGTCAACGTCATGACCAACTATCAGCTTTCATCGTCGGCGTGGAACTGGGGAGCTCGCACTGCCTACTTCTGGGCTGGAACATGTCTCCTCTCTGCTATCTGGGTGTTCTTCAGACTTCCCGAGCCTAAAGATCGTACTTATGCTGAGTTGGATGTTCTTTTTGAGAAGAAGGTCCCCGCGAGAAAGTTTGCCAAGACGCAGATCGATCCTTATTCGCACTCTGTTACTTCGGACAAGAAGTTGAACGAGAAGGAATTGCAGTAGGCACTGGGATAATGTATCGGTATTGATAGGATCAAAAGAAACGAGCTGTATGATAGTAATGTGGGTATATAGTATTGAATAGCTTGATGTACAGATTGTTAATTATGAATTTACTCTCGATATTGGCGGACTACTGTGGGCCACGCTAGGCCCGGGACTCGGCAGTGCCTGTTGTATGTGCTTTTCTAGAAGCGGCTCATAAGTGGATGCACCTCCCGGCAGTTTAGTTATGAGGTTCCTGATATATAGTAGATCGTCTTCAGGTGACGTGCCCATCGCCAGGCCTTGAGGGCTTGAAGGCGTGACTGGCACACGAGCCAGGACGTCTACCACCGCTGAGACAATGTCGTACAGCTTCTCTGTTACTCCGATGCCATGAATCTTTATACTGTCGATGGAAAGATCTCGCGTTGAGAGCGTGAGATCTTTGGCAACGACTAGAGGGTATTGGTAGGTGAGACTATGCTGATGTGCATTTTCGCTGAGATGGCCCAACCGAAGGCGCAATTTCCATACAATCATCCGCAACCACAGCTGCGTTATTCTCAAATTCGCCTTCTGTGTTTCATGGAGTTGTAAATCTGGCTTTATAGCCGTATTAACAGCCGTCTCCACGAAATCCAGCGACGAAAGAGGCGGTGAGATGGCAAAACGCTCCTGATTCAACAGTGCAACAAACGACGTATCAATGGGTCTAAAAAGTGCCGAAAGACTCCAGAAGCCAGAAAGCGAAGGATCGTTGAGGTCGATTTCTGGGGCCTCGTCGGTTATTTGTAATGTGATGGGGCGGCGGTATCGGATGGCGTGAGATCGCTCTGATACGACAAGGACCCAGAATAGTCGGTGTGCTAACGCCTTTGCGGAATGGTCCATGTCCTCAATGCGCAAAAGACAGAATAGAGTTGTTGCTTCGCGCAGGAAGAGAAATGTCTGGCTGTGGTGCGAGAGACGCGCTTGGCAGGCGTAGAGGAAGAATGCGAGGAGGCATTGGTTGAGGGTTGGTTTCATTGTGCGGGGGGTGGATTGATGGACGGTGACGACTTGATCCACGATCATTGAACCATATGTCGCATTATTCTCAGCGATGATGCCTTGCGACAGTAAATTCTCTGGTTCTTCTGTCTGGAGGAGCACCTGCGCGCACATGGCGACAAGCACAGAGTAAGCCTCAAGTCTCCATTCAGGCGTCGCCGACGATGACGCCGATCGCAGGAGCACGACATAATCGCGAGTCAGAATAGGAATAGTAGGGTAAAGCCGAGCAAAGAAGCGCTCGACGCAATGATCGAGTACCTGAGCAGGTACAAGCTCAATGAGACGATGCAGCGCGGCGACAGGTGCATTTGAGGGTACCGAGTAATGGCCGTGGATGGGCTGGAGAATGCTTGGAGCGCCGGACTGTCCAATGCAGCGATCTCCTAGACCTGCATCCACACATCGCCTGCAGGGCCGATACTCGTTACAGCCTCGGCGGAGCGTCTTGCAGCGCTGACAGGCTCTAGGTACCTGCGTCCGCTTGGCGGGGGGGACATCATCGTCAGGCATAGGTTAGGTTAGCCTCAGATAAGACACGTCTACTGTGCGTGCTGTGTCTATCTTGGTAAGGCAGTGAGTGTACTCCGTACAGTGGGAGAGATAAAGGATGGATAATCGCGCACGTGCGTGGGTCGAGGGTTTACCGCAACGGGAGTAAGTTTCCTTGGGATGAGGTAACGGAAAGATAAGAAAAATAAAACGAAAAATTCCCGCAAGCGATAGGCATGTAACTCAAGTGTTCAAGGGGACAAGAGAGTGACTGAGTCAAGAACCAACGGAGAAAAGAGAGAAAGTGGATTTTGAGTTCGTGGGGATTGGAGAGGCTGGTTCGTTATTAGGAACTGCTACACCCCGCTTACAGGCTATGCCTAAATGGGCCGTTACATGTCGTCTATCACTTGGCAAAGCATATCAACTTAACTAATATCTACATCTTTGAACCGATCTATTGGTAAACGAGACAGAATCTATCTATCCTAGATGTAGAAATAATTACCATGATCAAGCCAATTGCTGGCAGTGGCTGACTTCCCCGCGTCTGCATCGGCATGTCAGCATTAGAGGCCGAACGATAATGATCCAGACTAGAAGCTTGGCAGAAACCCGTAATCCTTGGCCGATCACCTATCGCCGTACGTAATTAGGGCGCACGGCGAGAATCTTCTACCCTCACCTTATTTGCTCTTGGCTATCTTACTATCCTCGAACTAGAGAGCCGATCCGACGGGACCTGTTAACTAATGATAAGGTAACACGGTGGGTTACACGCATACCCTCGGTCAGGATAAGATACCCACGTTTGACATACCAAGACACCAAGCTACCAAGATATCACGACTATAAAAGATACCCAAATTCCCCTTCATCATGTTCTTCTTTCTCTGTTCTCCAGGCAGTTGTCTTCTATCAAGTCTTGCCCTGACCGCCCAACATGTCGCCCTCTCTTCAATCCCTGCTCGCTCTCACAACCCTTGTAGGCTCGGCCCTCGCTTCGCCTCTCCCCGAGATACCCCAGCTCCTCACCCGCGCAGTCAGCGACTTTGAGTGCTACAACGCCAGTCTTCCCAACATCACCATCTACGCCACCGGCGGCACAATCGCCGGTTCAGCTGGGTCTTCTGACCAGACTACGGGCTACAAGGCTGGTGCTTTGGGCATCAAGACTTTGATCGACGCTGTTCCCCAATTATGCAACGTCTCCAATGTTCGGGGCGTGCAGATCGCCAATGTTGATAGTGGAGACATCAATTCTACTATTCTGACCACTTTGGCGCATCGCATTCAGGATGATCTTGATAGTGATCATATGCAGGGTGTTGTTGTGACGCATGGCACTGATACCCTCGAGGAGTCGTCTTTCTTCTTGGATCTTACTGTCAAGAGTGAGAAGCCTGTTGTTCTAGTTGGCTCTATGCGCCCTGCTACAGCCCTCTCCGCTGATGGCCCTCTCAACCTCCTCTCTGCCGTCAGACTTGCTAGCAGCAAGAGCGCTATGGGCCGTGGAGCCATGATCGTTCTCAACGATAAAATTGCTTCTGCGCGATACACTATCAAGACCAACGCCAACTCTCTCGATACCTTCAAGGCCGAGGATCAAGGCTATCTCGGCTCCTTCGAGAATGTTGAGCCTATCTTCTGGTATCCCGCCACTCGACCTCTCGGTCATCACTACTTCAATATCAGCACCAGCTCCACCAAGACTGCTCTTCCTCAAGTTGACATCCTGTACGGTCACCAAGAGACTGACCCTAAGCTTTTCCAAGAAGCTATTGAGAACGGTGCTGAGGGTATTGTTCTCGCTGGTCTTGGTGCCGGAGGTTGGCCTGATAAGGCTGTTGAGGAGATCAAGAAGGTTCTCAACGAGACTGAAATTCCTGTCGTTGTCAGCCGACGTACTGCCTGGGGATATGTTGATGAGCGACCCTTCGGTATCGGAGCTGGATACTTGAATCCTTCCAAGTCACGCATTCAGCTCCAGCTTGCTTTGGAGAAGAAGTTGTCCATTGAGGAGATCAAGGATATTTTTGAGTATGCTTCTTAGGTGATGAGCGAATTTGTATGACTTCATGATGTATATATGAACTAGAATGAGATTCTCAAGAGAATACGATATGCAACACACTATCTAAGCAAGAAGGGATCAAGTGTCTAATTTTATTCGATTGTTCCAAGAGTAGAGAATTATTGGAGTCCTCATGCTTTATATTCGGTGTCTCTCTCTGGACTAAGCCAGGCCAAAACAGGCAATTGAAGTCAAACTACTTTAAGCATAAAAACAAGTTTAAAATAACTAGTCGCCAGTGATTGAGAAGTAGGAGATTCAGAAAAACTCCAAAGAGGATTCTGACCCAACCCAATGAATGAAATGATAATCCGAAAGAGTAAAAAGTTAATTCTAGGGTAGGTAGGCTGAATATTTGTCAGAATATCTACATGACATGTCGAACGATTAATTAGATAGTCGATTAAGCTTTGAGTAAGGCAATAAAGATAAGGTAGTCATTTCAGAGTCTATGTTGCTTTTGGAGGCAGGCCTAGAAGGTCGGCCGCGTCTCCTGAAGGTACAATTCGTGATCAAGTCCTATTTGCGATGGCGCGTGCGCTGTAGGACTCACTCAGCCTGTCGCTGATTTTAGTGGCTATGCCCCATGACTAATCGCTGTTTCAGGACCTGGTCTAGCACTCATTCAGGCGTTAGGAACTCTAGACGTCAGCGTACTTTCTTACAACTTCAACAGCACCCTCTCAGATCAAGACATACAAGACAAAAATGACAGACTTCAATATGTCATTCGGATCAAAAGAGTGTCAAACCATCAATCTACCCGGGACGACAGACCAGCCCAAAACAGAGCCAGATTATCTCCTCGATGCCCGCAGCACAGCAGTTTTATCCCAACTCCAGGATGGTGACCTGTTGAAGATTGTAAGACCATCTTGCATTCTCAGAGCCAAACTTACCAAGATTCAGGTAGTCGATCACGAAGAGGACAGCATCGAGTTCGAGGATCACATCAAGAATGTAGCGCCCGAAAACCTTGCTCACTACTTTCACGCTCCCGGAATAAAGAGATTTGCGTTTTATCGTCATCCTGGCTCCGGTGCTGTCATCTTGATCTGGACACGTTTCCCTGCTACAGCCTCGACCAAGAACGCACGTGTTCAGCACCGGGTGAGGAGGGATCTGACCTGGTATGCTGAGAAAGCGGACATCAAGAATGTGGCTACGGTAGGGTCTTGGATCGATTGTGGTGGGTTTGGGCTAATGATTTGCAGCTTGAAGTACAGTCGCAGAAAGATGTTACTGTCGAACACTTGAAGGAGGCGTCTGAATCGTTCAAGGCTAGTAAGGAGTGAGGAAATGTAGTCGCCTGCCTAGACATCTTCATTACAGTGCTCTCATCAACTATTGTTGTCAATAAATACTGGTTGTCATTCTGGGTTGATTGTAAACTAGTGAGCTAGCCTCGATCAAGAGGATCGTATCTCACAGGTGCAAGGTCGTATGTGTGCACTGAACGTGACGAAGGGCCTGTTACAGATCGGGGAAAGGCTATGGCGAATTGTCATAATGGAACGATCACCAATGTGAGGATGCATAGAAAGTCTAAATGTCTCAACTAGCTTGACCCAAAATATTTATAACCTCACCCTACTCCTGGTGAATCTGAAAATTATGTAGCTCCGTTAAAGGCAGTCTCAAACTCAGCAGGAGTGTAGCGTCCTTCGCTCTCGCTACACATAGCCTTGGCAATGACCTTCAGCAGACCATCGTTACCGTTGAAAACACCATAGTTTCTCCCCCGGAGGATCTCCTCAGTCTTATCAGCCGTGACGCGCTCGTAGCTAGTGTTGGGAGGCTCAATGAGATCCTTCCACAGCTGGAATCGGTCATCAGAATTTCGCAGGTCAGGAACAGACATGACGAGGAAGCTCATGGCCAGAGAGAAAGTGTCAGCCTTGGTGGTGTAGTCTCTGCCAATGATAATTTCTAGAGAAATGTCAGTTTGGGGTCGAAGTCTTGGAACTGGATGTCCTACCTGGGGCGGTGTATGAAGGAGTGCCGACATCCATCTGAACAGTAGTACCAATGTCTCGCGACTGGTCAAAGTCCATGAGTTTAATGGTATCCCCATCCTTGAGAAAGTTCTCGGGCTTGAGATCACGGTGAATAATGCCCGCGGCCGAGACAGCAGCAACGGCAGCGAGCATCTGTTTGAAAGCACCATTCACATCAGTCAGGCTGCCGAGGTTATCAGCCACAGAGCCCTCCTGAACATAAGGCATGATGGCGAAACCATAGTCCTTCACACCACCCTTGCCGTAAACAATGTGATTAATGGGAAGAATGTTAGGATGATTAAGGGCTTTCTGAAGACGAGCGCCGTACATGATGGCGTTGCCATCGCCAGACTTGATACCACTGCGCTTACTAACAACAGTCTGCTGCTGCGGCTGGTTATCACTGTCTGTCCAAGTCAGGGTAGCTTTGTCGATGATGACAGTCAAGCTATTGGCGACGAGGCTGTCCTTGGTGAGCGTGTAGCACTCCCAGGTCAACTTCTTCTCAGAGTTGACCCAGTCACCAACAATCAGGTCATCCATGCCGGGAACGTCAAAGACCGGGATGGAGCCTGTGATGTCCTCCCATCTTCGGAAGAGGGCCCAGTTTGAGATGAAATCAGGGAAACTGCCTTCGCCAGAAACAGCGCTGGCACTGGCGATAAAAGAGAGTAAAGCCCCGAGGGCAAAAGTGAAGCGACTTGAGAAAAGCATTGTCGCTGAAGAGAATGACTATCCAAAAGAGTGTAGGAGGAAGACCGACGACGTGCTATTAGGGCTGTATAAAATGTTGGGTAGGTGCATTTATTTAACGGACCGTTCAGGACTTTGGTAGTGACTTACAAGATAAAAACATGCCGTGTTTTTCGAAGGATGCATGCTGAATCCTTGGCGTAATCTGTTTAATTAGTTCATCTAAATTCTATTGTACTTGAAACAGGAGCGATTATGGAGATCCCTGTGCTGACATGTTCCACTACCGATGAAACAGGGCTGAGCTGACGGTATGTGGGTGGAGTTATAGCGTGTTGATGACTCGTGAGCCGAAGATTCAGGCGGGTTACTGAGACATTCTGCGGGAGGCTTGAATGGTGAGACGGGCTCTAAGTTAGATCTTCCCGTGTTTACCGTGTCTGGAGGATCAAAGTTGGGGTCTGGATGAGATTTTAGTTGAAACGTGCTGAGATTGGGGGCTGAGCTTTTGCACGTCCCGCAGAGGGCCTTGAGTGTTGAGATGGTGAATCATAGATAATGGGAATGGGTAGAATGGGGGCGGTATTGGGATCATCAATCTGCCTTGATGATTACATGCACTGAATCCTATTGTAACGATGACATATTGCTCAAATCTGCATGGAATAAACAAATCCTTACGGAGTTCAGAATAAAAAATTACAAGGTGATGCCTCATTTACAGCCCGATCATACCAATGAGAGCAAGCCATTCCACAACTCCCCTACCTGTTTACTCCAGTGGAGTCAGCTCAGCCCTAGAACACCACTGGGGCCACCCACTAACAGCCCCCGATAAGCGCACGGGATGGAGCCTTACAGCCCTGTAAGTTGAGGATTCCGAAGGATGGAGATTAAGGAGTTCTTAAATTATACCATCTCACTCTGCGTCGTAACACTCTCGGCAGATGCGATGCCGCGCAGTCTATTTCTGCATCTGGAGACAAATTTCGATGCGCTAATGTAAGCAGCGTGTTTTGCTGAGATCCTTCGGAAGTTTCTTCTGAAGGATCGGCCCTGTAATTTAGAATTATGGGGATGGCTTACAATCCATGTCAAGTCATCCTGTTGATGCTGAGGCTTGTATGTAAATGTCTGTAAATACGTCCTTTATTGTACTTGGCTTTACTTAAAGTCTTTTGTTTCCTGCAAACACTCTTTTTGTCAGTTGTTTTAGTATCGCAAACCTTGGTTGGGTTAGCTTCTTCATTCATTATGTTGCGCCATACAGACTCTCCCATGCCAATTGGCATTGGTTTCCTTCTTTTGTCTTTCGGAGCCAAGTTTGCTTCTGCCGTTCCTTATCAGTGAGTATACTACTACTGAACTTTAGTACCGTGGACTAATTATAGTAGAATCTACCAGCTTAATGAGCGAGACGTCAACACTGATACCACTACTACTGATACCTTCATTTCTACAACCACCAGCGCCGTCGCGCCCATTGACGTTCTCCCTACTACAAGTTCAGACGTTGTGGTCATCAACACTGAGACTTCATCCAACAATGACGCTATTGTCGTTGACACAACTACCAATGCTGCTCCAGTAGTTGAACCCCCTACCACTATTGGCCAGATTGTTGATGGCACTACCAGCGCTGAGATTGCGCCTGTTGGTACCGAGACATCGGCTTTTGTGGATGTTTCGAGCAGTGCTGATGCTCCTATCGTGAACCCTATTCCTACCACGACAGATGACCAGACTACATCGAACTGGATCCCTCCCGCTGGTACAGAGACCAACGTCGTTGGCACTCCTGGTGCTAGTACAGATGTTCCCCCTCCTGCTGGTACTGAGACAGCTACCACCAACGATGCTGTTGAGCCAGTTGGTACGTCCACCAACACTGATCTGCCTCCTGCTGGAACAGAGACTACGAGCGATATCCCTCCTCCGGTTGTCGACACCACCACCAACGCTGCTGTTCCGGTTGGCACTGAGACTACCAGTAATGCGATTGAACCTGTCGTTACTACCACTGATCTTCCTGCCCCAGGTCCTGAGACGACCACTACCCAACCACAAGCACCTGCCGACACGACTACCTCCGCTGCCATCCCTCCTCCCAACACCGACACCAGCGCTGAGGTGCCTCCTGCTCAGACAACAACTGACAATGTCGATGCTCCTAGCACCACCGCTCCTGTCAATAATATCCCCAGCACAACTGAGAAGGCTTCTGAACCAAGCGATAAGCCAAGCGATGCCCCTTCAGCACCTGTCACTGCTCCCCCTCAAGAAGCCACTGCTGCTGCTTCTCAGGCCCAGGTCACTGCCTCAGAGTATAACTCCAAGGTCGACGACATCATCCCTATCATCGTCGCTTGGACAAACAACCCTGATGGCCTCAAGACTGACACGTTGAACAAGGTTAACAACTTGATCGATGGTATCAAGGGCGCTATTAAGGATCTTGGTGGCAATGAGTCTGGTGGTTGTCCCGGTAAGCGACGTCGCGGACTTCTTGACATTGTCTCCAACGTCATCAACACCTTGTCATGCGTCGTCTCTAACCTTGAAGATGTCACTGGCAAGATCACTGGTGGCATTGTCGAGGGTGTCACTCCCATCGTGAGCACTCTTACCAACAACAGCAATGATCTGAAGGATCAGAGTGAAGAAGAGGATGAGGACGATGATGACGAGTCTAAGACTGAAGAGGAAGAGTCCAAGACGGAGGAGAGCAAGACGGAGGCTAGTACCACAGAGAAGCCTACCTCCACTGAGGCTGAGACTACGACCTCTGCTGAGACGACGGAGACTACAGGGTCTTGCAAGATGAGGGAGACTACCAGTATTCCTGCTGCTTCAGATACCCAGCCCAAGACATCGATCGCTCTGCCTCCCACGAGCGGTGATGGCGCTACTGGCAGTGACGCCTCTGCTGGTCCGGCTGAGACTGGCACTTCCGACGTGCCTACCTCGACTGAGGCTGCTGACGCGACTACCTCCAACCAAGGCCCTGAGTCTACCACCGCAGCTGAGACTTCTGTCCAAGAGACCTCTACCAAGCCTGTCGATGAGACCAGCACCGCTGATCAAACCGTCAAGACTGAAGAGACCTCCAAGGCTGATGAGACTGACACGTCAGCCCCCGCTACCACAAGACTCAGCACCCTTCTTACAACAACCCGTCCCCCTGACCAGACCACCAACACCATTACTTCCGGCTCAACTGAGGAACTCACCACAGCCCCAGTGCGCACATACTACCCCTGCGGTATCTACGGCGGTCCCCGCGTCACATCAGCCTACTGCCAATGCTCCACCACCGTCTCGGGCAAGCAGTACATCGCGACAGCTACACTCATCGATAACAAGTGCGAAGCGTACACCGAGTATCCCTCCAAGGTCGATCCCGCGACCGAAGCTCCCCCTCCTACACAAGCACCCATCAACGAACCTCTCACCAAGACCATTGATGGAACTGTCCTCGCATGGACTGCCTATACTCTTGCATATGGACAGGTGTACAAGGACGTCACTGCTACATTCTCTAACGGTATTGGTGAGGTAAAGACCATCGCTACACCAGTTCCTACGCAAACCCACGTCGACAACGATGGGTCCGGCCAATGCGGTACAAGCGATGGACTCTCCAAGTCTGGTCTCGGTGACGCATGTGACCGCGCCATTGGTGAATTCCAAGATGATACTATCTACACTGGGTACACTACGCGCTACAGCCGCTCCAAGAAGGGACTTCTTATGGTCATGTCTATGGGACAGGCGGCTTGTATTGCCAAGTTTAGCTGTGATGACTATGGTATTGGCATGAGCGGTAAACTCATCAAGGAAGCGTAAGTTCCCTTTTCCTAACTGGTTGAAGTTGAATTGTTTACTAACTTTGGATGCAGACGTGAGAACGCCAAGAAGAATGACAACATTTGGATGTGTGGACACATTGAGTTGTCGAACTCTTGTAAGGTTGTTATGGACTACTGCACGAACTGTAACAATGAGGGCTAAGAGTACTGTGAGGATGATGACGACGGGTCATGGAGGTGGAGGTACTGCATCGCCTGTCAATTGCCTTTCAACTAGACAATGCCAAATATTCTTCAATTTCTCGTGACCTCTATCATCAGCTACTCCTACCTATCTCTACAGTCATCCAGGTTAACCAAGGCGTCATGGCGCTGTAGAAGCCTAAGCCAGGTGAGTCGTGTTGAAGAGCCGATTCTCAGTGTCGGTCGTCTTGGTTCCCGTGAATTTGTTGTCCGACACTCGAAGCGCAACCAGTCCAGCACCGTGTCGTCTCTTCACCTTACGCGTGCTGAGACCGTGTTGCAATAGCCTTCGAATTCCTCATCATTACACTTGTCTTCCAGCATCACGGTCGCCTCGCGGAATGCATCATCCGAGTACCCCATTGCACCACCGTAGAGATATCTTAGGAGAGTGCCACCGCCTTCGAAGTCGTCTCCCTGCACCTCATCCCAAAGGAGAAGGCTACCATCTTCAGCCTATAGTGTCTTGTCAGCGTCAAAGACGAGGAATGCCTGGAGCTCTTTAGTGTTGTGCAGAGCGACGATCTCGTCAAGTCGCTTCGTTACCTCGGAGATATTTGCTTCAGCAGTAGGCGGCTTTCTGAACTTCCGAACAAGGTTTAGGACGCTCCGAGCCAGGGGCGATCGGATGTTAGCAAAAAGAATCTTATCGCCACAGCTTTCTCGCATCGCCGAGGTTTCACGGCTTTGCCAACCCTCCAACTTCTCCATCGTAAAATGGGACATGTAGGATCGGTCCTCCTTGTCGCTCTCGATATTCGACATAACGGTTTGCACGTCAGGTCTCAGATTAATGATATGCGTGAATGTCCCCAAGTCACCCTCTCTGAGGACAACTTCAGGTATATCGTCCTCCTTGGGCCAGAAACTAAAATACCCAGTCACCACAGCGACTCGACGGCTGGTTATGGCCTCGTTCTTGACGTGGTTGATGGCTTTGATGCGCCATTCATATTTTTCGTCCTCAGTGAGTTTCTGAAACTCGTCAAGACCTCCAGGGACGAGGGAAGCAATGACTTCAGAGCCTTTGAAGAATGAGAATTCTTCCTCGCCGAGTTCTTTGCGCAGGCGTTCAAGGATGAAAGACTTTCAGGAGCCTGGAAGACCGTAGATGCCGACGACCGTTGGCTTTCCTGTAGCTAAGATGCAGAGTTAGCGTATGGTCCGACGGGGAGGAATAGGAACTGACCTCGTTTCACATCCCTATTGGAGACAGAATATCTCCCCTTGTAAAATGACATTTTGTAAAGATGCTTCGGTACTCAGAGATGTAGTTAAACGGTACAACAGTTACTAGTGCAGGTATGTCGAGGGATGCAGAAGGAGAAAAGAGAGAAAGGAAAGAAAGGAAAGAAAGGAAAGAAAGGAAAGAAAGGAAAGAAAGGAAAGAAAGGAAAGAAAGGAAAGAAAGGAAATTTTGTAAGATATATCACGTCTGGTCCATCGCTCATTCACATGATTGACCTCGTTTGCCTTTGTCTTGAGTCATTCTATCAAGAGGATCAAGAAGTGATGTGCATGCAGGAGGCCCACTCGTCACTCAAACTGCCTGATCCTTGCCACAACAAACAATTCTCCGACTTGCCTGATGGTTGATACTACAAAGAAAAAACTGAAGGCAAGCCTCTCCACGAGTGGACCTGATTTGAGAAGAGATTGCTTCCATTTTCTCGCTTCTAGGCATCAAGCCTCACACTATCCCGCACGGGAAACACTGGCCCCATTCCCCAAGAAGCACCAAAGTTTAGGGCATCAAACTCGGACTGTCTAAGGACATGCTATGATATACCAAGTGTGCCTAAGCCTTTTTGTATCTCAGGATCTTGATTCTAAGTTTTCTTGCCGTCCCTAGCATCACATCCACAATCGCTGATGAGAAAACGCAAGCAAGCAAGAAACAGGCACGATGCAGGGAAGTGCCAAGCTCGATTGTGAGCTTGAAGTTTTACTCACTTGGTTTCCTTCGGACTCTCAGCTTTGCCCTCACAGGAGGTACAGGGAGATGTCCCAAACTGAGGAAGCGAGGCTTCTCATGGACTTCCTCCAAATCATAATTCACCGCCAAATATGCAACAAACACCTTCGTAACAACAGCCGCAAACTGTCGCCCGGGACAAGAATGCTTCCCAAGCCCAAATGGAACGTAGATTTCTGAAGGTGTCACGAGAGAAGCCGTGTCCTGAATGCCCTCACCCTTGTGTAATGGTACAAATCGAAATGGGTCGAATGCGTACGCGTTAGGGTATATATCCTCATCGTGGTGAATACCCCAAGCGGAGATATTCACGCGTGCTCCTAGAGGGAGATGAATCATATGATCCTCAATTGTTAGACCATCTTTTTGCATAACCTCTACTGAAAGTGCTTTGATTGCGGTACGAAGCCGAAGTGTTTCCTTAATAACACTGTCCGCGACATGCAGGGCATTCGAACTTTTTCGATCCACGTTTGTGGGGAAATCACCAAGCGCTTCTTCCTTCAAGGCTTGCTAAACCTGCGTGGAAAGATCGCTTGTACAAACATTGAAGATAGCATATGTCATCATGAGTGTTGTTGATTCTAATGCTGCTAACACTGTGGCAAACACGCGACAAGCAATTACGTCGGCCATCTCAAAGCGAGGTTTTTTTTTGCGAAGTGCTTCGGGGATATGCCAAGGGAGCACATCGTCTCGTGAGATGTCCTTCAATAGTCCGTTTTCGACGGCGATGATTCTCTTTTCGATGTGTGGACTGAGAATCTTGAGGGCTCTTCTCATGTAGATGTGGTTGAAGATCGATGTGAGTCGGGAAGTGAAGGGTTGGAGGAACGGGGGAAACAACGATAGAGCGATTGCACTGGGTATGACACTGGTGGAGAACTTGGACAGATTCTCAACGAGCTTGTCATCGGTGCCTAGTGATTGTCAGTTTCAAACCTTTGCAGTATGGATGCTTGCTTACTGAGTATGCCGCCAAGCACCAACCAAGCTGTGATCCTTGCCGTCACTTTCCGGACAAGAGTGTAAACCTGCACTTCACCCCACTCTGGATCCAATCCAAACGTCCTGTCTATCGAAGTAGTCAATTCTTCACTAATTCTGGGGATCAGTCTTGGAAGATTTCGATTCAGCTGCACACGAAGAATATCATAGACCGCAGAGTCCTTCTGAACCGACGAATTCAGAAAGGCGTACTCGGCACCAACGACCTCATATTGCACAGGAATCGGGCTAAGGATCTTGTCACTCTGTTTAGTCATCCACCGAATGAGACTCTGGGGCAACAGAACCTCTGGAAGACTAAACGGCAGAGCAATCACGCAAGCAGAGCCTTCTTTGTTGTACTGCAAACATCAGCATGAGGGGTAAACTATTTGTTTGGCGTACATCTTGATATGCCTTTTCCATGACGCGCGGAATGTTCCAGATCCCAGCGATCTGTGTAACGAGATACGGAGTAAATCTCCCGCGCGGCGACCAGGGTATACCATGTGGAACCATGGAGAAGTGGCTGTACGAGACGTGAAGACGCCAGATAAGAAGGCTTAGCAGGAGGATCCAGAGAGAAAGCATATTGAGTTGATGGGATTTAGATATCGAAGTAACCAATAGGTTTAGCGGCGATGTCAGCATTTTATATATTTGACTGAGCAGTATGGCATCACTGCATGGGGACTCGACTCTGATGGGCCACGTTCCACGATAGGTGACCACCATCTCAGTGTATCTCTCTGTCTCTCTCTCTCTCTTCGTTTACCTATGAATCATCTCAAGGCATGGATAGGAACAAAGCAAAAAGGCTGCGGCCCGGTAGGAGATCTCTTCTGTCTCATCATCCCTCAA
This sequence comes from Fusarium sp. NRRL 25303, assembly GCA_013396255.1. Classification (NCBI taxonomy): domain Eukaryota; kingdom Fungi; phylum Ascomycota; class Sordariomycetes; order Hypocreales; family Nectriaceae; genus Fusarium; species Fusarium sp. NRRL 25303. The sequence continues at coordinate 207,407 of JAAOAY010000046.1, forward strand.
TCGCCCTCTAACCGTTTCCCATCGCTAGCACAGCATCCATCAGACAAAATTGTCATTGTAAACAGCCTCCAGCACTTCATTTTGCCCTCCTTGTCCACTCACGGTACCACATAAAGGCTTCGTCTTCGAGCTTTTACCCTTTGATCAAGCAATCTCAATCTCAACACACTTGTCATCACTCCATGCCTCGCCAGACATGACGCCATGAACGTAGCAGTCCCCGATAATTTTCCATTTATCCCCGGCCTTCCGCAACACATACGGTGTCCTTCCACCTCGAAGTAGCGCGATCTGATCCCCAACTCGCGCAGGCCAAGGAAGCATGCAGAGATATCCCGATCTTGTCGTTGCCATTCTCTGGTCAAACGCCAGTTGCACGTCAGTGAAGGACTTCCCAAATGAGAGAATTTCGCTGTCATCGATACTGCATATCTTTCCGAATCCCAGTAGTTTGTGATATACTTTCGGTGCCGCCTTTGGAAGATGAAGCTGATTCATAACAGTACCGCTACTGCTCATCTTGAAGCTAGTTCTTATGCTCTCTTCAAGATAGTCCAAGACTTTCCGTCGATCAGCACTGAGACGAATCCTGTCGCTCAGCAATGTTGTGAGGAAAGCGTCCATTCGGGTTTCTCCGGATATTGTTTGAGGATCTTTATTTTTGAAAGCCAAATCTTGCCAGCCTTTAATAGTGTCCATTGCAGCTCCAATAGACCCATAGATTCTCCAGTTTCTCTTGAAATCGTGAATTGCCTCCTTGAACACACTCCCAGATTGTAGTTCAGGTCCAGGCCAGGGGTATTCGAGCTTGTCCCCAACGCAACTTAACTCATCCAGGATCATACCTCTGAGTATCAATGTTTTGCCATCGCTTGAAAGCCTTGCGGTGAAGGGTATGTTCGTTCCAGACGCCTTCCACTCAGGAAACGAATCTGCCATTTCTAGCATCATTGGGGTACGAACATTTTCCCTTATAATAGGATTATTGATAGCCGAGGGTCCCTTTTTGTTGTCTGGAACACTAGAGAAGTCATAGCTCCAGTCGGGAACCCACGACGGCAGGCCGGCCAAGGTACTCTCAATGCAAGATGGCCTGCGCAGAGCACTGAAAATATCCAGTGATCGACTACCGGTTATGATATTGAAGGTCGCACGTGTGTAGCATTCGACGGTGGAAATAGTATAGTCAGGCTCAATGCCATATGTTGACGCGGCAATACCCAAAGAGCCATAAACCTTGTCCCTTGGATCTTTGGCTTTCAACCATCTAAGAAACCGAAGCAGCTTTCCAAGCTCCATTTTCGCACTGACACTACTATGCAGTCGCATCGTCGCCATGTATATTGTGCCATTTGGGTCTTCAAAGAGGTCACCAAAGCTCAGAAGATCATCGTCATCGCCAGTGTCAAAGGCGTCGCTGACTGCGTGCATAAGAACATCAGCGCATGCACGTCGGACATCTGATGCTGGAGCAGCTAAATGGCCGCACATGACAATCGCACTGGGAGCTAGAACCATCTCCTGGACGGTCCATATCCTTGACCACCATGCTCTTGTCAGTACAGCGATTGCGCCCTTAGCAACTTCTTGAGGTATAACGAAATCCTTCTTAATATGATCCGGAACTTTTGAGGGATTCCTGTCCTCATCTCGATGCCAGCGGTCAGCATCAAATACGTTCATCTCGAAAAAAGTTCTCTCTCTTTTGCTCAACTGAGGGCCGGGAAGATTTGGAATCGTTGGCACCATTTCGAACAAGTGGTTGACTCCATCGGAGGCGGGATCGGGACCTAGCCAGATAACCACCCTTTCTGATTTGGTATATATGTCTTTCATTAGTTTGACCTGAGATTGTCGCTCCTCCAGGTCATTCTGGTTGATACAAATGGCGTCGATCCATAATATCCGCTCCATATGCTCGTTCCTCAAGTGCTGCAGTGCACAGAAAAGACTTTCGGTGACTTTAAATGCCTCACCGTTGCATTTTATCTCCTGAAGCCGAGTACTATCGCCCCAGCAGTAAGAAAGAGCCTCATACACCGGATTTTCTTCGAATGCGACAACTTCGAGTTGACATTCAATCGAATTGTTGTTGTCTTTTCCTGGAAGTAGATGGAGGAGACGGATCTGCGTTGGGCCGAGCCCGCCTCTTGTGCTTGCGCTGTCATATGAAAACATGACTACAGACTGGTTAGCCCTGGGGACAAGATCTTAGTGGGATGCTGGAGCGAGCAGTGTTGAAAATCTTTGTGCTGACGATGCCAGAATCAGGCCAGGTAGTATTCGCCGCTGACTAATCACTCGCCTTGTATGCCAGGATCGAATTGGATGTGATAGGTTAGCCCAGGTCTATTCCTTTATTAAGCACCGCTTAAAAACATGGATTGTAATATCTTATTCATGATCTGATGGCTGCTGCTTAAACAGATACCTCTCAGACCACATCCGCAGGAACTTCATGCACCTGAACCTGAACTATCTTGGCCGCCTTCACAGCCTGTTGTGGCTGAGAGGTAGCGACGCCGCCCAGGAAGGTATTATCAAGAACATCGTTCGAAAACGTCCTCTTGATATCCCCAAGCGTCCAACCATGCTTCTTGCCAATAGCAGCCATCAGCGCCTGAAACTCTGCGATCTTCTCCTTGTAATCTTCCTTGACTAGCTTCTCCAACCAAGGCTTACCACCAACCTTGTACATGTACCATTCCTTAGCCCAATGAGGCTTCACCACCACGGGTTTGCCTTCGTTCGTCTTGTAGCTCGTCCACTTGTCAAGGACCTGTTGCGCATAAGGAACCCAGATGTCGGATACAGCCTCCAGAGTCAGGATACCGATGGCGCATGTTCCCAGCTTGTTGCCTCGCTGTGGCGCGAGAGTGACTTCGCTGGAACCCATTATGCGCATCTCCATTGGCATGCGCATGGGGGATGTTTTGGCGTTGGCGTAGCATGTCTTGATGACGTCCCACCAAGCACGTCTCACGTTGGTGTAGTCTCTCTCATTGGGCTTGCCCTTTTTTGAGTCGAGCTAATAGTCACATTAGTTTCTGCATTGATGCCAAAGAACGAAAGACTTACAGCCATCTCAACTTCCAGATTGCGTACCCGGATATTCTGGACGCCGCGTTGGAAATGGAGAGCATTAGGTAGCAGGGTTCTAATGCTCTTGTTGGTTCCTTTGACATCGTCGAAGTTCTTCACTGCGAGCCAAGCTGTTGCGACGTGTTAGCCTTTTTCTCTTCAAATTCAATGATCTAAACCTACAAAGGAGTGAAGTCTGGGTCTGAGGCGCAACTTGTAAAGCATGGATATGTTTTTCAATCTCTTGAGCCATGTTCATAATGGCGGTGCTGGCAACTTGATATAAAGTCTTTGCATTACTGGGGTAATTAACCACGTTCTTGGTGTCAGTATCAGTCTTCCAGGTATTAACCCAGACCTGCTGCGAGTAAGGAAACCAGAACCACTCGGCATAAAAGTCCTCATTCGCACGACGCTCAAACTCGCGGACGTTGTTATCCTTTTCAGCTTGGGTCCGCTTTTGGCGAAGGGGAGCAGGGATATCCGAGTCCTTCATCTCGGGCGGCGGCGGGATAGCGTCGATAACGTCAAGTTTGACTGGACGCATGACAGCGGTGCACATGGCGTCGCATTCAAAGGTGATGTAAGTGACGACGCCGAGAAGACCGAAACAGCCACTTGCGGCCTTTAGAAGCGTGGGATCGGACATGTTGACGAATTGTTCTTTGCCATTGACGTCGATGTAGTCGATTCGTCGGACAAGGTCGCTCAAGGTTGGGTTGTTGATGCCCGCGCCGTGACTACGAGCGTTAGTTCTGAGATTCAAAGGCTCCACTTAAGAACTCACCAAATTGTAGCGTTGCTACCGCCAAAGGTTATCTCGACCTCAATAATGTTCATAGGCAGAGTAACATTTCCCGTGTTGATGCACCATCGTCGGAACTTTTCATTCGTGGTCGCCGTTCCGACCTGGACATACTTCCTGCCATTCTTCAGAGCCGGAGCTCCTACGAATTTGGGGTCCGTGATTACGTTGATCGCGTTGAGTTCCGTGTCCTTGGGCTGAAAGAGGTTGGTAGGAACCGAGGTGAGATTGGGCAACCGGCTTGCGTTGGTCTCAGTCAAGGTAGAGATCAACACATCGCCATTGGTAGACTGGCCAGCCTTGTTGCTCCTCCCGAAAACGGGTGCCCATGAGTGCCCTGGATACGGTCAGTTGATAGGGCGATTGGCAAGACTAGAAGCTTACGGAAGCCTGCAACACGAATGCCTTTGTTCTTGGCAACAGCATCGCGAACAATCTCGATGATCTCGGCGACTGTTTCGGGGTAATACGTGACAGTAGGTGTATTCTTGACGGTGCGGCCCCAGTTTTGAAAGGTCAAGTCCTTGGTTTCCTTGCCCTGTGAGTGTTAAGATATAGAACGGGCAACTATTTAAAGAGAATACGGACCTTGGCTTTGCCGGGAGGAGTCACCTGCTGCGCCATCATAGAGAATGTCTGAAAGTTAGAGCTGGTACCTGACGCTCCAATCTCCAAAGGTGCAACCTCCTTGATAGCTTGTCCAGCTTCATCAGCGGTCTTATCGCCATCGATGAAAGCCTCAAGAACCTTTCGCGTTTCATCAGGCAATTGAGCCATAACGCCATTGTATACCTGCTCATGCTTGGAATCTTTAAAGACTCCTAAAATACGTCGATGGAACTCTTCCTTGGTGACATCGACATCGGTATTGTACCAATCGTCAATGAGCTCAGGAAGATGTGGCAACTCATCGGCGCCCAAGTCCGACTTGGGGTCTCTCACGAGATCACCGAGGTGCTCGATCTTCTCTTGCAGTGTCCTTTCAGACGGTGGAGTCTCCGCGGCTGTCGACATCGTGATAGTTTATGCTCTAGTCAACTGTAGTATGAATTCAGATGGTCTTTTGACTATTGAGCACAGCTAGTGGCAGGCGTAAGATGGGGAACACATTACATTTATATTTATGCCTCATTTTCCCATTCAATTGCCACAATACCTCTCTTTTTCAGCTTTATCATTCTGTCCCAACGACGGTTTAGCTCCAAGTGGGCCAGATCAATAGCGGCGAAAGGCCCGGGCCTAGACTTGCGGGGGCCAGGAGCTGATAGGAAGAAGTACGAAAATCAGAAATGTGATAAGATCATTATCAGCGAAGGAGGGTACAGACCAACAATAATTATTGGCTACTTAGGTTTCTCTAAGGCGGAACTATATCTTACTGGTCCGCGAATCTGATCGAGGCGTGATATGCAAGTCAGATGTGGGAGGGGCAACTCGACGGCTGTGAGATTTGGCGTTTATAGTCTGTTCGAGGCCCAGAGGTGGCTGGCTGATACTGACGCCAGGGTTAATGCTTGGGGAAGAAAGAAAACTGGGGACCTTAACCCTAAATGATAAAAATACTTAGGTAAATTCAGGCTAAATTTATGGGAAGCCTTGCTAAGTTTATTTTGACACCCAATACCAAAGTCCGGTGTTTTCTTGTCCCCTGAGGATACGGTAAGGCGTCTTTATTCGTGTCCTACAAACAGGTAAGACAATAAAATAGAGCATTCCAGATTTCCCCAATAATTAGCTGAAGATTACTCAATTGGTCTGTGTGATACGCTAGGAACCGTGCCACTCAGCAATATTACTGTATCTTCAGCCTGGCCATGATGTTATTCGCCCGTTGCCACTATTCTCTACTAGCGCTAGTATTGCATGGAGCTCGTAAATGTCGTTATTTTTAGTTACCCGTCTAACCTGGGCCCTCCGCCCATTGCATTTAAATTCTGCTATTGCGAACCGAGCTACCACTATAAGCTTATTCCTAAGCTTATATACGCCTTTTACTACTATGAAACTATTATTTATCTTCATTATTAAAACAAGTATAGGCCTGTATTCTTCTTTCATGTTGTTTTTAGCGGGCAAACGGCTTAGGGTGAGAACCTCTGGTTCACCTGGTTTCAGCGAGACAACAGGAATATCAATGATCAGAACAAAGGAGACACACGTGCAAAAAATGCTTTGAAGCATTTTGTTCGGCTATGTTTACTAATCGCAATAAGAATGCATAGAGAGATGGCTCCTGTAGGAAGTGCGGACATGATCATCATCCAGCCGTGCCAGATCTCATTGTATGGAATGTCTGTTACATAAATTTAAGTATTTCCATTAGCTAATGAAGCGAAGACACGGCAGTTCCGATCTTAACCCCGGTGTCTTTGAAATCGATTCACTGAGGAGCAGCTCGAGGACATAGGTGAGCATAGCCCTCTGCGCCAATATAAGCTTCGAGGTCGCGATTTGAGACAGCGGATAGATCAGTAAAGTCTGAATGAACGATAGCAAGAGATGAAAGACTTTCCAAATCTATTGACACGTAAGTTTTGTTAAATGGACTGTAGTTGTGCGGAATTTTTCCGCTGCCAAAATGATAGTAAATGAACCTCAGCATAATCCCATAAGAAACAGCGCGTTTCAGGCTATGCACGACGGGACAGCGTAGTATTGACCTGATAAATAACCATGAGCTTATGCGTAATTAGGCTAGCCTGGCAGATCCTCTTAAGCCACAGCGCCTATTCTTTGCTTCCGTTGATATGATTAGATGCTCGGCAGCTATTTGCCGCGACCCATGGCTCCGTTTTCACTGCCGACTTCCAGTACCCTTGTCTAAAAACCTCACAAATGTCTTTATAGCCTCGCCATATCCCTTACTCTCATCATGATTGTTAGTGAACTGTTCCAGTTTTCTTATCAGTCGTGCTACTTTACATAAGAGCGATGCAGATTATTACACTTGTTTCCTACTTTGCTGTCGCAGCTGCTGGGGCGGATGTTATCACCGCAAGTTCCATTCCACATGAGCTGGTTGACGTATAACTAACCTGTGGCAGGCGAGGGTTTATAATCAGAAGAACCTCAAAGGATCGCACGAAGACGTTCATGGCTACGGATGCGGCAATGTCGGATCCAGGTATGTTTTGCGTCAGCAATCGAACCTGGCGTCACTAATTCTCTAGCAGCAAGTTCAAGGTCAACAGTATCCACCTTCGTCACAGCACGTTCTGCTACTTATATGAGTAAGATTACTGTCAGTTTGCATCTGACTTACTAAGGCTAATAATTTCTAGGAAGAAGAACTGCAAAGGTTCTAGCATTTATGTATCAAGAGACGTTAACGATTTGCACCTGGATACGGTGAACTCGGTCCATTGCGTCAATAATCCGGACAAGCCATAGGCCATTTAAACCACCCTCCAAGCGGGATCCACCACAATATCTTTATTCTAATGTTATGAAGCTCAATTCGAGCACTTGTTATGACGTAAATCTCCCCCGCTTTCTAGCTTAATTGCAGGACAATCTCAGCTAAATCTATCCACCTGGAAAGGTGCCCTGGAGGTCCTGTTAGGGCCAAGGCTTGTGCCGCTTGACAAGATACCGTCCAAACCAATCGCTTGATTCGGCCTCCACGGCTTGTTGATAATGGACGGCGATCCCAAACTTCTTACTGGCCTCTATACGCCACATCTCGTAGCTGAATAACTACTTGTGGTAAGATCCTCGGCAGCGCTATACTGCTATAAGACTAGCCAAGATCGCTGGTGATAGATTCTTGAAATCCTCTCCGCCTCAGCCAGCCACGTATTCGCTTTACTCCAATTGAAATCCTTAAGATGTCTCATGCGTTTAGCTGCACTTGAGAGACACTTTCCAAGAACATGCATAATGACGTCTATTACACTGCGGACGTGACAGGCTATTTGTGACACGTGATACAGCTTTTAGAAAGAGATAAAAGGGCGACTAGGTGTCAACTTGACTAATGATTCCCTTTCACTCAAAACCCTGCCTATCAATCAGTAGTCCATATCCAAACTACCCTCATACTCACCAGCCGACTCGCGTAAAAGAAACTAAGCTTAACCATCAACACCAAGCCAGCTTATAAATTCTCAAACTTAAGTGTATTTATTGATCATGCCTGGTGCCGGAGTTTATGAAATCGATTCTCTTGGTAAGCTGTCAGTTCTACGTACTTGCCAGATACCTAATTTACTGCTACTAGAGAGCGATGGTAGGGAGCTCACTGTGACTCCCGAAACCCAAAAGACTGGTTGGTACGAGCTACGTCGCTATAATTTAAACGCTGTTCACTAACGCGAGCAGGAAAATCAACAAGTCATCGGTCACAGTTGACGACACGTCAATTCTCCATAAACATCTCACCAACCCTCCTGTCGATAGAATTGACTTGCGCACACCCCTGGAAACAAAGATCACGGCAAGCAATCCGAAGGGCGTGACGATCAAGAATGCATTGGATGCCATCTACAAAGCATACAAAGATACAGTAATGTTTTCCTGTCGGCTATCTTTTTATATACTAACACTTCCGCAAGTCGGATGAGGATCTAGATGAGCCATATCTTGCTGGCTTTGAGTGGGATAACCAGGAATCATGGACCGAGCTGATTGTGCACCTTCGGTCAACACCCGCTTCCAATTAGTGCTAAAGATTGGGGCGATGCATTAAGACTCTGACTTGCGTTATATTCTTCGATATGAACAGCATAACCAGGCACGGGATACCTACTCGCTCTTGTTAGCTAGATTTACAGCCTACAACATAGACCTCAAGACTTCCCACTGCGCCCCAGTCGCTGATTACTCTCTTAGTTGATAACGGCCATTATGTCCTAGCTCTTGCACTCTATGCCCGCCGATAATGATAACTTCCCTGGAGGTGACGTAGCTTGAGAGACGAACTGATTTTACTCGCTCTTATAGCCTCCAAATGAAATAAAAGAAGTACTAGGCTTACTTATTGTATAGGTAGTTGGCTTGCTGCTTGACTTGTCCTTTGGTGTGTTATTTAGGTTGTAAGATTAATAGGGCAATTGTTAAATAGCCCATCTACTGGCTGTAGTTTAGCAGCCTTTTTCCTCCATGTGGCATAAGGCCAAAATACCATCTTCATGTTCTCAATTTCGCAGATGAAGGATACAGATAAGCCACCGTTCAAATATCAAACAGCCCACACACATGGTCTCTAGGTTCTCAGAACTCGTCCTTCAGGACCTTAATCAACCGCTTCATAAGATGGGCGTTATCACTGGATCCTATTCACGTTCATCATCTGTAGGTGGCGGGGGAGGCTATACCGCCGGAACGTAAATTCGACATATTGAAGAAATGTACCATCCCTTACTACCATAAATTCAGTTGTGAAAACTGACTAGTACGCTCGCTCAGGTGCACTCGTTCATAACTCCCAGAAGTTGATTTGTATGCGACAGTAACATCACCGAGCTGACCCAGACTAATTGCTGTAGTCACAGCTTATCCCTGTGAAACCAGATTCTCAAGTTTTTCAAAGCCACGACACGCTATTCCCGGCTCTTATTTACTGTAATGATATTCTAGTATAACCCTTACGCTAGAACCTTTATTACCATAAGCTTTAATTAATTTAGACTAACGTCTTTAATAAGCTGCAAATTATATATTTCTTATTTTATAATTGTAGAGCAGTACTTAACTTTTGTATTATATTCATCTATAATTAGTATCCCTTAGTATAAATATAAAAAACATCGATCTTCTAGCTATGAAAAAGTATATCTGTTATCTTAATAGTAGGATATATCGGTATTACACCTAAAAATACACTTATAACCGCTTCAGTCATCCAAAGCCTTGCCTCATCGCTTACTATCATACTTGTTGTTAGTATTGCCTAAACCCCTAACTTAAACGTAGCAGCGACGCTGGACACAAAAATCTGAACTGCAAAATGAGGAGTATTTAGCTCGGAACTTGAGAGTCTCACTCCGTGGTCCTTATCTATCCCCTTGACTATGTATGTCAAAGATGGCAATTATGAAAAAACTTTCTTGTTCTCTGGCATCTGGGGCATGTATCCGGAAAGACCTTTCGGACATTCTGCTGCGGAGCGTAACCCCAATCGTCGATGTTCGCAGAATCAAGAAGAGGGTCCACGGAGCTGCACACAGAAGCCTGACTTCTCGAGCTAACCGAAGCTGGGCCCCTTATGGAACGCCATGAAGGATGATCCCTTGAGCTAAGAATTGAAGGAGGAGGCCCTATGGAGCTACGCGATGAGAGACGACCTGAGGTGCGGGCTGAGGTGCGGGCTGAAGGAGGGCCCATTGAGCCTTGCACAGATCTTCCCTCGCTTGCCGTAAAAAAGGCTGTTGAGCATGTGCTTGAAGGTGAGTAGGCAGGGATGTCCTCAGCGTCCTCAACATCTTCAACATCCTCAACATCTTTAGCATCTGAGTCTTCAGACGATTCAGACGATTCAGATCCGCTTGAGATCTCAACACCTCGTGTAAGTTCTAAAGCCCGGCCTACTCGTGCCGTCGGGGTCTCAGGGGTCTCAAGGGTCTCAGGAGACTCGGGGGCCTCGGGGGTTTTGGGAGTCTTGGGAGTCTCGGGAGTCTTGAAGAACCTGGGGCCCTTGGTGGACATGCGGGTCTGGCCCAGTACGGCAGTTGTCCCCTCGCCGACTTTCGCACTAGTAGCCTGTGTGGTATGGTTGCCAGATGGAGTACCTGGCTGTGAAGCAGCTTTTTCTCTCAACCGGGAGCTTCTTCGTAGTGGAGTGGAATCGATGCTACAGTGGGCAGCCCTCCAATAGTCAATAAACCCATTTATCTGAAGCTTGAATACCCGCATAGCCCAGGTATATGTGTTTTCGAGTATAAGCTGGAACTCCCTAATGTCTCGAGTCTCAGTCATATCTCCCTCCCAGATACATTGCATCATCTACGATAAATCATCATTAGAGTTTAGTTTCACATATGAAGTTCTGTACTTACATAACCTTGCTTTTGTCTCCGGTAAGAATGCGCGTTATGGTATGCCATGAAGTCTTTCGCAAAGTATGTTATCCAGACACTGACCTTACTGCCGACGGTGGTCACGGCTGGAATTGGAGGAATATGCGCTTGCTTCCGCAGCTCAACAGCGTACCTTGCGGCGATCTGGTTTAACTTAACTGCACATACGCTGGCGTTGAGTGCTTGGCAACGAACAGTCTCTAATTGAGCCAATCGTTGGCTATCACTAAGGGCTTTCCCGCCTCTCTTAAATTCAACAATAAGCCACGGATAGCACTTCAGATGTGCTTCTAGCGGCTCATTGTTGTCGAAAGCCTGAACAAATGGGGAAGGACGTAAGCCGTGCATAAAAAGCTCCTTTAGAGTTGACCATGAGAAGGACTCTACTAGGGACAATGCCGGTTCTTTGTTCCATTCCCGACCTCTGTGGTCGGTTATTCGAGGTATTGGAGATTCAGCGGCCAGATGGTACATTGGGAGATAGAAAACCAAGTCGGCCTTTGGAAGTCTTTTCATTCGAAATCCTTCCACCTTCTCCCTGAAAGTTGTCCATAGAGCGTCGCCGCCAGTCCTTGCAGCGTCATAATAGTAGTTGCATCGTGAAACTCTGCGCGAAACACCCTGTGATACCGAAGTGTCTCTCAAAAGTACATCAAAGAAGTTCTGTCGAAAAAAGTTTTCCCAGCTCTTTTCCTCGTATCCGCCATCAGAATTGATTTTAGCCAAATATTGGATCTGGATACACTCTTCGGAGGGCGGGCCTTGGTCCTGGCATGCAAAGTCAAGCATTGACTGACGGAGCGTTTTGACATGGGGGGGGACCGGGCTTTGCAAGTCTTCATCATAGAAGAAGCCCGCTGCAGATAACTCAGAACGGTTCCACACCATTTTCTCTATGCGAATCAAGAGATAAGGAGATTTTCAGGAGTTGTAATGGGGGGAGATGCCTAGAAGTGTCTTCCTCTAATATGTGCACGGCAAGGTTACATCTGTTGGTTGAGATGCCTGTATCCCTGCTAGTGTCTCAGGATGTCTTACTCCTTGCTAAGATACCTCGCCGCAAAGCTGCAGGCGACTCTCAATCGCGTCCCGTGGACAGTTCTAGTAAATGAGAATGCAAGCGTTGGATACTACTTTGACTTGATTTCTGATGGTCCATTGCAATTGACCTTGTAGCTCAAATTCCATTCTCTCTGATATCTTATTTAGCCTCAAGCTGTCTCTTCCACAGCTGCGATGTTCACTGCCAGGATGGGCCTGGAGGCTGATCCCCGTTTGTTGGCATTCAGTCACCAGTGACCGTGCTTCAAGCACAGGAGCTGAAACAGGGATTGACCAACGAGCAAATCATAAGCGTGTTTTCGCCCAAGACTAAGCCTTAACCGTTACGCTCGGCCTCGCCGCCATCTCCGCGGGTCTAGCGTAGGAAATAGCGCCCAGTCTCTCGTTAGAGAATCTGCAATGGAGATTGCGACTTACTAGGTACCATGTTCCCAAAGCGTGACGTTGGAATTAGAGTTTGAGATATCTCGGAGTCGTTCGTCTGGACAGGACTATAGCTGGCTTCTGGCACCTTCTAGTAAAGTATTTGGTTGGTTGTAGGATGCACCGTTTGGCGTAGGTTACAGCGATGGCACTTGTGACCTAGATGTGTTGTTTGTGGTTTAGACCAGTGGATGAGAGCGAGAGCATAGGACTATTATTGTAAATGGCGAAAGATTTAGGTAGACTAGGCTAGACTTCCCAAACCTTTAGGCTAATCCTTTCAGTTCAGCAGTTTCCTTTCTCTATATGGCTCTAAGCCAAGAGACTCGGTTCTCAATTCGTATTTGCTGTAGCGACACTCTGTCGACGACATGATGTAGACCCAAATGATGAACGGCATCCCCATGAGACGTGATATCCTCCATGAACAGCTTTTTGTCAACTGTCAGCACCCTCCCAGTGTATGTGACAGCTACTCTCTCCCAAGCCTCAAGAGTCTTCAACTCCAGCCTCACATCTCGTATGCCTTGCCAGCATATCGAACCATAAGCTCGGCGATACGTAAAAGCACAAGCTTCTCTTCTTTCGCCGTGCCATATAGTCAATGTCTGAAGCTCAGGCATGTTGAGTGCGACTTGTGCGGCAGTTTGGAAGAGCTTGTTGGTCTGACGCACGCTATCCTTGGCGATCCCCCGGGCTGTTAATGTGAGAGCTTTTAGCCGAGGCCATCTCCAACTTGGTAGGCACGCGTCGAAGAAATGGTGGGCATCTATCATGAAAGCGACAGACAGATACTCAAGCCTCTGGCTTCGCATGGCAAATACTGCACCCAGGACGCGGAAAGGAAGTCTGACTCGTTCTGGATTTAGGTGTGATAAAATGCCTCTACCAAGAGTATATAATTCCAGAAAGTTCTCACTGAAATCTTCGAATATGGTGACTTTGTTAACGCTTGGTGGGATGCGGTGGATCGTTCTGACAAAGTCCGTGATTCATTCTGTCAGCGCTGCAACATCGTTTACTTTTCTCCATTACTTACCCATATCTGAGACTTGCTGTACTACGTTCATGTGTGATTGTCACGGTTCGTAGCTGATCTCCTCTAGGTTTGGTAACCTTGACCAAAGATACCGTACAATATAAGGATTGAGCTGCTGACGGCACTGGCGGCGTAAGACAAATTTAGTCACGGCATTGACCAAAGGGAGACCCTCCCGGAAGTTCAACTCAGATAGTGCAAAAGGTCGTCGTAGAGCATCGTCTGGTGGCGCTTGAGTGATAGTACCTTCAAACCACCCGTGATCGGGATCGTGAATGGGATCGTCACTAGGCTCTTGACACTCGAATTTGTCTTCGCCAGGAGCTCCAAAGTAACTATTCTTGAACCAGTGCTGTGAGTCGCTCGGGCAGTGAACATTAAGTTCCAGAGTCAAAGGCTCCCTCCAAGTTGTCAAGACGGAGAACAGCCTAGTGATGGCTTCTCTCAGGATTCTTGCAATGGAGTATGACAATGTCATTGACTCTCTCTTTCGGCATGATCGACAGGCATATCCGTTGAGCTTTATATTGAGCCAGAGATGCCTGATCAGCCCCCTATAGTGGTCGTTGAGCTGTTCGAGGTGGCCGAGACACTCGGGGTGGAGTCTGATATGAGAAAAGGTCCTCTGTTCAATAAAGGTTCGCCATTCGTTTGAGACGCAAGCGAAGAATGCGGTTCCTTTGTGTGCTATCAGGGTCTCCAGGATCATGCAGCGGATCTCGGCAGGTAAGGAGTGCCAGTGGACCATTTTATCGGCGTTTCTTGCTGGACGGAAGGTGAAGTTTGGTCAAGTTGATGGAGATCACAATGTGATGAGAAGCCGAAAAATATCTCGTTACTAGCAGACTTCCGCGTGTTGACTTACTGAGGGGCATCCTGTCCTTAAAAATAATATTCAGCGTGCGCAAACATTTAAAGCTACGGTGTCGGGCCATGGCCCTGGTTGATAGAGTATCATAATAAAGTTTCTAGGTATATTTATGCTATAGTGATTGGTCAAGCACTCTGACATAATGTCTAAACTGTGAACTGGATCTGGTATTGGCGGTTGATACATCTGGCCGAGAGCATATACACAGGACAATGAACTTAGTTAGGACGGCATCGTATTTCTTCACCATTCACGGTTCTTCATATTAACTTCCACCCTAAGTTCTAACCTTGCGGCCAGCAACCGGCCAGGTAGCATGTTAAGTTCGAATTTGAGAGGATTGGCTTGATATATATATTGCAGGCTCTAAATCTAGTCAATAAGAGCATGCAAGTACCCCATGAGTAGGTGTCATGCAGAACCTAGTCTACCAGAATACTTCGCGATGACTAAGAGTCACAGTTGCAGTAGTATGAGTCACCTGCAGCAACGTTAGCAAAGTCAAACTCTTGACGGATTCTGGGACACCTCTTACCTTCCTGGCTGCAAGTCTCCTTGTGTTGCTCATCGGATCCCGCAGCGCCCATTTCCTTGAGACTCTTGATGCAATCGTCGCAATTGCTGATCTTCATGCAGTAGCCAGCGCAGTACTGTTGGTTTCTAGTGGTGCAGCCAGTGTAGCATGGAGCTCCAGCTCCACCAGCGGGCTGGCCAAAGCATTCGCCCGTGCACAGCTGGTTGTTTCTCGCTACGCAGTCGTTGTAGGAACCTCCCAGGCAGTTGTTGTTCTCGCCCGCTTCGCGTGGAGCATTACACTTGCCGCCCAAGGCGGATGGAGCCGAAGAAGCGAGGAGGAGGGCAACGAGAGTCTGTTATCATCAGCCAAGGGACTGTTTGGGATTCAAGGGATGCGTACCCAGGTTGAGTGCATGGTGATGGATTTGTTCGAGTCGTGAGATGTAAAGGATGATTTGAAACAGACTTGGTGCTGTGAGTTGATGAGTCTGGATACTTGGAAGACAAAGAGCGGCATTTATAGTGATTTTAAACATCTCGATTCTATTTAATTATCAGAATTTGATCCATAAATTTATTCCGTGACATCAGGATGAATTCAACAGCGAGTCTCGCTACACGAGGCATACGGGGGATATGCAATGGGTGCCTTGATCAACAAGTTATTTGTTAGGTAATTTCTGATGCGCTTGGTGGACCAAAGTGAGGCTCAGCTGAGAACAAAAGGCTTACCATTCGTTCAGCTTCCAAAAATCTCACTGATGGGTCCCTTGGCACCCGTCATATAACGTGAGATTTACGGGAGCGGGAGCAAGGGTTTCGATCCGTCCATCTTGATCTACAGTCAGATATAGCAATTAGGCCTTGCAAATGTCAGAATATGTCTGACGCTTGAATCCACTTTCAAGTTATAAAACCAGATTTTCATGTAGGGTAGAGATTTTCTGACAGATCAATACTGAGAGTGGGTTGATATTCGTTTTAGAATTATCTGCGGAGGCGCAAACAGAGGCCAATTTTATCAGCTCCGATGATCGCTTTGCGATTCTTTACTGACTTGATTAGAGTTTGAGTCTTTTCTAGGTCATAAGGTTAGGTCACAGTTGCACTACCGAAGGTCTGTTACTCTTTTGAAAGGATCTATAAACGAAACGGCCAATCTACCTACCTTAGTTTATACCATTTTCAACTGCTCTGGGCCGCTTTAAACTATCAACTGTACTTTAAACCATATAAATCTATTTAGTTCCACTTCCTCGGAGCAACACGCGAGTCCAGCGTTGGAGCTAGGTACCGTTGGGGGCGACATTCTGGGTCAATCTGCACGGTTTATTCTGATTAAACGGTTCTCCATGCCAACGTGCTGTAGTTCCTAAGCCATTTATTGAGCCAGAACATGGTACTTTAGTGCCTTGAGACCTACTGCGACAGGGGTCAAGTCTATCTGGCCGTCTTGCGGGCGCTGGTTGATCTGCACGCCTCTGTTGACCGGAATGGCATGACGAACTTCTACGCCTCTGTCTCTAGGTATTGGCCCGGCTTTGTACACACTAGATATTATTGGTAAATATAAGCTTTTTTTATACAGCCTTGTGATTGATCGAACCAGTTCGTATCCGCCACTAAGCCACGATTCAGATCTCGACTCCTGGCGCGTTACCAATTCCGGCTTTCAATGGCTTACTATACAAAGCCATGGCGTTATCATTCGGAGCATTTGTCACGAACTGCAAGATGTTAAAGTATGAAACGCAGTCCCAGTCTTTCTTTCTTTCTTCTGACTCTCTTTTGCGATCGGACCTTCGTTTAAACAAGCTAACATCTGCCGAAATGTCCAAGGCTCGTCGCATGCCCGGTCTTCTTTCTCTCTGTGTCTGGGTTCATTTATTCTGTGGCGCCTTCGCTCAATCAGATACTTCAATAAGCAATGCACCTGAGTGCGGTGTCAGTTCATCTTCTCCCTCTTTGTTTCCCTCTATCGGTCGTTAACGGATAGCATCAGGTCAAATGCGCTCTCGAGAGTTTCAGCGACCCAGCGTTTTCGCGCAAAACTCAAGCCGAATTATGCCATGATAAAGCGTTTGCCAGGGTACTGGGGGATTGCGTGGCAAAACGATGTCTTTTTGGTGAGACGATGGGTAATAAACGGCTTCACATTCGGGCAGCATTTCATGAGCTACAGCCTATTAACAATAATACCACAGAGTTTACTCGGATTTCCAAAGAAGCGTGCGGTATTCCTCCGATGGATCAATACATCGAGTTCCAAGTCACTGGCATAATCATGACGACACTGGCCATTGTCTTTTACATCCTGCGAGTCACATGCAAAATCCTTGGGCCGACTTTTTGGGGCATAGACGATACACTCATTTCAGTATCAGCAGTAAGAGCAATACATTTCATTATACAAGAGTCTTCACTGATTGTTTCCAGGCCGTCTTAAGTCCTATTTGCGTGTTCTACCAATTATGTCAGTGTAAACCGAGGCTGTCATAGGATCTTACTCACTCTTTATCAACAGTGCTAGAACAGGGTTTAGGCAAAGATTTTGAAAACCTCTCGCATCGCCAAGTAGCAATGTTCTTCAGAGTAAGCACTTAGCTTCGGTTCTTAGTTCGTTATTCTAACAAGACTCAGTACTTCTTTGCATTCGGACTACTTTATCACATTGCCCTAACATGTATAAAAAGCTCCATTTTACTTTTGTATCTTCAGATCTTCCCAGACGAAACCTTCCGGAGAGTGGTCAAGTGGACTGTGGCATGCAATGCCCTGTTCGGACTGACATTTGTAGTGCTCACTTTGATACAAGCACCCGTGCTCTTGGATATATGGAAGGCATGGGAAGACAAGACGATCGGCGAAAGTATGCATTACATATCGTGGCCATCGCTGGTGCAGGCTAGTTTGAATCTAGCCCTGGATATCTGGATGCTTATCTTGCCGATTTCTCAATTATACAAATTGGGGCTGAAGATTAGTAAGAAGCTAGGTGTGATAGCAATGTTTAGTGTTGGCATATTGTGAGTAAAGATAACTTGGTACCGCAGTAGAAACCGCTAACGCGTTGCATTCAGCTTGACTATTGTTTGTGCTCTCAAGCTATA
Source organism: Fusarium sp. NRRL 25303 (assembly GCA_013396255.1). Taxonomy (NCBI): domain Eukaryota; kingdom Fungi; phylum Ascomycota; class Sordariomycetes; order Hypocreales; family Nectriaceae; genus Fusarium; species Fusarium sp. NRRL 25303. The sequence goes on from JAAOAY010000046.1 coordinate 225,330, forward strand.
TAAAATGGTAGAGTACATTACCGATATAAGCAAGTCAAGTGAGAATAAACCAATCCCTTCATGCTTTTATGTACTGACATATTATGTTAGCCCAAAACGGAAACGATGTCATCTTCTGGTCTTACATCGAGCTCTGTGTAGGAACCACGGTATCTTGCATGCCTCATACACGCCAGCTTACACGAGCGGTGCTGCATAGGTTGCAGTCAAATGGACATGGTATCGGGAGCTCTGGGAGCGATGGTCCCTTCATCACGCGGTCTATTGAAACAATAACCCAGGCTCCGTCTCCTCTAGATATAGTAGTTCTTCATGATGAAGGAAACCTTCTTACGAAATCTTAGTCAGATCGCGTAGGAAATTAAGCGGCAGCTAAATAAATTGCTAGCGTTATTTTACTATATTAAAGAATCTCATAATAGTCAGAATCTTTGTATAGTCCTGAGCCTTAATTTTAAAGCAGCGATCATTTTAAGGTATTCATCTATACACTCTTATAAATTCTAGTTCCCTAAACTGCCTTCGATAACAATCTCATCTCGGGAAAGATGCTTCTTCCGCCCTTTATAGAAGCAAGCGTAAAATGCGCAGCCAGCAATAAATCCAGATATTCCCACAGCTCCATACATCCAAACGAGATATGGGTCCTGAGAAACTGCGCCGAGGGCAATGCAGATCGCGGCAGCAACAGCAATGGTCAGCCAGAACAGAGCCGAGATGACAGATCGAAGGCTGGAAGGTCTTGGTCAGTACAAGCATCAATTTGCAAGGCATATGTAAGCTTACTTCTTGGGGGCTTGAGTAAAGGCTAACTCGAGACCTGTGATGATAACAAAAGCTTCAGACAAGGCCACGAGGATATATGACGGAGCCTGGATCCAAACGTGGATGCTGTTTGGTGGTGATTTGTAGATGTAATGTTGGAGAACGCATGCGTATGCCATTGAGATTGAAGCGAACATGAAACCCATGAAGATGCGGGTTACGGGGTCGAAATCAATTCTATACTTTCGCAGGAGGGGATACACAATCACTAAGATAATATGTTAGGAATAGTAGGTAACGAGATGTCTTGGGAGTACTGACAGTCGAGGAAAGGGATGAAGAAGCAAAGAGCGATAGGGTCCAGGTTCTGGAGAAGATCATTGGGTGTTCCGTGAAGAGCCATGGTGCCAGCTTGGGAGATGAGGTTGTTCCACATCTGGTTCCAGCAGATGAAGTAGAATGGGAAGAACAGGAACATCTATACGTATCCGTAAGTATTCACCTTGAAGGTTATAAGACAGGCCACATACCTTGCAGCTCTTGAGTCCTCGCTGCACATCTCCGACATACTCATCAGTGTATCTCCCTTGAGTGGCTAATGGATACTTTTCACTGTGGCCTGTTGCACTGAGGACTGACGGTCGTGCATTATGGAAACCCTTCTCCTTGATGGCGATGCTGGTTGTGCGGCAGGCATCGAGAATAGCTGAGCCAACTGGGGGAACGCGGATATACTTGTTTCGGCCTGAGATGAAGACGGCGGCGGAAATAAGAATTGCACTGTTTGAAAAGGTTAGGTTTTGGAGATGTATCTAAGTCAAAGACAATGGACTCACATCAATGGGACCAGGTACGCCAGCCAGAAAGAATGGTGAGCTTCGACATTGACTGTGATGAGTGGTGAAAGAGCTCCAATGTTGACAACCCAGTAAAACCTGACTTCCATTAGCGTTTACATATCCAAGGATGAGTAAGCGTGTCTTACCACATGAAGAGCCTTTGCACAGTGAGCTCTGGATCGACGATGACTTCCTCGCCGGACTTGAGTGTCTTGAGAACGGGATGCGAATTCTGATACTGCTCAGCACACATGGGCGTAACATTAGCCTTAATTCCTCCAGTTCCTAGGCCAATGGTGATCATAGCAGCGATAAGACCTCCAAGGCCGGCATTGTGAAGGAGGGCTGTAGGTGTTGAAGTCGAAACGAGAATGACGAGGCCGATGACATAGATGACACATGCGCAGCAGATGGCTCGGAATTTACCAAGATACTGGTCTGGGTATCATTAGTAAAACATAGCGATTGAGTGAGGTTGGGTTAGAGGCTTACCAGCGACTATGGCACCAATGACTGTTGAAGCGTAGGCCCAGAACTTGAAGAAGTTGCCGAGGGCTGTTGCGACAGCTTGACCCTTTCCAAGGGCACCTGGCAGATCAGAGCTGGGGTCGTATGGGTTGCTAAATAATGTCAGTGGTTGTGAGGTTCAATGCGACTGCTTGACAAACTTGATGTAATTCTGGATAGGTCCAGAGAGACCAAAGTAGGTAAATCGCTCACCGAGCTACATGGAGTCAGTCACTTCAATTCCCGTCTCTAGATCTTCCAGGGGTCTTTGGCCTTACCTCGACAGCTAGGATCAACAACGCGATCTTGGGCAACTTATCGGGAACCCTCCGCAAACCTTGCCACTGCTCCTCCCGTCCCGCAATGCTCTTGGCATCACCAGCATTGTTCTCAATCTTCTTCTCCATGTTAACTTCAGTCGTCATATTCTCCAACTCAGCCGAGGTAATAAAGAGATGATTCGACTCTCGAATGATGGTGGATTCTTCATTTCTCGGGATGCGATGCCCTGTATATAAACATCATGAGTTGGAGAAACTTACCCCAGGTCGGCAGACCCATTCTGCTGGGAACCCTGCTGGGAGATAACGCGGGGTCGTCGCTGTGGGTTCTGATAGGCGGCGTTTGACGGCCTATCTAGCGCTATCTGGCGAGATAGCGTGGTTGATCGGCGTTGAGAACGCCGCCAATCAGGAGTGACGCCGATGATGGAGGCGGTTTAGATGGGAGATAAAATAAGTATTCTCGAGAAAAGAGCGTCTTAATGGAATTTATCTAGTGAAATCTATTGATTTTCTACTCTTATTTTTGTTATCTTGGCCATGTCTTATACAACGACAGCGACCAAAGAGATCGCAACTTCATTCCAAAGCCTCAAGCGTTTGGAAATACGGCCAGACGAATACCCTGGCCTTGACCCAGAATGGCGAAAACTATGGAACACACATGGAAGTTCCATGATTCGAGCTGATGAAGTCAGCATTGAGGAATATCGCCTAAGCCCAGCACAGTACAGCTTCACATACCCAACGTACAAAGGCCCTGAAGTCTTTCATGTTGAAGATAGACAAATCCCAGTGACAAAACCAAAAAGCTTAATCACTGTGAGGATCTATACTCCGGAGGGGCCTGGGCCGTTTCCTGTGCATCTGAACTTTCATGGTGGAGGTTGGGTTCTTGGCGGCCTTCAATCTGAAGCGGCGTGGTGCCGACATATGTGCAACAAGGCATCCATCAAAGTCATTGATGTTGATTATCGCATGGGCCCGGAGTACAAGTATCCAACAGCCATATATGACTGCTGGGATGCTGTGAAATGGGTAACACCAAGCTATCCCTTGATAAGGACATTTCTGACTGTTTGCAGGTCATAAATAACGCGACTAAGCTTAACATCAACCCGAAAAGTGTCTCATTCGGTGGTCTTTCGGCAGGTGGTCACATGACTGCTGTTCTGGGCCACTTTGCTCGCGACGAGGGCATCGACATCAAATTGCAGCTCATGATTGTCCCAGCCACAGATATGCGCTACTGCAGCTCTAAGATAAAACAATTCACAGCAGAGAATTGCCCATATGAGAGTGTACTGCAACTGAAGGACGTTCCATGGGGACCTCTCGGGCGAGAACAATGGTTCTTGAAATATTTCGTTGGTGAGGATGCTGGTAAGCATAACTGCGGACGGCCCAACGACAAAGTAGTACTGACAGAACTTGATAGACCAGCTTGAGGAAAAGCTGAACAATGAGTGGATCCTCACACCAGTAATTGCTCCAAACTTCAAAAACCTCCCCCGGGCGCACATTGTCACCGCAGAGTTTGACCTGGAAAGAGATGAAGGAGAGTACTATGGGCAATTGTTGAAGGAGGGAGGGAACGAAGTTACTATGGAGCGCTATGCTGGTTGCCCTCATGCTTTTGCGCACTACAACCATCCAGAAAGGGGATTGGCGAAGGCTTTTGAGTTCATTGAAGATACGGCCGAGCTATTAAGAAGTGTCCACGAGATAAGATCATAGACCACGCGATCTCCATGATGGTATTATATTGAGAACGATTCATAAACCATTGATCATTGAAGTGTTCTGAATTAAAGTCTTATTTGCTCGGACCCTGGTGCGAACGACTACCCTACAGCGCCAAGGCTGATATTGAGGACACATTAGAGTGAAGTGTGTGATTCGTTTAGTTGCTTTTCTTGCTTCTTTATTACAACCAATTTCGCCAGTCGCCGCTGATAATTATTGAGTCATCGTACGATTCATATCTCTAGATTCAGCAATCTCTCCGAGGGGCTGTTTCCCGCGGTCAACTGTGCAAACGCCACCAATCATATGCTACGCCGATGGAGATCAACAAGGGTTGGCCGAAGCTAGGCGAAATCGGACTTGTCCGCGGTTCTTAGTCGGCCATCGTGAAAAGATCAGTAACCTAAAGATAAATCTCGAGCGCCCTCCTTACAGAGATAACTTCCTCAATTTATTCACTATCCCAATTGAGAACTATCTATTGGTTGTATACCTGAAGATAGAGAATGGCGTCTGATAGCATTGTCATCGTCGGGTAAGTCGCCCGTTCAAAACTTCGAGTTCTGACTGACAAGGATCCAAGGGCCGGAATCATTGGCCTCGACGTCGCTCTCGTTCTCTCCCAACAAGGCTATGGAAAGAACATCACAGTCATAGCCGAGTACCTCCCCGGCGACACTTCGCCATCATACACATCTCCTTGGTAAGTCTCTCGCTCCTTCAAGCTGTGCTATGTACTAACAGACCAGGGCTGGCTGCAACTTTTCCGCCATTTCTGGCACTGATGCCAAGGCGATAAAATGGGATCGCCACGGCTATGCACACCTCAAGAAGCTAGCTGCAGAAGACTCTGAAAATTCTTTCGTCAAGAGGACGCCGTCGATTGAGTTTTGGGATGATAACGTCCCACATGACAAGATCAAGGCTATGGCCGACTATCTCGATGACGTGAGCCAACATTAAGGTCGTTGACTACAAAAAAGGTTCTAATGGGTCCCAGTTCCGAGCACTATCTGCACAAGAGCTTCCCGAAGGCGTCAAGTTCGGATGCGCATTCACAACTTTGACAGTCAACGCGCCAGCTCACTGCCTGTATCTGTACAGCAGACTAAGAGAAGAGTTTGGCGTGAGCTTCATCCGACGAAAGCTCGGAAGCATCCATGAGGCGTATAATAACCCTGCTACGAAAGTTGTTTTTAACTGCACAGGCAACGCAGCAAAGACGCTAGCAGGCGTGCAAGACGCGAAGTGTTATCCCACTCGGGGCCAAGTTCTGCTCGTCAGGGCATCTCATGTCAGTACCAACGTCATGCGTCACGGCAAGGACTACGAGACCTACGTCATTCCGAGACCTGGGTCGAATGGAAATGTCATTTTGGGAGGATATATGCAAAAGGGCAACGAGTAAGCTTTTCGATTCTGCAGTTTGGAATGCGACTGACACAAAGAATAGTGATAGCGCCACGTATTCATCCGAGAGCGAATCTATCCTCCAAAGGACAACAGAACTAAGCAAAGAGCTGCAGCAGAAGGAACCTGAAGTTTTGGCTGCATTCGCGGGTATGCGACCATCTCGCGAAGGTGGCGCAAGAATCGAGCGTGATGAGATCACCATCAATGGAGAAAGACGCATAATTGTGCATAATTATGGTGCTGGTGGTACAGGCTTCCAAGCTGGTTACGGTATGGCATTGGATGCCGTCAACAGCATCGAGGATGTTCTGAGCACCCTTCCCACCAGGTCATTATTGTAAACAGAATTATATAGATCTGTAACTTTATGTTGCCTACTTTGACGCGTCCAGCGCAAGCTTCACGTGCGGTTCCAATCTGAGTACTTGGTCGACCCCTCGCCAAAAGATGGCATCCATCCTCAATAGGCCCAATCGGATAACAACAAAGGCATTGGCTTTGAGACGCATCTGCTTCCGTGTCGCTTGAAGAAGCTTCATCGATGAAAGCGCTTCTTCGTAGGTAGTGGCTGAGACAAACATGAATAGCATTGCGAAGCAGAGAGACGAGAATGCACTTTGGCACCAAGGCGGCCAGTGCTCTGCTGTTTCGTCGCTTTTGAGAGTTTTGAGAAAGTCAGAATATTGTTCGAGAACTGTCTTCAGGCTCTCGCGTGGAGACCATTGGTCCGGATTGGTGGTTGTTAAAGGGTGAGAATTTTGGGCGTGCACGACAGCGCGCAGTATCAGTAGTTGTATGTAATAGTAGCCGAGCTTGATAGCCATTCTGGGCATCGAGCTGTCATTGCTTGAGTCTGCTGACATTGTTTCGTTGGTCTTTCTGTGTTCCAAAGTCTTAGAGAGCTCAAGAACGGTTGCTTTCATGTCTTCTGGCCGCTGGTTAAGACTTGATGATCGAAGGGAGCGGCAAAAAGGTCAGTTTCAATAAACAGCGGTGGGTGGTGGAAGTCTACTTACTACAGGCGATCGAGAGTAGAGGCTAGGGAGGATGTTAGGCCTGAAAAGACCATTGCATCAGCCCATTGCAGCGCATCGAGGTCAGAAGCATGCTCATCTTGAGCCGACAGCTCGTCTACAAGCCAATTCTCGCGGTTGATATGTGGTGGCCTCCCCAAAGCAGCTGCTAGCCACTTGTCCATCGCGAAGATAAAAAATGACAGTCTTCGTCTCACAGCTATTTGAGCCGATGGAATATTCCAAAGGGAGGGATCAAGGTGCAGCCCAATGTTTGTAGCTGCTGAGACTAGCGTTCCCATTGTTGTCCATCGATACGATGCATCTGACACCAATGGGTTTGCAGATGGTCGAACGATGAGCAGGAATAGAGTTTGAACGGTTGAAATACTTGGTGAATGCATGTCGAAAGCGACTGAAGTGTTGATCAGATGTGCTAGGTCTTCAGCATCGGGTGAGTCATAGGCCATGTCAATGCAGAGCTGGTCGTCATACATGGCGAAGGGGAGTGCAATTGAGTAAATAGCTGCCAGCAAACACGGTGCACTCGTTGCCGGATCGGGAGGGGACTCTGCTGAGAATATTGGGTAATGTGGTGCGATGAATCTGCTGTAAAGACTTATCAACCTCCTGCCCATATTTTGTGAAACGGCCTTCTCAAGGTCCATTCGTTGTGATGATATCGACGTGCCAGTATGTCCGGTCTCTTTCCTGCTTTGAGTAAACAACGATGGCTGTGAAATGAGAAACTGAACTGGCGTGTCGTTGCTCACTGATCGTATCGCAAGCTGTTTAAATTTGAACGTGCCATGTTCATCTGACTGATATCGCTGGAGGAGATAAGGATCCATATCTCCACTCAAGCCGAGGGTTTCTGGGTGAAGATTTTCATGACCATCCAGAAGCGGATAAGTTTTGTCACATGGGCCATTTGTTGACTCAGCCGCGGTTGATGGAGGGTTATTATCTGGTGTTTGGAACATGAACTGATACTCAGGACCGTCCATGTCAAGGTCTTGAAGAAAGTCCATGTTGATGTCGGGAAATGTGCTTGATTCTGCTGGTGAGATATCTTCTTGATTAAAAGGCGTGATATGTTCTTCGATAACTTCGTTAGAGGAACCATGTTCGTTGTTTACATCATGAATTCCAGGGCTCGTCTCGGCTGTTTGCTGCCTCTTCCGAGGCCTCGCAGCCTCTACAAAGGTGCATTCTCTCCCGTATTGCTGGCATAACCGACATGGAGGTGAGGACTCGATCCGGCATGCGGTTTTGCGAGAACGGCAGAAGTCGCATGGTCTTTGCCGTTTGCTCATGTATTTACGCATCATGAGCCAGTGCAAAAGCGAGGTTGAGATAATGGAAATAGAAGTGAATAAAGCGATTGGATCTAACCTCCAAATGGCACGTGATTTGGCCTGATCTGGGAAGACTAATACCATTAGCGCAAAGGTTAGTGCTATCTTAAGATCTCGAGGAGATGACAGAGCTCCTCATCCACTAGCACGCATTTATGAGACTAATATAGAACATATCACGGCAAGAAAAATCAGGTTCACGGTGAGAACGTGGAAGGAATAGCTTGAAGAGCAACCCAAAAGCGATACAATCATAACAGGGTAGACTCTCAATTGAACGATAATCACAATTGACAACTTTTTGATAAAGATTAACTATTAACGAGAGGTATATAGAGGTCAAGGCCTTCTTAGCCAATATGATAAAAGAGTTTAGACATTTTGCCCGAAAGTCGACTGACAATGGACGTCTCGGACGAAGCCGAATAACCACTCCGTGTTGTTTCCCCAGAACGCCTCCGTGACTGCATTTCCTTGACAAATTTTGGCCAGGTATTTGTCAAAACGAGATGCTTGATATGATGCTCGATGGAATCGAAAATAGCCGGCCCGAACTCGGCGGGGACAATGCCAGTATAGGTAGGTTTCTCCCTGGCTGAAGCAGGTGCTGACTCAAGGGACGTGGTTGTTTCAAACGGTATAGCTGGATGCAAGTCCGCTTGTCCAAATGTCTCTCGTGCAGCTTTCTCGAACATTTTTTCCATGTACTTGAGATCCGCTGATCCAAGATTCAGTGGAAACTCAGCATCGCGAGGACTGATAAAGTTGGCATAGATATCCAGTCCAGCATTATACGCATCACGAACATCTGCCTCATCTGGTTCTGCACGCCACGAGATCTTCCACCTGGTAACCTCAGTCAAGAAAGAAATATTCTCTCCCGAGAAGTCATTCAGAGCTGAGAAGTCTTGTAGAGGTCCGGGATTGCTGTTGAGGGTGTAGTTAAAAGCGCTGATGGTCAGAAGGGTATCTTTCAACTCTTGATCTGAGGATTCATATCCTCCTTTGTCGCCGAGACGCGTAGCTACTGAGGAACCTCTTCGTAGATCATTGAGCTCCCGAAGGGTGGACGTTGAGGACGTGGAATACCAATCGATGTTCAGATTCTCGACGCGCTTGACGAGGATACGTTGCTTAATGACTTGGAAAGCTGGGACGAAAACAGCAAAGATCTCGAGAAGAAAGATTGAGACGTGGATCCTAAGCTTGGTGAGTAATTTGATTGACAGCATAGGTAGTGTGGACTTACCATGAACTTGGAGGGAAGTAGAAGTTGACAGGTGCGAACCCGGGTACATAACTTGCAATCAAGAACATGGGTGTTGCGTGTAGACTGTTGATTTATGTTAGTAAAATGGCTCGAATATAGTATCGAATGGCTAGGTACTAACCTGGAGAGGCAGCAGCCGATCGTTTGTGCTCGCCATCCCATAGTATCGTGGATACTCCATGACCTCCAAATCAGAAAGGGTGCAACCTGACGAAAGAAGAGTTAACCATAGAAGTATTGTCAGCTTGAAGGATTCTTACCATCCATGTCCAAACTACTTGCCAGAGTACAGAGGGCCACCACTCCCAGCCCCGGCCTAACTCAACTATTTGCTCAGGAAGTGTCTGGCTCTTGATCTCGGTGCCCGGAATACCATAGGTTGGATGGTATTTGCGACATGCTAACCACATGCCAACTGTTAGGATAACCTACACATCTCAGTGAGCACTTCACCCAGTCCACGATGACAAAACAAGGATGACTGACCTGAACGACCATACCGATCCCTGTAAGGATCAACACCTTCTTGGTATATTCTAAGCATTGAAACCGGCATAACCAAGAATTGTAAGGCTGCGCCGTATTGAACTGGTCTCTCAGACCTGCACTGCTGTACTTCTTCTGCAGCTTAGCTACATGAAGAAGTCGACTGTTGGATGCGTGGAAAAGAGCAATGCCGAGAGGAAACCAGATTCCCATAAAGAAGTATTGTATGTCGTATGCCAGAACGATAGGTATGGTAGGTCCGACTGGGTACACGATCTGGCCGAGGATCCAGTAGAGGTGAAGGAGAACAATCGCCGAGAATGACAGAAGGAGGCCGCGGAGTCTGAGTAGTGGGTTGTTGCGGTTGGCCCAGCAGAAAGCCATACCAGAAAGAACCAGGAGGGTCCAAACGACGCAGAAGATGATGTAGAATATGCCGATTCGATCCCACCTGGCCGGGCTAGGTGGGAGGTTGTAGATGGTGATGACTGGTGGCGTATCCATGGTGTCGTTATCTCACGGTGCCGTTATGATAACCCAATAGATCAAGTCCAAAAACATGGATCTCTTTCACCACAGAGGAATTGCTTGGTTTTAATATTGGGAGGCTTTGGGGCAAGCTGTCATGTCCTCCCATAAACAAATACAATCGGTAGGGTGACTCCACCCTCCCAGAAACTCAGAACTCATGAATCACATTAGAGCATTTAAGGTGAGACATCGGAGATCGTCGCGATTGCTGCAAGGGAGAGTATCTCCCTGCCTTAACGAACGGCTCGCGATTTTAGTTACCATTAGCAAGGGTCCGATGATGCAATGTCTCAGATGATCTGGAGGCGAAAACTTTTCCTTGCATCGCTATCGGGGACTTCTGAGATTAGATCGGACCCTCTGCGTCAGTATAAAGTCAGAGCTACCTGGTTTACGGAGCGCAGAGTGGCCACAATGAGTATTTCAGCTTTGATTTGAAGTGCCTTGTTTTATTTCACCCAAGGTGGCGGTCCGATTGACCTTACCAAGCTAACTAGATCACGCAGTGGGCTCAATCTGCCCAATCAGAGAGGGCTGGGCTGCTCACCGCGCCACACTGTCTCAGTACCAACAATGAGAGGCCAACGATAACAGTGATTGCTGAAATATCAACTGTAAATTCACCCGCCCAATCTTCATAGTGTCCAGGATTTCCCACAACTAATGAGGTTGGTAATTTTGTAAATTGGCTGAGAATTAAGAAAGCCTTGCCTTCTCTCTACATACTGCACACTGCCTTGAGCTATGGACGCCTGTCAGGCTGTTGGTTGCGGCTATGCGCCAGGAAATCACAAACAGGGCTGTGACGCGAATTACATCGCCAGCAAATCACACATGCAGGAACAGCTGAAAGGCAGACTCAGCTGCTTATGCCTTACCCCGCTCTCCATATATAATTGTCAACTTCTCAAAGTCGGTATGATGATGATACCTTATCCAATCTCTTAAAACAGGTTTTTGTTACCTTATTCATCCCCAATGCGGCTAATCAACACGAAAACCTTGGAACTCCATGAATTCTTCAATGAAAACACGCCGCCTTATGCGATTCTGTCTCATGCTTGGGGCGACCAAGAAGTTACCTTTCGAGACTGGCAGAACCATCAACAGGTCACTCAGAAACACGGATATTCGAAGATCCTGCAAGCATGCAATCAAGCTCTGAATCAAAAGTTAGAGTGGCTCTGGGTCGATACAAACTGCATCGACAAGAGTAGCTCAGCAGAGTTGTCAGAAGCGATAAACTCGATGTTTGTATACTATCAGAGGTCCGAAGTCTGCTATGCTTACTTGGCCGATGTACCTACAGCAAACCAAGATAGAGAGTTATTGAACTCGGAACTTCGAAGCAGTCGTTGGTTTACTCGCGGGTGGACACTTCAAGAGCTGATAGCACCGAGACATCTTGTGTTCTATGCAGCTGATTGGTCAAGCATAGGCAGCAAGGATGACACGTTGGTCGATCTACTTACTTCTATCACAAAGATTGAGTCGACTTACCTCACTGGGTATAAAGGCATATACCAGGCCCCTATTTCGAAAAGAATGTCTTGGCTGGCGAAAAGAAAAACAACGCGGATTGAAGATATGGCCTATTGCATGCTCGGCATCTTCGATATCAATATGCCCCTGCTATACGGGGAAGGGAAAAGAGCGTTCTTCCGCCTCCAGGAGGAGATTATCAAGATCTGCAATGATCACACTATTTTCTGCTGGGGATGGAATGAAGACGTCCCTGATGACTGGGCTAGTCTTCTTTCCCCATGGCCAACTACCTTTGCAGGGGCTGGTGGATTCAAAATAGAAAGCAGCGAGAACGTCTCGGTCTTTTCAATGACAAATGCTGGCTTGTCTATCCGTCTACCCGTTATTGGCACCATAACAGACAAGCTTATCTCTTCGCACTCCTGGTTTGTTATGCTACAAGCTGCTCCAGCAAGCATACTTGCTGATTTACAGGTTGTATGTCTTCGAGTTGTCGGTCGCCGGGTAGGCAATCAACTTTATGTTTCCCGCTCCCCATACCCCCCTCGACCCAGGACTATATCCAGGTTATTCCATAACTTTAAGGAAGAGTCTTTACTTGTCATGAACAAGCTGCCCAACGAAAATGTGTTAGAAAGAGGAATTTCGGAAAACCCTTATGATACCAACACATTGAGTTTCGTACCCATTTTTGGTTCGGCGAGCCTAACACGGAGATGGGAATTCAGAGAGTCATGTGATGGTAATATAGGCACGAACTTGACATTAGGTCAGATTACATGGAAGCTAAGTACTGCCGATGTCGATGTGGCTGTGGAGCCCATGATGGCGGCCGGAAGAAATCCAGGATTTGGATCATACATATTTCTGGGTGTGAAAAGGAAGTTACGCTCTCTTGATGTTTCTGCACAGCTTGTGGCAGGGCAGAATGGCGATACGGTGCTGCGATCTCAAGCCATAGGGGAAGCGCTGTGTAATTTCCATAAACAAGTTGATACGGAGAACCTGTGCCTAAAGACTCTTGCATCTGGTGGTAGGCAAGGAGTAAGGATGATACTACAAAAGTCTACCGACGTCATATCAGGCACCAGAAACTGCTTCTTCTTGATCTTCTCCGAGAGTTAAAATACGTCGGTTGCTCTCCAAAGCCAGCTCGAGGTTGGTTGCTGTGGAGGGCGAAGATCAAGCAATAGAGAGGGCAGGTTGTTACCCAATATCACCATGGTCCTGAAGGAATAAAGATTTCTTGTTCAGAAGAGTATCGTACTTCGAAGGGATGTTTAGCGATCTTTAAGTGAGGCTTGAGCAACATCACGATAACCTTATATAGATATCCACTTCAAACTTAGCTCTAGATGCCCTAGATTCTTGGCTACCCCGAATCTCCTTGAATGAGTCTGTAGGACATTCCAATGCACCCATATTCGAAGTCCGTGTTCTTTTTCAGATATCTAGATCTAGGCTCTTACCTGACGAGGCGAGAAGAGAGAAGACCCGAATTATTATACAATGAAACCTAAAAAGGCATTGACAGGACGATTTGGCCTAAGGCCTCAGAATTTGGAGAAGGCTGTGACCCAGTCGAGGTAACGTGTCATGGCGGACAGTGCTAAATCCAATCAAAGACTCTAAAGGACAGCAACGCGGGGTGAGTACACTGCCTAAAGCTTATAAAGCGATAACAACTCGTTAGTATGTGGCTCGACCCCCGTTCGCAGGTTTGTTTCCCACAGATCAACAACTCTTTGTCAACAAAGCCTCGTCAATATAGTAAACACAACCGCTCACCTTAGCCAAGATATACGACAACTCGAGTCAATACACTATTTCCAAAATATGAAATCCAAGACTTCCAGCAACGCACTGTCGTCGCCTCAAACTCCACCGGCATGGAGTGTAATCCAGTTCACTTTCAGCAATAGAAACACCGATTCAGAGCTGGTGGTCATATGTAATAACAAACGCTTTATCATACGTCTCTCAGCCAACACATTTTCTAAGTCAGCCAAGTTGAAAGAACGTTATCTCTTCTTCTTGCAAGTTACTGAAGAGTTCGAGCTAGATGGTGTAGCTGTCGAGGACTTCTGGGATTGGATTGTCGACCCTCTACTACCCATTTCCCGGGAACTGCCCACTCCAGACCAGGCAGTACAGCGGACCTTAGACAACTTTTTCAATCCCGAAACTTTTGTCTATACCTTTCAAACAGTCTCTAATAAGCGTATACCACAATTAGACAGAGACGCCGCATACCAGTCTCCATTCGGTATTTCTGTTCCTGATAAACTCTATACATTGTGGAAGTCCTTTAATCCATCTGAAGTGCAGATTTGTTAAGAGAAAGTAATTAGCCCGCCTTCTGATACGCCACGTAAAGTCCTTCTAAACAAAGGGACATTTGCATTCCTCAAGCTCGTTTGCCGTAAGGACAAGCAGTCCCTGAAAAATAAGCTAGACATATATAGGAAGATCAATAGAGCAGAGCTTGACAACAAGATAAGGATCTCACGCCTCTATGGCCTAGTGCGGAATAACGATAGTGTTACTTTCGGTCTCTTACTTACCTATATTGACTGTGGGCGTGTAACTCTGTTGTGTGCATTGAAGCCAGGAACCGAAGTTTTACTAAGGGCGAAATGGGCTGCACAAGTTCAGGAAGCTATTGCCTAACTACATGATGCTGGAATAGTGTGGGGAGATGCTAAACCGGACAATATTCTAATTGATGTAAATGAGGATCCTTGGCTTATTGATTTCGGTGGTGGATACACGGAGGGATGGGTGCCTAAAACCCTTGCCGGGACAATGGAAGGTGATCGAATTGCTCTGGAGAAGATACTAGAATACATCCGCAACTAGAATATCAATCAACAGGCTATTTTACCCCCCATCATTTTGCCGTTACTTGTTTCTCTTAATATGCACATTTCCAGCTTTTAACCCAACATTTCACACCGTATCAGCTGAAGGTATGGCATGCAAAAGACCAAAGTCCTTTGCATACTACAAGCTAGGATACCTAGCGACAGAAGGATTTGGCTCACTGGGTATTACAACCTATTTATACAAACCCAGCGCAAGATATTATGCAAAATATCGAAGCTGAGACATCTCTTGGCCGCTGCTGACCCCAGCACCAAATTGCTTATTATTCTGATAAACTGTCCTTGAGACATATTTGCTTTTGCCCAGTGTTTTTAAATGCCTTTTCCTTCTTGTGTCATTTTATGGTCATTGTTGCTTCCAGATTAAATTCGGGTGACTGATGTGAGCGAATGAAGCTCTCGGTTTCGATTTAGCAGCTCCGTGACTCGGCAGCCGCGGCAAATAATCAAGTCAATTGTATATTCAGCCAGCCACATTCAAGCGATTTGGCCTATTGATTGGTCCACGTCATAGTACTAAGGCAGAAGAAATGAGGCCACCCTTGGAAACTCAGATTTATTATTATCTTACTTCTTGTACAAAGTATCGGTTTATATCCTCCCTTTGTTTCTTTCTTTATTCCTTATTATATATTATAGCATTTACTTATATTTAGTCTTATTTCAGGTCCCTATCCTTTATTGACATTCTGAAATACTACCAAGATGCCTCTCGAAGCCCTTATCAACCAAGCTGACACTAATCTCGCAAATTTATGTAAGCGATGCGGTAAAATTGATCTCAACAGTTTTTCAGAAATTCTTCGGAAAAGGCTTTCAAATACATCCATGACACGAATAAACCAGGCGCCTGAAACAATCCGGACTATTAAGGGAATGCCACATGACATATGGGCACCTTTGTGTCCCATGTGTCAGGTACTCAAAGCTGTCCATCCTCCATTCTCAGAAAACGCATCAATGTGGGGGGCAGTTACCAAGCTTCTACTCATGAGTCCATTTTCATACCAGCTTAGAAATACGGTTGGGTGTGTTGAAAAACCAATTCCCTTGATTGTTGTAGAATGGGACGAGCTTCGCAATTATAATTCAACCAATTATCTCTCTGTACAGTCTGACTCAACGCAGCCGATCAAACTCCTTGATCCCCAACATATTGACTTGAATACTATCAATGGCTGGCTGTCAACCTGCTTGGACAATCATAAGCACTTATGTGGTCTGGAATTGTATCCTGAAATTCGCGGCTTACGGGTCATTGATGTGCACACGAGGACATTGAAACTTGCAGAAAGAGACACTCGCTATGTTGCATTGAGCTATGTCTGGGGGCAACCAAAGCAAAATCCACCTACGCCAGAGCCTCCGGCAGAAATGGGTACAACCAAGCCTCCCCAAGAGCAAGAGTATCTATCCCTTCTCCCAAATGACCTCCCCTGTACCATTTTGGACGCCATGACGGTAACAGCAAGCCTGGGATTCCAATATCTGTGGATAGATCGCTACTGTGTTCCTCAGGGGGAAAGCGACTCTGGGGACAGGGATGAGCAGATACGGCAGATGGATAAAGTCTACCGCAATGCTGAGGTTACTATCATTGCTGCTGCGGGAGAAGAGCCCGAGCACGGTCTCCCTGGCGTGGGATCAACTGCACGAGTACCTCGGGCTCACGCTCGTATTGGCAACTATACCCTCATCTCGACAATCATTTGGCCAGATATAGCTGTTTCACGATCAAAGTGGTCTAGCCGCGGCTGGACCTACCAAGAGGCCATATGTTCCCGAAGACGATTGGTCTTTACCGATCAGCAGGTATTCTTTGAATGCCAACAAATGAGCTGCCGTGAGAATGTTGCTCACATGTGGCCTCTGAAGGATTACAGCATTTTCAACAGAGAAAATAAGGTCGGAATGGAAGCGAAGTGGCACCACATCGAGGAATATACTTCTCGTCAACTGACATATGATTCTGATGCTCTAAGTGCAAGTTTAGGGATAATTCGGCTTCACTCAGAGCCAGGACACCCTGTAGTTCATTTCTGGGGCATTCCCATGACACTACAATCCCAGGATGCCGACGACGACGACGACGACGACGACGACGACTCGTCGACAAGCGATTCTCGGAAATTGCAGGAAAGCTTTCTCCAATCGCTTTTGTGGACCTCATGGTTATCATTGACATCAGCGCGTCGGCGTCAGGACTTTCCGACATGGTCTTGGACAGCTTGGGCATGTGAGGTCAAATTCGATCCATTCATCATGCGCGGGGGCTTCGAACAGCTTGACATCACGGCTTCAATTGGCTATAAGGATGGTTCTTTTAAAGACCTTGAATACGCCTATCGTCATAACTTCAAGCCCGGTTACGTGGAGAATCTTTCGAACACTCTCCGTCTGAGGGGAAAGATGCTCAAGTTAATGACGAAGGTGCTTGATGGAAGGACAAGCCGTGTTCCAGGGAATGAGCTCTTCGCCTGGCCTATGAACCAACATGAGCAATATGGAGATGTGCAGGTTGTAGTTCCTGCAAGATTGCTTCCGCAAGTGGATGAGGCAAAGATGTCATTGTGGCAGAAAGAGCCATTGCAATTGTTCGGCTTTCTCGGTGGGTGGATTCGAACTACTTACACTCCAGAAGTATTTGTCCTTTTGCTTTCAAAGGTTGGAACAAATACGTATGAGCGAGTGGGCCATGCTATCCTTAAGTCTGGCTCTTCAAGCGATGTGTATCCCCTGAATGTGATTACAGACAAGAGGGAAGATATGAAATCAGAAGAGCGCGTTTTGAGAACTGAGAAATGGCTTACGGATAGCATTATATGTGATATAGACCTAGTCTAAGTAAAGTTCAGACTGCCTTGTACCCTTGCTTTCCTCCCAACTCTACATATATTTCTACTTTGTGTTGGTCGTGAATAGTTCACTTTTTCACATATACCCGCAGAAAGCTGATGGGTCTCCGTGCATATATTCACTCCACCTGAAGATATACACCCCAGCCAATTCCCTTTGCTTAGCGCTGTTGCCTGATCTCTTCACACCGCTTTCTGTTCTGAGACAAGCACCGTAGAACCTACGAGATGCATTTCCCATATTTCTCTTCATTACCTGAACTTTTCCCGACAGTAACTGATTTTGTAATAAGTGAACACTTTTCATTCTCCCAGAGGCCACAGCACATCAAAAACTAGCAAATATGGTATCTTCCTCTCTTGCACTTTCGCAAACTCTTGGAGGAATCACCCAAACCAAGATCAGTGAACTTGAAAAGCAGCGCACTCTTTATGAATCACGAAAGGATAAGATCTTAGAACAGGCCAACCAAGAAGACGATCAAACTGCAAGGATCAACCTCCTCCTAGAGGGAGTTGAGAATCTCAACACTGAGGCTTTCCAGAGCCCTGCAGTCAGGAACATCAAGCACTGGCTCGGTCAGTCAAAATATGATGTTTCTGTTCCAAGCGAGTTCATGCAGACTCATGAAGAATTACTTCGGTCGCACTTAGAGGTACCAAGTCGGAAACTAGCACTAGGCCACCTTTACGCTCGGCTCATCACGGAATGGATGACTGCCTCTCTCAGCGATCGTCCAGCCTCAGAGGAAGATTCTTACGAGGTTGTGGATCAACAAAAGGAGAGGCTGCAGCAGCTGTGCGACAAGTTTGAGCGAGTCGTCTTTGAGCCGCTGGAAACTGATGAAATTGAGATTGACCTCTACCTCAATGAGCTGTTCCAGGGTGACCAGAGTGAAGAGGCTGCTAAGCCACTCAAGGCGCTGAGAGAGACAATCGGTGACTCTTGCAGAGAAATCTTTGGTGAAAAAGCGCCATTCGATTCCACGACACTCACGTGGTGTATCAATGGGCTTCTCGCTGAAGATTTGCTCAGCGATCAGAAACAGGCCATTCTTCGAGACTTTCTTGAGAAGCCCGTTGTTTTGGGAGAGATTGCCGATGTCCTCAATATGCGTTTCTCCAACATTGACAGCTGGGAATGGGATGCTGGTGAACAAGGCAGTAAGTCCACTGGAATTGTTCTTTTGAGAGAAATACCTAACTCGATTGCCCTAGTCCCTGTGCTTCCGAGACAGCAGTTGAACGGTAAATACAGAATATGGATGGACGAGGATGTGTTGCAAGCAATTCTCATCCACTACATCGGGATTCAGTGTTGCGTTGCTCTCAAGAAGGCTCTCGACTGTTTTATTAGTCAGTATAGCTTCTGGAAATGGACCACTGGGCCAGATCCTAGCCGTGATGAGAAGCAGCGTCGCATGTATTACTTGGCCAGTGGAGCTACAACTAGCTCGAATCTCGCGAACGAGAGAAAAAGGCAGTATGTGAATGAGTTTTTCATGTCACAGCTACCGGAGGATGTTGAGACGATTGGGGCTGGTGGCTATACTGATCCAACAGAGGAGAAAGACAACTCCAACAAGCCCAACATTAAACAGAGCCTACTCCGAACGCTCGCTACAGAGGCCACCATACAGAAAACCTTGAAGGGTGAAGTGTCGTTGATACAGACTGACTTGGAGTGGTTCGCCACGGGCTTGTCGCATACGACTATCTTCGCCACCATGCGATTCTTTGGCTATACCGAAGGTGCCATTTCGTTCTTCAAGAAGGTTCTCCAGGCACCTCTCAACGTGCAGTCCTCCCCAGATTCGCCGCTGACGGGCAGTCCAAGAGTGCGCCGTCGTGGAGTGCCGATGGCTCACGCACCAGAGAAGCTCCTTGGCGAGCTTGTCCTCTTCGTCATGGATGTTGTGGTGAACCAACAGGATGGGATGCTTCTCTACCGACTCCACGACGACCTCTGGCTATGTGGCGAGCCACTGCACTGCAAAAGGGCCTGGGCTGCTATGAACCAGTATGCCAAAATCCTCGGCCTCACCTTCAACCGGGGTAAAACCGGCTCTGTGTATATAACAGAAAAGGGAAAAGAGCGAGATGTCGATGTTGCTAGCGCTCTGCCCGAGGGTCCTGTCCGAGTTGGGCATCTATCTCTTGACCCCAAGTCGGGGATCTGGGAAATCGACCGTGAGGAGGTAGAGGGGCATACGAGGCAACTGAAGAAGCAACTGGATGGATGCATAAGTGTGCTTGAGTGGGTACAGACATGGAACAGTTGCATGGGACGGTTCTTCAGTCATACCTTTGGAGAACCAGCACACTGCTTTGGCCTACATCACGTTGACAGCATCCTCGAGACTTACCAGATGATGCAGAAATTCTTATTCCCCGTTGCGTCAGATTCATCACAAAGCAGCCATGGAGCCGTCAGCCATATAAAGCACATGATCAAAGATCGCTTTGGGGTAGATGTACCCGATGCATTCGTCCATTTACCTGAACGCCTGGGAGGACTCGGTCTAAGGAATCCCTTCCTGCCTATACTGATGATTCGAGAAAGCATTGCAAAGAAATCTCCGACCTCGATCATTCAACAATTCTTCGATGCAGAAAAGGAAAGATATAAGCGATACAAGAAGCACTTTGACTCTCTGGCAAGTGTCGAAAGCCGCATCAATGATGCTGTCAAGGCGGCAGGAAGTGCAGGAACTGTGAGCTCTGAAACGTTCAAGAACCTTCTTTCGACTAAGGAGCTGGAAAACTTCTTCAGCATCGAAGAATACGCAAAACACCGGGAGCTAACGAGTAACGCCTTGTTAAAAGCTTACACGGCGTTGAAGACTGTACCAGTTGACATTAGCCCAGACTTGGACTCTGACGTTTCGTGGACCCTTAACCACGAGCTAGGCGCCAATCTAAATAATTCTGGTAGCAAGATGAAAGAGGTTCGGTGGGCGTTGCAGATGTATCGGGATATCCTGCGTCGCGACTACGGTGGTTTGCGTCTTGTGGATAAAGAACACCTGCCGCTTGGTGTGTTGACATTGCTGCGGAGTAGAGCAGTGACATGGACGATGGTTTTGTAGTTTAGTAGTCAAGGGTCAAGAATGGAGTCTCGAGAGGCATGGAAGTTTCTACCTTCTGAGTATGGTGCAAATTGACTTGTGCTAACGACGGTCTAGACACGGCCATGTTGCTCCTTGTTTGTCCGCCGAGTATCTAGAGGTAGGAGAACGTAAAAGCAAATCACCCAATTCATATCTCCAGTAAATACCTGACACCTCGTCGACTGTCTAAATTCTTTGTTTTCCAGAAACTTATGGCTGAGAGCATAAATCAGCAGACAGAACTTAGTCTACATCCTTCCTCTACAAAGAATTATTACCTGCAAGAAATACTATTCTTGCTTGATTCCAGACGATGTATGAAGCCGGGCGAGCAACCGCTTTTGCATATCCAATGACATCAAGGTCGCTAGCTCACATGTCAGTAATTGCTCGATGATACTATACTGACATGGTGAAGCTTACGAATTACAGCATATGGTAGATATGTCCCAAGTAGAGTTTGCTTGGCCTCACGAGTGATAACCTCTGGGCCCAGATACCACATATCATTGCAAACTACAGCCGTGCAAAGGCCAACCACTGCACCGTAGACGACGCCTGCAAGCTCCGCAGGACCAGACATCCGCTGTTTCGATAACAGTGCGCGAGTGAGATAGATTGCTAGAGGGAACTGCAAAACAAGCTCAACATAGACTAGGAATTCGAAGAAATGCCCCGGAGTGTCAATGTTGTAATAAGGATCTGACATTGTTGTGATGTACCACTGACGAAATGCGACGAGGAAGTGGAATGGCGAGCCACGAGGTTGTAACAGAGACTGTGGATAGAATGGAACGAAATCGATGCCTAGTCCAGTTATGAGTTACAGACATGTGCATGATGGGCTAATTAGACTCACCTAGCATACCAACTAAATGGAGAGCTATGGTAAATAGATATATATAATCGAGAAATGGCTTGTGTGGCGACATGATGAGGATGCTGGTCGTGTTTAACCCAGGATATGAGACTTTGAACTGACAAGATACACACATGTGGAATTGTAAATATAAACAGAGCAGAAGAGCGAATTACTTAGTTAAATACCCAGCCCGCGCATTGATGTCAGCCCCGAACGTCCCGAGACGAGGTTTATTAGTGCTGCTACTGTACCGGGGAGGCGCCACGATGATTGGCCAGAAAGTTGGCGATAAGCTCAAGGAAGTAATTGTTGGTCGGCAGATGTCTGAAGTAATCGTGTCCATTTTCTTTGGAGCCCTCAGTTATAAGGTATTTATATCCTCCATATCAATTGGGTAAAGTTTACTCTGCGAAGCGGTCAGTGGGTTAAGGTATGTATAGATTGCGCCCCGACGCGGCTGTTCTCTTCTAAACCCATGTCATCGACGGGCGCCTTGAGGTGAAAATAGCCTGGTTACGCCGTTTCCTTGCCGTAGGAAGTTAATTTGCAGCGTTCTAAGGATTATATATCCTATTTCCAAGTGTTTTTTTTGGGGCTTCTTAAAATATAGGGATGACTAGGTAGTTCTAGAGCTTCCATATACTGATCCCCGTTTCATGCTGCAAGACTTCAACAATACGCAAACCTCGTCCTGAAGTACAGCGATATCATGTAACACGGTGCTATTCACTTGCTTGAACACGTTCCCTATTTTATTTGTGATATTTGGTAGGTTAGGAATATTTCAACTTCATCCTACATCATTAGAGTCAAGTCATGATGACGATTGAGATGACGTCAACCATCGTCAGAAGCCTTTTTGCCATGACTTCAATGGAGAATTCAACCTCAACCTGAACAAAACAAACAACATCCCACTTGTCAACTATCTTCACCTTCTGTATACTCTCAAAATGGTGATTCAATATCAAGGGACCCAGATCCCGATCTCGTTCGCATCATGCAGCATCCCCATGAAGATCAAGGCCAGTCTTCCTGATAAGCTCGGCGCTATTAGAAAAGCCGGCTTTGATGGGATTGAGCTTTCTATGCCTGATATCCTTGACTATGGAAAACTTCTCAGTGGATCTCAACCAAAAGAGGATGACTACGACACTCTTGTGGATGTTGCGAAGCAGATCAGGTCGTTGACGGATGAACTTGGCCTAAAGATCATGATGCTTCAGCCTTTTGCGAATTTTGAGGGCTGGAAGAAAGGTGAACATGATGAGCAGAGGAGGAAGGCTTTTGAAAAAGCAAGAGGATGGGTCAAGGTCATGGAGGCTGCTGGTATCACTTTGCTACAAGTAGGCTTTACTGACTCACCTGTCCTTGCAGTCGCTGACATTGACAGGTTGGCTCATCCGACTCTGAAGGCATATCATCTTCATTCGACGACTTGGCCTCCGATCTATCAGAACTAGCAGACCTTCTCGCCGAAAAAGGCTTCAGCATCGCCTACGAAAACTGGTGCTGGGCCACCCACGCCCCAACCTGGAAAACAGTCTGGCAAATCGTCCAAAAGGCCAACAGGCCCAACATTGGTCTGTGTCTCGATACCTTCCAAACCGCCGGCCTTGAATGGGGCGATCCAACTACGAAAGATGGTCTAGTCAAAGCCAGCAGCGATGAAGAGCACAAAACTCGCTGGCACAAGAGTCTTGAAGAACTAGCTTCCACTGTGCCAGCAGAAAAGATTTATCTGCTTCAGATCTCAGATGCGTACAAGATGGATCCGCCTATCAAGGATAAGAAAGACGAAGAGGGGAGTAGGCCTAGAGCGAGGTGGAGTCATGACTACAGGCCCTTGCCGTGTGATGGTGGATATTTGCCTGTTCAGGATATGCTGCATGCTGTGCTAAAGACGGGATTTAGGAGTTGGCTGTCGGTGGAGGTGTTTGATGGCCTTGAAGGTGAGAATACTGACATGAATGAGTATACTGTTGCGGCTGTTGAGTCGCTGAAGAAGCTCATTCAGATCAGTGAATGATGGAGTTTACGAGTTGCACCAAACGCAGTATTAGAGCAATAATAAAAGTTTTATCACAATCTTTCTGTTTTTTCCTGTGCATATACTCTTCTTTGCCTCTTGTTACATCAGGACACCTTGCTCGTGACAGCAGTATATTCCACCAATTCCTCCAAAGCGTTGCCGTGCTCTCTTTCAATAACTTCAGCATGTTTCACGGACCGGGGTGTAATTGAGCAAGGGAATGGCAACGGACTCGAGTTGAAGCCCTCCGAGTAAGCGAAGCTACACAAAATTAGCGCCAAGTTTTCTTCGCGATCAGCCCTTCAACTTACATATCGACTTCAACGTCCCGTCCCTTCTCATCCTTCTCAGGGTTGACCTCAAATCCCCACAGTATACGTGCAATGTTAAGTGTAACGGATGCAGCTCCGAGATGCATACCGGGGCAGATTCGTCGACCCCAGCCAAAAGCGCTATGGCCAAGTGCGCCAGGGTATTCTCGCTTCTCCATGAAGCGTTCTGGCCTGAACTCGTGAGGCTCAGGAAAGTCGGCTTCGTTGAGATGCACTAAAAGCATCAGCCATTGTCAAACAACCATTGAATGCCATACTTACAGGTCCAAAGTGGTGCGATGATAGTACTTCCCTTGGGAATAAACATGCCCTTATAGACATGATCCGCAGTGCTAGCATGAGGTGTCCCTCCTAGTACAGCCACAGGTCTCCATCGAAGAGTCTCAGATGCGATAGCTCTAACGTATTCCAGCTTTGGTAGATCGTCAAATGACGGGAGTCTATCACTTCCGACTACTCGGTCCAGCTCTTCTTGAGCCTTTGGGATGAATTGAGGTCCGAACTTGACGCAGGCGAGAAGGAAGCTTGCGAGTGAGCCCGCGGACTGTTAAAATATTAGCCACAAAGTACTTGTCATGAAATGGTAGACTCACGGTCTCAACACCAGCACCGAAAGGTGATCCAGCTGTATAAGCAATTTC
Organism: Fusarium sp. NRRL 25303; assembly: GCA_013396255.1. Classification (NCBI taxonomy): domain Eukaryota; kingdom Fungi; phylum Ascomycota; class Sordariomycetes; order Hypocreales; family Nectriaceae; genus Fusarium; species Fusarium sp. NRRL 25303. The sequence goes on from JAAOAY010000046.1 coordinate 249,741, forward strand.
GAGATCACTCATACCCAAGCTCTCTTGCTCTTCGAGAAGATGTTTGGCGAAGCAAGTCGGTGCAGTTCCTTTAGCGACCTTTTCGCGAACCTCGTCCATGAGTTCTGTATATAGTTGGATGTCTTTCTGGCGCTGTTGAAGAACTTCCCTTTTCCATGGGGCCAGGAAGCTAGGGAGATACTTCAGTGCGGGATAACGCTCAACGGCATACTTTCCGGGGATACTAAAACACCGTTAGCGTTAGATCAGTTTAGATCATGTTTAGAGTAGATTCAAACTCACTTGACCATCGTTAGACGCTCCATAGCCTCAGCATTCCGCCTCACCACAATATCACTCCTCACGTCCTCAACCCTTCGTCCATAAGTAACAGTGACGATAACCGACGCAGCATACCTTTCCAAATGTATCCTAAAATCAGCGGGTCTCTTCAAAAGATCAAACATCAAGACCTTGGACTCGAGAGTCTGGATCGGTCTGTACGTCTCACTCTGCCTCTGCATAAACCCACTGTGTAGCAGCTTCCTCCACCGTCTCCAATACGAAGCATACGGTGCCATAAGCCCTCTCATTCCACCGGACAGTAACTCACCGCCCATGATGAATCGTGGGCGCGAGGAGAATACAGCGCCGCGCTTCTCGAGAAGATCCCAGGCTGCTTGGGCGGAACCGAGGATTATGGTTGGTGTTGGGCCGAGCTGGAGATAGACGACGTCGCCGTATTGTTGACTGAGTTCTTGGAACCAGAGCCATGGTTTTCGAATGCCGGTTCTGATGGTTTTGGGGCCTGGGGGGAGTTGGGAGCGGTGGGAATAGAGCTTCCATTCTTGTTGAAGCTAAGGTTTTGAGTGAGTATTGGTAAAGGGACGGTTGTCATTGGTGGATTATGCTTACCCTTGGGAATAAGAGGGCGAGATATGCCAGTCCCAGAGCGACGACAGCGTAGAGAATGAGTTTCACCACCATCTTGTCAACAGTGAAGAGACCTTGAGTTGTCAAACAGCAAGGTGAAAGGGAGCTCTGTCTGGGAGCGAGATGTATGTCAGTTGTCATCGGCTATCATCCGGTAATAAAAGAAGCCGAAAACAAACACGCACGCATACATACAACCGAAACAACCTCAACTGCCACCCTCAACTGCCGAACCCAAAAGACTGGGTAAGCCACCCCCGCGTCAACGACTCAGACTAAAAGCATTAAAGGATGCCCTAATGACTCTGACTTCTCGAGGCGAGATGTCATGTTGTTCCCAACCCCGCGTTCTAAACTACAACCGGTTATGCCGAGATGTTTAAACCCGGGAGGTCTCCACTGGGCTAGAGATTGTGGGGGAGCAAGAAAACTGCTGATATTGGGACAAGATGTCAGAATAAACTGGTCTCCACGTTATGGAACTCATTGCTGCATTTGCCTGTGACTTTTTGTCACTTCGGCTAGATGGCACAAGTTTTGTTGTGGCTACTAGATTGGTGGGACACTCCGACATCCTTGTTTTTCGGTTAATTTTACCCCGTGTTTAGATAAAGAGGTTGCATTGCATCGCTTTGGGATGAATGTGCAGAGGATATCGATTGAATCATTATTGTCTTGAGTAACTCTGAACGGCTGCGAAAATGAAGAGTGACGCTTGGCTTAGCAAGCCCTTTTTGACTTCTATATTCCTTGGAATAGGAGGTTTTCTCTATGGCTTGTAAGTCAATGTTCTTTATCAGTCATTAAACCATGCTAATGGACTCAGTGACTCGGGTATCATCACGCCCAGCTTGGCGCTGAGCTCGTTCCTCACGTACTTTGGCAAACCAGATCCTCCCCTTCGAGGCGCCATTGTGTCCATGTACCAAGCAGGAGCATGGCTAGGCAGTGCTTCAGTAGGCATCACCAGTGATAAACTCGGTCGTCGCAAGGCCATCGCTTTCGGCTGCATCTGGGGCGTCATCGGTGGTGCGGTCATGGCTGGCGCCGCTCACGTTGCGATGCTCATCATCGGACGACTCCTCGTTGGTTTCGCCGTTGGTACCATCACAGGAGTATCTCCTGTGTTTGGAGCAGAGATTGCAAAAACTCATGAACGTGCCAAAGTCACGGCTGTCAATCAGATGATGACAGCTTGGGGATTCTTCGTCGCGCTGTGGATCGGTGTCGCGGAGGGGAAGTGGCATAACGCGAACCAATGGCGTCTTGGATTTGCGATTCAAAGTATTCCCGCTCTCGTTCTTGGTGTTGGCGTCTTGTTTCTCAGTGAATCACCCCGTTGGCTTTGTCTCAAGGGCCGCCACGATGAAGCTGAGAAGGCATTCCGCGCTTATCACTACGACGGAACGAATGACGATTGGTGTCGCACTGAGTTCACTGTCATTCAAGTCAACATCTCCGAAGAACTGCAAGCTCAAGGAAAGCTTTCATGGGCCCAACTAGCCAAGACACCTGCTTTCCGAAAACGTCTCTTTGTTGGTACGTTCGTCTGGGCAGCTGCTATGCTATCCGGCATTTCGTTCGTGCAGTACTACCAGACAGCTATCTACGCGACACTCCAGTTCAGCGAGGATCGCCAGCTTCTCGTCAGTGGCCTCTACGGTTCTGTTGGTCCAGTTGCCTGCTTCCTGTCTTTGTTCTTTGTCGACAAGATCGGAAGAAAGAAGATTCTGGTCATCAGTTCGTCGCTTTTGTCGCTATGCTACTTGATCATTACGATACTGGCTGCTGAATTCCCTGCCATTCCTGGCATGCCGACCAATGCTGCGGCGCAGAGGGGTCTGATCGCGTGTATTTTTGCTGTTTCGGCGAATTACTCTGCCCTTCTTGGACCGATGACTTGGATCATCCCGTAAGTCTTGAACACCTGGGGGTTTTTACATATATACTGATTGTAAACAGGCCTGAGGTTTTCACTACTGAGCTGCGAGCTAAGGCAAACGCCATTGTGCAAGTTGTTCACTACTCTATCAGTCTGATCATCACGCAATGCTCGCCCATCGCTTTAGCAGCTGTGGGTTGGAAATACTACGCAAGTCAGCCCTTGATCACTTAACCTATCAATTCTAACATTTTTCTAGATCCTGTTCGTCCTCACCAACGCGCTTTGTGCTGTTATCTTCTTCTTTGTATATCCTGAGACACGAGGTAAGTCGGAGCCATGTACCTGGATTTCACAAACTAACGAATTGCAGGTAAATCACTGGAAGAGATTGATGAGATCTTTGGTGATGTCAAGATTGTCCATGAAGAGGATGTCCGGTTCTCTGAGAAGACTGGCGTTGAGGCGATTGAAACAAGGGATCAGCGCATTATGCAGGGATCTTAGGGCGCCTTTCACAGAGCCAGACTTCCGACATCTGATGACGGTTCCAGAAATGACTAGTCCCATCAGAAGATACAAAGCAAGACGCTGTTTGTGCCCAGCTGAAATACAGTCGGGTTCATATCGATATGTAGTAAATTATATCTTATAATACTCAGATATTCCTTTCCAGTGACTAAGTATATACAAATAAGTTCCAAGCGTCAAGCTCAGATAGTGTGTGTATGGAGTAGCTTAGAGGCACTGAGAGTACCACTCGCTGTGCTTGGTACACTTCAGACCAGAAGCGCACTTGGTAGGACCGGTGTAGCCAGCACCGCCGCCGCACTGAGCGTAAGCACCGGCAGTAGCGCTTGAGGTGTTCTCTTTGGCTGGCTTGGCTGTTGTTTGGGTAGCAGCCTGCTTGACAGTGGTAGTAGTAGGCTTAGCAACAGCAGTTTTGGTGCTAGCAGCCTTGGATGAGACGGGAGTAACAGCCTTCTCAGTTGAAGTACCCTTGGAGGCAGAGCTAGAAGCAGTAGACTGCCAGCCGCGCTTGCGAGAAAGCTCGTACCACCAGTTCCTCAACATCCAGCCGTCGAAGTCAGTAACCTTGGTGGATGAACCAGCAAGCATGATGAAGTTGGTCTGGCCGGTGGGAGTCCAGTCGTAGAAATCGTCAAGGGCAAAGGTATGGCCGATCTCGTGCTCAAGAATGTGAATGTCCTTCTGACCAAGGAGATTCATGAAGTACTCCCGTCCGATACGCTGACCCCAATCACCACCGGCTCCGCCCTGCATACCATCGGTCAGCCAGAGGGAGTTATCGTAGTGTCGCTCAGCGCCTCCGGGGCAGCTGCTGTAGTCACCGTCCTGGTGGAAGAAACGGCCGCACTTCTCGGAACACTGGGGAATGCCCTCGGCGTCAGTGTCGGTGTAGATATCAAGACCTTCAGTAGAACCTTGGAGAAGGCTCTTGTTCTTGACAGCCCATCCAACGACATTGATCTTGACCTCCTCGTAAGGAAAGTTATCGTAGCCGGAAACCCACTTCATCCAAGCACTATACGAGTCCTGGAGCGCACTGGCGACCTTGGTGCGCTGCTCAGCAGTCACAGAAGCGCTGGACTCCCAGCGAACGCAGACGTTGAGCTGGCCCTTTCCAGCAATGACTTGGTCCCAGCCGTAGTTCTTGAAGCCGAGCGCGTCGCTGTAGGTCTTGACTTCGTGATCCCATACTTCCTTGAGGGGTGTGGCGAGGTCGGAGGGAGGGTTCCAGCCGGATTGGCGCTTGGTGGGACGGTTTCGGGGGATAGAGGTCCACGAGCGCGACTTGAGAGGAGTGAGGGCCTTCCAGACGGAGCCGTCGAGATCGGAGGTGGCGGAGTTGGAGTGGGCTACGGTCGACGTAGCGAGGGCCATGAGGCCAGCGGCGGAAGAGAAACGCATGGTTGTTGAAAGAGAGAATGCGAGTTAGTTAAAACGAGTGTTGTGTTGGAAAGAAACGAATGAACAGAAAAACGAATGTCTACCAGAGATGCTTGCTGGGCCTTCAACCTACACGTTCTAAGCTTAAGTTATATAGGATCGACCTGGTAAATCGAATCATATCCTCTTACGAAATGTTGAACAAGTCTCATTGGCGGGATAATAACACGGAAACAATAGGTTCTCCATCGTGAGAAGTTGATCCATAATTTCTCGGGTCATTCAAGCATAGGGCTCTTGTGTCTGTGCTCTTCCGGTTCACCAATCTCCTAATATGGTTCATCTCCCGGCATGGCATGTCATCGTGCCCAATGAGGCAGTTTTCGGCATCTTATTGGTACCCGTGTAGCTATCCCTTGTCATGGACCAGTTGTTTGGGATTGTCGTCGGCGAACCTTGTGTTAAGCTTCCAGAAGGCACCTAAGTAGTAGTTTGAGTTTACCTATTTTATGCTTAAATATACTATCTGTTAAATTTCGTTTTCACTCAAGCCGACGCGAATGTCCTCAATAAAAATCCTTCCTCGCAGTTTCATTAGCCCCGGAGCTGCTACGAGAGCTCAAATGAAAGCTCGTGTTTCTCTAATTCATCTCCGTCAAAACATCCTTCGTTTCAGGCCAAAATCACACGGAATCTGCCGTTGGCGCCAGTCTACTCTACTATTTCTTTGGTGGTGCTGATGGTCTGTTTCATGTTCCAGCGCTTGGTTCATCCTTAATCTGAGACGAGCAAGGATCATCCGAACCCGCGCATAGAGATGGATCTGATAAGTGGACATGAGATCGTATCCGAGTCTCCGGATTGTTTGATCCTATATGTGAAGAATTAAGGAAAATATCACGATCTCTCGATATAGTTCATTTGACTTATGCGCGTATCCCTTATGGAACATGAGCTAAACCCGAGGTTGCTTCGGCTAATAAGTAATAAACGGAGGCGGTCCCAGTGGCTTCTTATAAGTTATAAGCCGGCCTCTTGCTTCTTCTAAACGAATATGTGTATGTACTAGTGGTGCAAGCCAGTCAAACCGAGGTTCGACAGGGTTTGCCTCTCTGTAGAAGTCTGAAGTTCGGCGTTTGACGTTTAGATGACCTCGATAGCAGACCTGAAAAAACAGAAAAGGCTTTAACACTAGCGATAATTTAATCATTGAAAACAGCAGCTATTCACTCATTTGTAGTTCCTCCGATCATCATTACAGTCCTGCATTCACACATTGATATACCAGCTTGTCACTGCCATCTTCGGCTTTGACTGCCCAGCACAAGGCGGCCGAGTTCTCTCTCCCCTTCTTCGGGGCCACATTCCATTTGACCTCACCTGCCCAGACCATCTCCCTATCTGTAGACTCAGCAATAGCGGTATCGAGTTGCCACTGGCCCACGATGAATGGTTTTCCATCCTCTCCGAGACGCCTGCGCGGAAGTGGGGGCCAAACGCACTCATCCTGACATGGATAACACCATGGTACTACCACATCAGGGCCACCGCATTCCATCACACATTCAGCGCATCGGAGGCAGTAGGGGATTGTCACGTTAGGCCCTCCACATTCGAGATAAGTCATCTCCTGAGAAGAAGTCGAGCCCTGAGCTTGGACAAGATTCAGAATGGCAAGAAGGCCAATCCACTTCCCATACGATTGTCGAGTAGGGCTTGTAGCGCTTTCAGCTCCATGGTTACGGCCGCCGAATGCCTTCATGATGATCTGAGTACTTGAAGTATTGTGTATTAGAAAGCCAAAACCTGTGAGTAGTTAGCCGCTATCTACGTTGATGAAAGTTGCGGAAAGTCAACTAACCTGTCAGAATTCCCCAGCTAAGGGATACTATAGGGTCGTGGTAGAGTGCGATATAGGAAAGTCGGACTGTAATAGCTAAAGTCTTGAAAGATGTAGCAGATAGAGAAGGCTCCATGTTGAGAATAAAGGAATTGAGTTGATGTTATATAGAGAATCTTATTAGGCTTCTTTACAAATAAACGAAATACTAATACACATTAGGTATTCCCATGACCTTGTTCAACATGTGAACCAAGCCTTCTGATAAGAATCTAACCAATAACTTAATCAAAGAGGCATGTATATCATTTAGACTTATGAACTACTTCTTTTTACTTTATGAAACAGAAGAGCATCCTAATTATTACAGGTCAGTACTTAAACTGAACATTTCAGCTTCCATCGTGCTCTGAGGCCACTGGTTCTTGGCATTTCTCAGCCCTTCCCAAAAGGTCATGGCTGTGTCAGATGCATATCTCAGTCCCGTTAGCGCTACGCCCGGAGACCAATAGATATTCCAGATAGCTATCCGTCCATCAACGGAGGGATCTTCGCTTCAATATGTTTAAATAAAGTTGGGGCGCTAATCATCTTGGCAGACGAAAAGAGCTGTCTCATGACGTTATTTACTGTCGCGATGCCAAAGCCGGCTTAGGATGTAACTTTAAGTCTTGTCTATTTCAACGAATATTGACAGACGTTTGTGTGAAGGAGGTTAGTATTTTCCTCGTTTGTTATCTTTAACTGGCAACACTTGAGATTGTAAGTGATGCTTGTTCAGTCCACTGAGCCAGACGTTGTTAAACATGTCCCTTCAGCTTCCTAGATCAAAGCTTAAGCTGGGAGTAACATAAAGACTAGCAGCCTTAGAACCATTACAGGTATCAACTATTGAGAATAGGGTTGCTATTAGCTACCTGCGCTAACTAGAGGCCTATCACTCCTGTATCATATCCTTTGCCTGGTCAAGAATGCGCACTTAAGCAGTAGTACCAGCCTTGGCTTGAGTGTTGCTGTTGGCGTTGTTATTGGCGGTGGTACCAGTTTTGGCTGCTCCATTGGTAGTACCAGAGTTGGCGTTCGTGTTTGCATTAGTACCAGTCTTAGCTGCTCCATTAGTAGCACCAGTGTTGGTGTTGGTGTTGGCATTGGTACCAGTCTTGGCTGCCCCATTGATAGTGCCAGTGTTGGCATTGTTGTTGGCGGTGGTACCGGTTTTAGCTGCTCCGTTGTTGGTTCCGGTATTGGTGTTGGTGCCAGTTTTGGCTGCTCCGTTGGTAGCACCGGCGTTGGCGTTGTTGTTGGCGTTGTTGCCAGCCTTCTTGCCAGTCTTCTTACCCTTCTTGTCCTTCTTGCCCTTCTTGCCAGTCTTCTTACCCTTCTTTCCCTTTTTGCCCTTCTTTCCCTTCTTACCCTTCTTGCCTTTCTTGCCCTTCTTTGCTGCTCGGGCTTCAAGCTCGCTAGATTCGTCCTCGTCGTCTTCCTCGACATCTCTGGTGACAAGCTCGTCAGTGTCTTCTTCGGATTCGTCCTCGATGTCTCGCGCTTCAAGCTCTTCAGCGACTTCGTCTCGCTTGCCATTTTTGTTGCAGTTGTTGACGGCCTTGGCAGCAGTCTTGCCGTGGGCTCCTTGGTGATGACGGGCGACGAGTGCCTCGACGGCTTCCTCGTCTTCATCGTCTTCATCGTCTCGCTTGGTCTTGTACCCCTCGACCGCCTTGGCCTTGGCTCCCTTGGCACCCTGATGATGGGGCTATCTTTGTTAGTCGATGACTGAATAGAGAAACGTGGAAGAACTTACATCTCTCGCCTCAACGGCATCGAAGACAGGAAGTGCTCTGGCTGGAAGAGCAGCAGCAGCTACCAAAGCCTTTCAAGCTATCAGCTAGATACTAACGAGATTGCGAGGTAACACTTACAGCAACATGTTCAACACGAGCATGAGGGAAACGACGGATATCCTGGGCAAGGGCCTGGGCGGCAAGAGTGGCGACGATGGCGGTAGAGAAATACATCTTGAAAAGATATTGATGAGATTAAATGAGTTCTGACCAGCAGGTAAAGATAGAATTAATGCAGATTAAAAAACTTGAAGATATTGCGTCAAGCAAAGCTCAAGTGGATGAGAAATAGAAGTAAGTTGAGTTGTTTGATGAGAGCAATTTGTGATAGATATGACATGCTTTATATAGCTCTCATCTCGACTATGTCTATCTAAGGCAATGCCCTATTTCTCAGATCCCAGACTCTTGAAGCAGCTTCTCGTGCTCGTCTCGTAATTCGATAATAGTCAAACGTAAGCGACAAGACCAGACCTGAACTGTTTTGAAGTTTATACAAACAATGCCGTACTTCCTTATAGTCGAGATCCGAACTAACCGATCTATACGAGTGATGGTATCACATGACTGTATGTCTCTTAGTAGAAAAACCATTGTGCGGCTACAACGGCCTATTATGAAACTCGGGTCCTGGCCGGAAGCCGACAAGCTGGGCCTGTCTGGTAAAAGCGTTTCAAATGATTGGGCGACCCCTGACGGCTATTACACTTTGGATGGAGCCATTCTTTGTTTCGTCTTGGCGTTTCAAGACTGTTGTTGTAAGCCGACTAACCGTACAATTACGAAGAAACCAATTAAACGCCAAGAATCTTAATGGCTGGGTTAGAATTGTTGCATCATTCGGTCCATCGGCGCCGCCAGCAGAACTGGAGTGGTTCGGCACCCTCAGAACCCGACGAAATGGGCGGTCTTCCAGTCCTCCCCAGTCAAGACTCAAGACCGCTGGGTCAGAATCTAAGGTGCTATTGACCACTTCAAGGCTGTGACTTCAAGTCAATGGCTTCGAGCTCGGTCTATAGAGAAAGGCTAGGTTGCAGCTTTTACCACCATAGTTGTCTATCGCGCGGCAGCATTTTCAGTAACGCGACGCAGAAAGCGTGGTTATTAAAAATCCATTTCATTGATCGATGACAACTAGTTTCTTGTGCAATATTAGGGGAAGATCAAACATACAGCTGGGGCTAACGAGAGTCGACATCCCGTGGAAAGACGTTACAGGTATCACCCACCCTCCTCGATCCCTTTGATCAGCCATTTCTACTTCTCGTCGCTCGGTGAGACAAATCCCTTGGGCTTTATCACTTATTCGCGTATCCTCATGGCACGTGAGCTAGACCCGAGTTTTCTTCGGCCAAACCCGAATCGGCTTTAGATCCGAAAACAACCTCACCAAAACAAACCCGAAGCCCCGCCTGAATCATCCCAGACTCATATCAATTGAAACGCGAGATCGGAAACACAGACGATGAGAACGACAATTGCGTGTGAGAGGTAACTAAATACACCACAATGTCATATGTACAGGTCTAACGCGCTTGTAGATGCAGGTAATACCGCTCTTCTAAGGCCCAAGACTGCGTCTGACCATCATCAATAGAAGATCTAAAGTCAAATGCAGACATAATGACCAGCCCCCTTGTGCAGGCTGCATAAAGAGCGGTTGCACCGAGACCTGTGTCTTGGGCGGTCCAGTTCTTGGTCAGAGCTCAGGGTCGAAAAGACCTGCTAAGAGACAGCGATTGAGTGTTGATCAGAGCCGAACAGATGTCTCAGGTGATGTTTGGCAAGATGTTAATCAAGCCTGTGAACAGACGCCTCGAACGCAAGTGATATCTGCCATCAACTTATTTCGGGCCCAATTTCCTGAGTTTGGCTTTCTCCATCCGGATGATCTTGAATATCGACAAGATGAGCTCAGCGTCGTTCAGAAACTCCGACTCCTTGTCATTGTTACAGTGTCACATCGATATACAGAGACTTATACCGCCGATATCAACAACAAGAATATTCTCTTCATATCCAACGAGGTACAAAAAAGGGTAACGAGCGGCCCGAGCCTAGCTCTCATTCAGACCTTCCTCATACTATCGCTCTGCAACTGGGGAGACGGGGATGGCTTCAATGCTTGGATGCATTGTGGTATTGCAACGAGAATGGCTCAAGGGCTACTTAGCACTGGTTTCGCAAGCTGTGGCAAGAGAGAAACTCTTTCGGAACTCGAGAAGAGAACTTTATGGACGTGCTTCAAGATGGACAGACTGCTAAGTTGCGGGAAGAGACGACAGGCTATGTTCTCTGATGGAGACATGCACTTCTCACTCCCCGTGAACGACACCCAGTTTCTCTTTGGGCAGAGTCCTCAGCCAGCAACAGTAGATGATAGTCTGAGAAGCCATGGACCAGATGACCATCTTGTTCTTCTCATTCGAGGTTTACGTATCTGGTCGAGAATTCATACGTGGATCGCTGAGGGCGGAAGAAGACAGCCTGGAATGACGGAGCCAGAGCAGTGCCCGTTCAACGAGACTTCAGATTGGAGTAAGATGAAGCAGGACTTGATCAAGTGGCGAGGGTCTCAGGATGCTCTGATGAAGTATCCTGCTACCAAGGTATCAGTGCATGCTCAGCGAGGACAGGCTGAGAGGTTTGGTTACATCAACTTGGTGTACTACGTCAGGTAAGTCCTGCATCTCAACTCCAAGTGCAAATACTCATCAATCGTAGTTTACTCTTCCTCTGTCGAGAATTCATCCCCTTCAGTCCAGTAGATGAAGTCATACCCCGCGGCCCAATCGAACCACCACTGCTCAAAGCACGAGGCCCCGATTCATTCTGGCTGCAAAACGTCTTCGATCTCTACGACGCAGCATCCCAAATATCCTCTCTCCTCTGCGATCTCGAACACGTCGGCTGTCCCCTCCGCACCCCCTTCTCCGGCCTGTGCGCCTTCTCCTCTACTCTCTGGAGCATTTACGGCGCAGCGTTCCCCAATTTCATGGGTTTCACGCCAAGTCAAACCTCTGACGCTGATGCCCAAGCAGAAAGGACAATGGCTGTTTTAGTAAGAATAGGAAAGGTCTGGAGATTAGCGGAGGAGTGGATTGATGTTCTGAATACGGCGAAGAGTATTATGACGAGGGTTAGTGAGGGGCGGAGGGTTAAGAAGTCGAGGTATGATTATCCGGAGTTGGAGGACTCTATACATCTTGCGCCGTTGCAGGGCATGCCGAGACAGACGTTTGATAGGCCTGCGGGTTTGGTATCGGCGGATGATGGGTCGAAGTTGCATCAGTTGGTTGCTGGCGATGCTGAGCAGGGCGTGGAGACAGAAGGACTTGGATTTCTGGAGGAGACGAGTGGGAGTGAGTTTGTGGGTGAGGATTGGTGGAGGTTGTTGTCGTTTTGTGATGATCCGCATCTTTTGTCGACGAGTATGGATAATATGGGCGATGAAAACGTAGCTTAGGTCATGGTTTGTTTAATTCTAAAGTTAATAGTCTCTGAAACAAACTTGTCACGTATCCTGCTGGAAATATAGTGCTATTTAGCTCATTCTAAACTATTCTGAACCGGTCTTCATTCCCCTAAGGTAGTCTGAATTATTCTAAACCTGCAGTGCTGAAAGCTGCTATGCCATTCGTTCGCGTCTCCTCGAAACCCGAAAAAGGTATTCAGACCCGAATCGCCTTTCTAAGCCGAGTGGCTTCAGCTCCACCTCAAACTTGATAAGAACCGACGGATCATCATTTTCTTCTTTATAAACGCATTCAATCGTCTATTCAAAATATTCTTTCCTATCTTTACACCTAAACGTTCATCTACTAAAGGAACAACCTCTCACAAGACAAAATGGGCGACCTTCAACTCTCCTCGGCCTCAGAGCCCCATCTCATGCACCGCTCCCTCCTCACCCGTCCAGAAACCGTGTCATCCGCCTCAGGTGTCTGGATCACACTCTCATCCGGCCGCAAGATCCTCGATGGCTGCGCAGGCGCTGCAGTCTCCATCATCGGCCATGGAAACACTGAAGTCCGCGATGCAATGGTCGAGCAGATTTCGAATGTGTCGTATGTGCACACCATGGCCTACACAACCGACAGTGCAGAGGACCTCGCAAACTTCGTCCTAGAAGGAGAGCCGTTTGACTTGACGAGAGCGTACTTTGTATGCTCTGGTAGTGAAGCTATGGATTCGGCGATGAAGATTGCGAGGCAGTATCATGTTGAGAATGGACAACCGCAGCGAACCAAGTTTGTGTCAAGAAGACGGGCTTATCATGGGAACACTATTGGCGCTATGAGCATGGGCAGTTTCGTGGCGAGAAGGGCGCCGTATGAGGGTGCCATTCTACTCGACAATGTCAGCTATGTTAGTCCAGCGTATGAATACCGGGTACGAAAGGATGATGAATCAGAACAAGACTACGCTCAAAGATTAGTCGATGAACTTGAGGCAGAGTTCCAGGCTGTCGGTCCAGATGCCATCATGGCTTTCGTTGCGGAGACAGTTGGTGGCGCAACAGCAGGTTGTATCTCCCCTCCAGCTGGATACTTCGAAGGTGTTGGAAAGGTCTGTCGAAAGTATGGTATTCTTCTCATCCTCGATGAAGTAATGTGCGGAGTTGGACGATGCGGTACATTCTTCGCCTTTGAGCAAGACGGCGACGTTCGTCCTGATATCGTCACAACAGGCAAAGGTCTCGGAGGTGGATACGCTCCTATCGCTGCGACGTTGGTGCACAGGAAGATCATCGAGACGTTAAAGAAGGGAACAGCGAGTTTCAACCATGGACACACATATCAAGCTCACCCCGTGAGTTGTGCAGCTGCACTAGCGATTCAGAAGATCATCCGTCGAGATAACTTGGTTTCTCGCGCTGCTACTCTCGGAGCACGATTACACAAGTCTCTAGTTGAAGTCTTCCAAGATCTCGAGTTTGTTGGAAATATTAGAGGAAGGGGATTGTTTTGGGGTATTGAGTTTGTGAAGGATAAGAAGACCAAGACACCATTCGATAGCAAGATTCGGTTTGGCGTCAAGGTTCAGGAGAGGGCTTTTCAGTTGGGTTTGGCTGTTTATCCTGGCTCTGGGACTGCTGATGGAATAGTGGGTGATCATGTTATTGTTTCGCCGCCGTTGACGATCACGGAGGATGAGATGGATGAGTTGCTTGTGTTGTTGAAGAGGGCTTATAACGATGTTGCTGCTGAGTTTAGCTAGGTAACACCAAAACCTAGGACATCTCTTAAAAGAATTTCTCATTAATATAAGACTAACTTCGATCGTAAACAAGATTTGTTCTCGACAAATTTATAATTGAATGTGAATGATTATATGATGCTTGATAGTCCTAACAGGCTGATACGCACGTTTCTTGGCGTAAGCAATCACTTGAAAGACAGCAAGGAGTTTAAAAAACTTACATTGAACGGTATAGTTGCTAGACCTTTCTCCCCAAAGAAGTGGAAAAGGCTCCAACATGCATTGAAGTTCGGGGCAGAGCTACAGCAGCAGTACTCAAGATATAGACTCTACAGTGATGTTATTGCAAGCATCACAATCTATTTAAAGAAAAAATTCTTGTTGATTGGCTCTTTCATCAATGCTTACTCTCGCCATGGGGCTTAGAGGAATCCTCCCGTAAGCTGCATATTTGCATCCTTGGGGGTGAGGCTGTGAAGACTAGGCAGATGGCATTTCTTACAGTAAACTCCAGTCCCTACATAATCGCCATGATATCTTATTTCCTTGCACGCTTGGATTCACTCTTAGTTCAGTGGCAAGATGCCTCCACCACGGAATTATCCGGTTTCTTTTACGAAGAGCGGTTCTGAACAAGATGAGTGGCAGATTCTCAGCACAAACGATCACGAGCTTCTGTCCCCACGCGAAGCGCAGAGCCTGGATCCAGCGAGTAACGGAACTGAGCCCAGTAAAATGGTCGGGCAATTCACCGGGTTGGCTACTATTAAGCGAAACAGCGACAGGTTCTGGAGGGTTTGGAATGTATACGTAAACAAGCCCTGGAACATGTACGTTTTGGTCATCATTGGCACGCTCTTCGCCGTCGGACATCACCTATTCTATCTTCATCTCAGTGGCAAAGAAGCTATCAACCAGTCTATGATGCTACGCTACGGCACGGTCATCGCATTTTTTGCTAAAGCTAGTCTCGGTACAGCCGTTACTATCGCCTTTCATCAAAGAGCATGGAGGGTAGTACGATTCAAAACAGCCCGGGTTGAGACCATCGACTCAATCTTCACTGCCAATACTGATTTCTCCTCTCTCTTGACGTGGAGCTCTATTCGTAAGGCGAAGATTGGGACTCTTCTTGCGCTTTACTGCTGGGTCACTCCTTTGGTTGTGATATTGACATCAGAAACTCTGTCAGTCGTCGTCGGGGTGTTTGAAGAAACAACTACATTTCAGTCTGTTCGTACTTTGAACTTTGAGAACGAGGAGAAGGTGTATTGGCGGGATCCTCAGAAGATAGATGACCAGTTTCTGATCTCCCTGTCTCTATGGAATTCTACTCTTGATTTCGTTGAGAGTCCTTCGGACTCGGACGCGGAGGGCTTTGACTATTACCACAGTTCGAGCAAGCAATTCGACATGCTGATTGCCACCAAAACGACATTAATAGGCGAGCCCATAATTCGGAAGGAATCAGCAGTTGAGATCTGTGGACAGGGCTGGAACTGCTCCTATGTCGTCAACTTTGTTGCTCCTGGCTACAAGTGCCAGGAGTTAGCATCAGGAGTAGATTCCGAAGTCAAGAAGCTTGGGAATGCTACAGCGCCCTTCAACACCTCTGCGATAGCGCCAATGGGGAACCGAACCTATTATGCCATCAACGACCGAGGTGAATATGGCGATCCCCAGATGCCATCTCATGCGGGGGGAAGGCCGAAGCAAGATCCTCCCTATCCGGACAACTTTGGAGCATTCAGAACAGAGCCTATTGTGTGGATTGGCTACGCAACTGTGGATGATCTTTCGGTCCCTCAGCCAGATATGCCAGGTACAGACGCTTGGAAGAAGGCCTACACACCTGTCATCATCGGGTGCGAGCATTACGAGGTTAACTACACTGTCCAGTTCAATTACACGGGCGGTGCACAATTCGTTGACATTAAAAAACGCGAGTATCTCAGAAAGGTGGTTGATACGACTTACATACCCGAGAAAGACCCCGATAAGAGGTTGAAAGACCGAACGCAAGCTGTTCCCGAAAGCAACTATGTATTCCCCACCGACGTCAAGAAATGCTGCCGCACAGCAGCTTACCATTCCATTGGCTCTAGGTTGAGAAGATACCTGAATGGAACTACGACGATGCCACATTACAATGTAAATTCAGAGCTCCTATACACTCGGCTGATCACACCGGTAAATTACCTCCCAATCAAGAACTTCCGGCAGGGTATACAGAGCCTTCATGAGGACATGATCATTTCTCTCTTTGCAGAACCATCCTTCAGCGTTGTGTCGTGGGCGGCGAATGGGAAACCGTCTGGTATTGCCAAAGGAGGTTCTTCAACAGCCTATCCTTGCCGGCGCCAGAGGATAGCGACTTTCTTTCACTATAACATGGCCCAGCTTCTTAGCGTTTATGCGGCGAGTATATTCTTGGCGGGTATTGGTGTGTTATTGGGGCTGCAGGCTTATCTTGAGGAGGGCGCTATGCGCGATATGAAGCCGTCCTCGATAATAGAAGCTTCGCGGGCGTCGAGTCTTGATGTACTGGGGGCACGGCGAGGAGGGGACGTCAAGATTGGGTATGGACTTGTTCATGAAGAGGCTGGTAGGAGTGTGAGAAGTTTTGGGGTCGAAGGGAATGTGCAGCAGTAGCGACGAAGGAGAATTGGACTATTCCTCGAGTTCGGCGGAATCGCTAGGGCATTGAGCGAGCATTCGTCGAGTTACACAGGGTTAGCGACGGCCACCATGCCCTTTTTAAGACCCCTACTGCATTAATCTAACTTATATCCATGACACTTAGACCTTCTAAAAGCCTCATACTTACTTATTATAGGGTTGTGATCGTTATTTGCTTGTAACTGTCGGGGATTGAGCTCTTGTTGAACATGTCCTGCATTCCTGACTCAACTTGTCTACCCATCTGTATGCGCTGGTGTCCTCCCAAGTAGGGTACAGCACGCTTTCGAGAGGTCTCTAAAATCGGCTTGGGAGTTGATTGGACAATTCCACTGTCGGTCATCAGTCGCATGACCTTCAGCGACGATGGAAGACGCCTACCGGATGCAGATCGACAACACTTCCGAATGACTGCATATCCCATTACTACCAGCATCTCTCAACCTACCGAGAGCGGCCTCCCCGCATAACTACATGCAACTTCCCCTCTCAGGCTTTAGGGCGGGTTGACTGTTGTGCCTCAGAGTCATGTCTCGGCAGCTGCAGCATTGGCTCAAAAGCCGCCCACGGCCCGCGGCCTTGTGTTCCCGCGCATCATATCGAACCACCCCAGGTCACTCTTCAAACAAACTCGCACATTACTTTCCAATAGTTTCGAGTACTCTCATAGTTTGTCAAGAATAGGAAGTCGTGTTCAATTGACAAAAGCATTGGTGAGTTCGGTTGCTCGGCCGTTAGTGCTGAGGCTTAGACATGCACGATACGAGTACGATGAAACCAATGGAGGCGATACACTTAAGGCAAACCACAGCAACCAGAAACTCTACAGAAACAAAAGGGTCTATTTGTTTCATGGTCTCGATCTGCAGTGGCTCTGACAGCTGTCGGGGTTCCGGGAGTGTTTCGGACAGTCCACGGACCCCGTGGAACACCAAAACTCCGCGCTCCTCAGCGACCGAATATGAGACGACACGGGAACGAAATATTATGTAATCATTCATCGGGCTTATGGTCTAGGGGTATGATTTTCCCTTCGCATTTTCACTCTGATATGGTCAGAAGCAAGATCTCTGGGAAAGGTCCGGGGTTCAATTCCCCGTGAGTCCATGGTTTTTGCTGTTTATGGTGATTCTTTTTGTTGGTTGTGATTGTGGTTGAAAGATTGACTGTTAGCCTTCAGGGGATGGTGATGGTGAGTAAAGACAAGCTTTGGCGAAAAAGGATGTTGGGAGTCAAAGCTCCGGGCACTGAAAGAACAACTACTGATGTCTGAACATTGACCACAAAGTAAGAGATAGAGAGAGCGCAAGGACAAAAAGAAACGCAATCAGATGGACTCACGGGGAATTGAACCCCGGACCTTTCCCAAGCGTCGATTCAAAGATGCGAAGGGAAAATCATACCCCTAGACCATAAGCCCTATCATTGGTTAATGATTCGTTAAGAGAAGCAGGCTGGAATGCATCTATGATTTGAACGTAGACAAACATGTATGTCGCGTTGGACAGCAATTATTATCATCAGAAGACGAAGTAACAATTACATTTTGTAGGATAATTGCTATGTGGTTAAATTTTAAATTGGTAAAAATTGTTTTAAGCGAAAATGTCTGGAACATTTTGCTGATCGATCGAGATTCGAGACGTTCAGAAAAGCAAGTGCTACGTAGCACAAAAACACAAAGTCGCCCATCATCATTTGTCTTGGAGCGAGTAATGTCTGGCACGCTTCAATCACGCAACTCCAACTCCAGTACCAAGCGAAGCAAATACTAATAATCCACGTCATGAATCCAAAACTCAAAGCACAAGCACCATATATCTAGCCGCTCTCCCTCGCATCTCAAACAATAGCGCAGCGTTGATGAGTTGTCAATATATCATCCAGGTGTAGGGTGGTTCACCAAACATGGAGATGCCTGCACTCATGGCCTCTGCACAGGAATAATAAGCTTAAAAATTAACAGAATCCTGATTTAGAAAACAAGGGTTCACAAGCCAAGAGATTTACTCTCCAGAGTATATGCCAAGCTGTCCTCTCAGCCTGTGGTTCAGTGTAGATGAAACGGCTGTCCTTGTCTTTATCTGGAGAAGCTGTGATGTAATTATTGCGGGTGGTAATCTAGTGGCGTTGCCTGGTGGATTACAGATGAAGAGGTAGTAGAGAGGCTCCTGTAGATTCCGTAATATCACGTTATCTCCGTAGCAGTGCCAAATATCTGACGCATCAGCAGATTACTCTCACAGTCATCATGAATAATGCTTTGTTATATTCCCGCGGATATACACACTTTTCTACAAAAACAGAGGCTCATTATGGATATTGCGGATGTCCCGGCACTAACTGACCCCTGGGCGCCAAACCTTTTTATCGGGGCTGGAGATTACTGGCCATAGCGGCATCAACCTCTGACGTAGGGCGACCCACTCCGGCACGACCTGATTAACGACCTTTACGTAGGAGGTGCCCCTACAAGACGCTACGGCTCAACTAAACTTTTCTTGTTTTGAGCGAAAATGGCTGATCTTCACTGACAAGCGGTTAATCAAGGCCGGGAAACTAAACCCAAACTGCTCATGTTGTGACGACTGACTAATTCCAGCCTCTACCACTCCAGTTTAGTATCACTACAAGTTTAACTTTGTTTTCTCACCTCATCTCGACTCTCCCTTTTTTTTAATACTCTCTCCCTTCTACCATGCATCTTCATGGGCATGGCTTCCAATAATAACCGCCTTCAGCCCTCGGGCCATCTCAACGTAACGGGCCATTACAACAACCGCCGCTCTCCGAGTCCCTCGTCCTCACGCCCCGTGCCTCCCGATCCCGGAAGTCCAGGCCCCATCGAAGAAACAGCATCGGATTACTTCAACCCGCTGAGCCAAGCGCCCTCAGCACAATCGCAGACATCGCTATCGTCGTTCCCACGCTTTCCATCTCAGACGTCCCTCTCGGCATTCCCATCCTATCAAGAATCATCGAATTATCCACAGCAGACGAGACGAAGACCGCCGGTCGATCAGGCTAGACAGCCTAGTATCCGCATCCGCCGAAATTCAAACGGGTCGGTCTATTCGAATCATAGTGTGACGAGCCAGTTTGATGGGTTTAGCGATGATGGGAGACCCAGGAGCATCTCGCAGCCTGAGCGCGCGAGGGTCTCGGATGGGCTTGCTCGTCATTCCAGGAGGGTTCCGCAGGTGGCGATGCCGCGACTTACAGAGGAGGGAGGACGGCCGAGTCTGGCTGAGCTAGGGATCAACGATGATCAGTCTGCTCCTCTGTCGCCGACGGGTTCGCTTCCCGAGGAGAATACAAATGGGAGGGGCGGGCTTGGTCGATTGCGGCGGGCGAGTCGCTTCTTCTGGCCTGGGCATCGTCGGCAATCTGGCGAGGATCAAATGGCTGTACCTATGGGGCAGCGAGATGACGATCGTCGCGATGATGAATACGACCAGGAACTTGTGGACTGGCTCGATGTCATCGGTAAGAACATCCACATTCACATCTTCTACACTATCAAATCTAACAATCACAGATCCCGAAGTCCAAACTCTTTCAACACTAACAAACGTCCAAAACTCCCTCTTCGTTCCCGATCTCGGAAAATGGGTCAACCGTCGACCGACCTACGCTCTATCCCGCCACGACCCCCAAGCAGACTGGGCCCGAGGCGCCGTTGAGCAGGAACGACGTCGCGAAGCCGCACTGGAAGCACAAGAGACCGCTACGATCCCACCGATTGCGGAAGCTGAGGCGGAGGAAGAAGAGGACCAACCTCGTTTCCCGCAGCGGAGCAACACTATCACCTCCCGCTTAACAGACTCGCACTATGCGGCGCTTCCACATGGGACGAACCTTGATGGCTGGACGCCAGAGGAAAAGGCCGAGCTGGATGATCACGTTCGACACATGCTGCACTCTCGCCGTGCGCGGTTCAAGCGTCGCATGAAGGGTTTCGGCCAATACGTCAGACGTCCCCTCGGTTTCCTCGTCACACTCTACGCCACACTCATCACGCTCTTCGGTCTAGCTTGGGTTCTCTTCCTCATCGGCTGGATCTACGTCGGTGAGAAGCAAGTCTACGCAATCCACGTCATCGACAGTGTTCTGGTCGCGCTCTTCGCCGTCATGGGTGATGGTCTCGCGCCCTTCCGAGCTGTTGATACATACCACATGTTCTTCATCTGGCGCTTCTCGCGCTTGATCAAGAGAGCTGAGCAGGGAAAGAAACCGAGGAACAGATTACAGAAGAAGCGTGTTCCGCCGGGTGTGTCTACGAATCCGGAGCATTCGCACTTGACGGGCCATCAGGCTCGCGCTCTTCTCGAAGCTCAGGACTATAACCCTGAGAGAGACGGAACCGTCGGCACGATGGACAACCAACCTCAACCGCAACCTGAGAGCCCCGAGACTGTTGATTTAGAAGGCGCCAAGTCCAACAGCCCCGATTCAGACATGCCCGCTCTGACGTTCGCTCAGTTCAAGAGCCTGCAGCACCATCAGAAGAAAATGGCCAAGTCACACAGTTTCTACAAACCCAACGAGACATTTACCCACTTCGCCTTCCCCCAAAAGTACCTCATCGCCATCGTCATCCTCCTCGACTGCCACTCCTGTCTCCAAATATCCCTCGGCGCATGTACCTGGGGCATCGACTACCACACACGCCCCTTCGCGCTGACCACCGTGATCCTCTGTGTGAGCATAACCTGCAACATCACAGCTGGTCTGCTCATCAGTATTGGCGATCGGAAGACGCGAAAGAAGGACGTGTGGGAGTTGTTGGATAGACAGGAGTTGACGCAGGATGCCATAAAGCATATGAAGAAGAAGAAGGAGGAGGAGGAGAAGGAAAAAGAGAAGGAAAAGGGGTCGGATAAGGATGGGGAGTCGAGTAGGGGTGATGGATCGAGTAGTAGGACGTCGAAGGAGTTTAAAAAGTTGGTGAAGCAGAACAGTTAGGGAATGAAGGATGAGGATAGATATATGTGGATATGATGATTACGGTTAATAAATAGTTGATACCACCTAATTTAGATAGATCACGAACACGGATACTTGTATCACACCCATAGTCTCTTGTTAGCCCTCATGCATGTCATCAGCTATAACCACATCGACTATAGACACCCCTATGTCGCTTATCAAGTACCAACCCACTGGGAGTTGTCATCTCCGGCAGTTCGGTCCGCTTATCTGTCGATCAGACGATGATGGGCCAATGCGTCTGACTTGGGTAACCGTATCTGATTATTCTCATGCCATGATAGATCTACGAAAATTCTGTTCATCATGACCCCGCTTGGTGTTTTGTGGTGTGATGGGTCGTGGAGTGGCCTGTGTCTCGGACGATTGTGGTGCAGTGATATCGTCAAAGTTTTCAGTTATGAGTGACGATGTAGGTGTGTAGAACAAGAGAAATATGAGACTGAGTATGGCGTAGTAAGATCAAGTATAGCAGAATCGAAGTGAGATCACGGCAAAGAAGCGATGTGAATTAGTACCATCTCGTGGTCTTCAATATAGCATTTGTAAATAGTGTAGTATAGTATAGTATAGCATATCGACATAATCATCGACCCTTCAAACATCTTTTTCGTACACACACATCTTGCCTCATTCTCTTACATTTTCATCATCATGATGCCCAATTATGAGGAAGCGTTCTGGCCGAAACTTGAAAGCTGGTTGGTGACGACGAGACCAGCGACACTGGCAGAGGTGAGAGTGGCGAGAACACCAGAGATGAGAGCCGAGACAGCAAGCTTGGCAACATCACCGCCGCGAGAGGGGGCGAGCTGGCTGAGGATACCGATCTGGATACCGAGGGAGCCGATGTTACCGAAGCCACAGAGAGCGTAGGTAGCGATGAGCTGAGAGCGGGGGGAGAGGCCGTAGAATTCGTTGTTCTGGGGAGAGGGGTTTGTGAGGAGGGAAAAGGCCTTGTACTCGTTCTAGAATGTGTCAGTATCTGATGGGAGATTGAGAAGGGGGAGGGGAAACGTACGGTGATGATCTTCTCGGCAATGAGCTTGGCGACGGGGAGAATGTCGCCTGTCTTGTTGGTTCCGTTGGTGCGAGATACACCGAGGAGGAAAGAGACGGGGAAGAGAAGGTATCCGAGAATGAGCTGGAGAGTAAGAGGAGTGGGATCGTTGATGTTGAGGTATCGTCCCCACCAGGTCAAGAGACCGTTGATGAATGCGACCAGAGCAATGATGCAGAGAAGAGAGCAGACAATGGTACCGGCGATCTTGATTCCGAGCCAAGCACCGTTAGCGAAGGCGTGGAGAGCGTTCTCAGCCTTGTGCTCATCATCATCAGGAATGACTACACGACCAGCTGTGAGAGTCTCCTCAGTCTCGGGATATCGCATCTTGGAAATAGCCAGAGAAGCGGGGATGGACATGATGCAGGATGACACGAGAGCCTCGCGGTTAAGACCGAGACCGATGTAGCCGACAAGGACGGATCCAGAGATGGTAGCGAAACCACAGGTCATGATCTGGTGAAGCTCGGCCTTGGTCATGTGAGGAACGAAAGGACGGACAAGCATGGCTGATTCACCCTGACCGATGAAGGGGGTGGCGGCAGCGACGACGGCCTCAGCACCAGAGACTCCGAGACCCCAGAAGACAAAGGTGGCGAACTTGACGATGAACCACTGGACGAAACCGATGTAGTAGAGGACCTGGACGAGGGAGATGAAGAAGATGATGGCGGGGATGACGCCGAAGAAGAAGTTGCCAGTGTTGGCGACGTCCTCGCTGGTCAGGAACGCAACACCAGCCTTGGCGAAGCCCAGGAGATCAGCGGCGCGGTCGGCGATGAAGCGGAAGATGTCGTATCCAACGGTCGTTCGTAGGACGAAGAGACCGATAACATACTGCGTGAGCATGCCGCCAATGACAGTGCGCCAGTTGATGCGCTTGCGGTCCTTGCTAGTAGCCCAGAGGATGAAGAGGAAGACAACCATTCCGAAAAGACTAACAGCGCGGTTCTCGCGGGTGTTGTCAGCGACCTCCTCGGAGACAAAAGCGCCAACGAGAATAGCAGCTACAGTGACGGTAGCGCCAGCAAGAGTGCGCAGGTGGGCGGGGATGAGGTCGTAGATCCTGACGGCGGTGTTGAGCCAGACCTTCTTGATGATGTTGGAGACATGGCGACTAGGGACGTGGAAGAAGATGAGACGCAGAGTGATGGCGAGCCACAAGAGGAAGGGAACAACCCAGTTCTTGTCGTCGCGGTGCAGCACGAGAGAAGCGATCCACCAGCCGGTGAAGAGGCAGAAGAGGACGAGGTGGATTATGGGGCGGCGGTAGCGATATACAGGGCCGAGACGCCTGCGCCAGCCGACGACAGCGGGGCTATCGCTGTGGGAGTTTGCGCGGGCGGATTCGTCGACGACGCCAGCTTCGTGCTTCTCGTGGTCGCTGTAGTCAGGAGGAGTGTGCGCGCCCGTCTTTTCCTTTTCAGCGAGGTCGTGGGAGTGGCGCTGGGGAGGGACTACGGCGGGCGCGTCTGTTGTGCCGGTTGTGTAGACGGGATCATCGTGGCCGGGGGTGTCGACGCGGGGAGAGTGGTGATGATGTTGGTGGTGGTGTTGGTGGGAGGGCTCGAGAGCCGGGTCGGGGTTATGGTGGATGTTTGAGTCTGCCATTTTGACTGTCTCTCACTCTACAATTGGGGTATATATATAAATATAAAAAGGGTATGAAGATAAAGATAGAGGTGAGACCTCGGAGCTTCAACAGCTTGGGCAGTGAAGCACAAGAGAAAGAAGCAAGAGAGGCAAGAGAGGACCCTTGGGAAACAAGGGCTTTTGTTCAGCAAAAAAGTGTCTAGCCCTCAAAACTGGAGACGCTTGAAGAATGGAGTCAGGCAATGGAGCAGACTGAACTGAACTGACAGAAGAGACGATCTTCGTGGGTCGACAATTTTTTTAATCTGGGGATTGCTTGACTTTTTTAACCCAGCTTATTTTTTTTTTTTTGCCTCCAGGGAGTGAGTGTTACACTAGAGTCTAGAGGGGGTGTGCAGGTTCATTATCTACGGAGGCATGTACATTGGCCTGTTGGTTCAATTAAACCCCAGACTAAAAGTAAGGACTTGAGCCAATGTTTGTTCAGACGACGATCTTTTTTGAGGAGGTGAGCACGAGGACAAGAACAAGGATGTCAAGGAAAGGGAAGGGATCTGGACTGTGAGCTTATCAGTTGGGGTCCATATATTTCGGAGATGCCTTTACACTGTATATTTTGGTGTTGAACGATCGGAAGAATAGATGGGCACTGCAGGTATTGTAGTAGTGACAGTACCACAGCTGTACTACCTCTTCTCACTGAAGAATACTCGTCCCCATTCTCTGTATTCTGCTCTGTATCTTGATGCTCTCCACGACATCCTCTGTACTGTTCTGCTCTGTATCTGCTCTGTAGTCGCCACCCCCGGCCTAAACCTCGGCGTGTACTATGCCTAATCTAGAAGGTTGCTGGAACGTTTGCAAAAGCTCAGGTTCGTCTTCTCCACTGACGTAGTCTCCACAAACGGAGAAAACGCTCGTTATTGGCATAGCTCGAAGGTCCCTTTGCCCACCACCTGCTCACCCATTCGCCAATAGGACCATGTTGCTCGATTCATTGGGGGGAACTTGTGTAGCTTGGCTTCCCTCGGTCGCCATTTGCATGCTCCTTCCCCGGGCCATAGCTGATACAGACTGGTCTGTTCCCTATCTATTCTGACACAAAGAAGATAGGTAGATAAGAGTCTAGATATGCTTCAATGTCTAGACCTCTTGGTGAATCAGGACCAAGCCTGTTTCTTGACTGAATCTCCGATCTCTCTCCACTTGATACATGAAAAGCCACACCCGTTCTTTAATGTTTAATCCAAATTCAGTTTTTTTACTTTGCACCCCGAACTCGCACTATCGCTCTTTAGGTAGGTCATTCTGCTCTTGGCTTACAGCTTCAAAGAGCCGCCCGCCTCGTTATGTAACAGCAACAACCACTCATCTCCCTCTTGTCGCTAACCCCCAGCTTGTAGCTTGTCTTGCTTGAGCTTATCGACATGCATAGACAGGGATTCTGATAGCCTACTTTACTTTCCCCAGCTTCAGCTAACGGGCCCCCCTCCCCTAC